>AP025074.1:8477128-8518178 GCA_036186865.1 Eustoma russellianum | reverse complement strand
CCCCGCCAATGGCGGGTCGTGTCCGGGTATACCCGCGGGTACCCGTTTATACCCGTTATACACGAAATTAAAAAATGTATTTTAAATAAAATTTATAATTAATAAAATAAAAAATAAATTTTCCCAAAAAAAAGTCTACCGCGCTACTAAAGCAACCCTGTTCGGTTCCCCCCTTCCTCCATTCTCAAATCCCATTTCTTTAATCTATTATTACAGAGTCAAGTGATTTGAGGTTAGAGTACCTCACTCGTTTTAATATTTAACATTTTGTTGTGTACTTATTGTTGTTTCATACATTGTATCAATAGTCGTTTAAGTACATGAAACCTGAAAAATATACGAAACCTGAAAATACCTGAAAATTACATGAAATGACATGTACATGACTTGAAATATTTGTACTTGTCAAGTTCGTGGGTATATCCGATACACGACACAAAACCTGACATGTACGGGTTTAGATATCTACATCCATACACGCGAAGCAAACGGGTAAGGTATAGGTATGGCACTTTGATACACGAAACCCGAAAAACACGAAACACGAACGACCTGTTTGACACCCCTATCACCAGCTATGAAGTACAAAACCGAAGCCCCATAAATTTTGGCTGCTTGTTGCTACTTACAAATTCATTTTTTCAGTTATTTTCACAACAACAGGGCATTGGATCAAACATAAAAATCTACACTGGAAATCGAAGATAATAGGCAAATGAACTGGAATGTGATATACAGTCCAGGCCAAAAATAAATCTCACTCTTTCCAGCCAGAGCTCTAAGCTGGCACATTCCAGATAAGAGCGAACAAGCTAAATGTACATATTATTATCAAACAACTTCTGATAATAACGAGCAAGAAAAGAACGAGATCACAAGCAGCAGAACTAGCCTAGAGCTCAAAGAGCTTCACGCATCCTAGCTAGAAAAGGAGGAAATGTGAAAATAAACAAAGAGGGCCACAAGGATACATCCTAAAACACGCATCCATGATGGTAGTCACATAACTTAGGCCGATTAGCTCACTTAGGCCGATTAGTTCTTTTTTTATGATGTTTTTGTGTCGAATTATATAGTATGATGTAAATCTGCTGGTTTCTTGTGCAGGAAACAGGCAGCCTCCTCATTGACAGTTAAAAGAAGCCCATGTATATCCTGCTTAAACGAAAATGGAAAACAAAATTTTAATACTAATAAATAAGCTAGGAACCACATGAACAATAATGACACTAAAAATGACGAGAGGTGCATCACATCACATCTTTAAAGAATACATACCTACCAACAATATATGTGCGTGAAGATCATCATGCAGAAGGGCTTTCATTTTCTTGTATTAGTTATCTATCAATTTTTGTATATTGTTGGAGATACATTAAGGGTATTGTTAACACCAAGTTGGAAGGTTAGGCATGGGAGGAGCACCATAATCATGTAAATATATTACCTCCAGAGATCTCCATTCATATTCTCAAGTCAATTTTACAACTGTGAGACTTACACACATGAAACTTTGCATTGACTAATATTTTTACAAAAACAAAGCACGTCTTTCAACATGCTACACCATATCGTAATCCTATGAGTTCATTCTATTTGTATCACATTTGGATGGACTCTTGAACTTAGTTACTTAAGCACCATGAATCAAATTATACTTTCTCTACCATATGTCGCTAAGGCCACAACCACACACCAGCTTGAATCATGTGACAATCATCATGTCCAGCTTTATTTGAAAAAAAAAAAAAACTAAAATCGTCCTTGGTGGCAGATAGATTTAGTTATGCTTCATTCAGAGATTAAGGCAGTAATTTTCCCATCTTATATGGGAATTTATTGCTGGCATAGTTACATGAAAATTCTTGTCTGTTCAGCTATCCATCATAGAAAATATGCTACAAATCCATTGTCACGGGGCCATGGATAAAACAGCATAATGTCAATCAACTTGTTCACCTCTTCAAACGATAATACTGTGGATGGTGGCGACAGTGAGTCTTGCATCATGTCCAATTTACAAATATCATTGATTGGGGTAGCAAGAATAATGTAAGATGTTCATTATGTACATCTGCCAGGAATGCAAATCACAATAATGAAAATGGACAAATTTTGAAATGCAAGTTGGGATGTTATCAATGGTAACGGAATGATTACTTGGCTCCACTTGAGTTTTTCCTTAAATACTTTATCTAATCAAAACATTAGGGGTTCAAATTGCGCCTGGTGGAGGAGGTCATTGCATTTCATGACGTCATACAGGGTTTGAACCGTTAACCTCCTTCCTGTATGCGTGTTCCGAAAAAGAACAAAAAAAAGAACTAGTCAAACTACATGTACACAAACTTTTTGGGGCTGAGAACTGTACCTGCATTGGTCAGTCACTTCATTCGGTAACCCTCCACGTCCTGGAGAATATGCTTTTGAGTCTACTTCCAGAGAGTCTATGTAAGGCCTTCTTAGCACCAGCAACCTCCATCTCCGACAGCCTTTGTAAATGTCCATGGACCCCAGCTGCAATTAATCCCTTTCGACATCCCTGGCTGCCTCCTGCGGTGATTGCCAAGACCACAGCTATAGGAAATTTCTTAGAAACAGTGTCATATCTCAAATCTAACATTTGAGCCAACCTCATAACACTCTTCTCATCCCTAATGAACTCCTTCTGGTTCGACCTAACTGCTAGTAGGGATACCAACGCGTTAGCAGCAACCTCTTGTATACCGTCGGGCTTAGCAGATTCCATCAACTTCACTAAAGTTCCAATACATCCACTAATGGCTCTCTTGTTGCCCTCACTTAATGACAATTTAGATAACAATGAGGCACAAATATGCTGCAACACAATATTACCATGTTTCATAAGTTCTGCAATTTGTATGACAAATGCGGTAGAATATGATAACATCCTAAATGCAGATTCCACATCCGAAAGGTAATAAATTGCCCTTAAAGCATGTTCCAATGTATCCGCACTAGAGGAATCTTGTAAGCAATGAAGTAATCTTTGCAATCCCTTTTCTTGTATTAGCAAATTCTTAAAATACTCACTGGCAGAAGAAAGAATTGCAACACAATTAGCAGCCTTTTCTTGGACGGAAGCTGTGTCCGAAACAAGCAACTGCAAGAGAACCGGAATAACCCCTTCCTCGCCAAAAGTTAAGCGAATATCTTCATTTGTCAACACATTCTTCAGCGCCCCAACAGCATGCGATTGAGCTACCGCAGAACCAGATTTACAGAGCTCAATAAGGATAGGTACACCGCCATAAGCTGATATGGCCCAAGGATTCTCAGGGTCCGAAGTTATACTCTCAACAGCTAGAGCAGCCTTTTCCTTGAGAGGCATCGAACTACACTCAACGATTCTCAACAAGGGCCCTAAAGCCCCTTCTTCAAACAAGCATTTTCTCGAACATTCGCTGTTCGAAGCAAGCAAAGAGATAGCATAAATCGCCTGTTCGCGAACGAAGGAATTGACATTAATATCCAAAAGAGATAACAAGTAGGTAATATTCCCTTCCTTAGCCACCAGACCTGCAGATTTCTCATCTTCAGCCAGTAACTGAATCAGCGAATCAAGGGCTTTCTTCTTGAACTCAACCCCTCCGATGTGTAGCCGGATGAAAAGGTCCTTCACAAAAATCCGCAAATCATCTTTGCACGCATTAGCAGAAGGCTGAGAGAGGACAATTGCAGTAGATTGACGGAGAACGCCGGAACGGAGGAGGAGGTCAAGGTCATGTATTAGCTTGGCGAGCCAATTAGCTGACATATCAAGGTCGGATTGCATCAGTAGCTTGCCAGGCGTGAGGGTCGGGTCGGCGCACTGGTAGCGCAGGGTCTCCATGCGCCGGAGAGTAGAAAGAAGGTTTGGAAGCAACGTCTGAAGCAAGAGATTTTCCGACCAATGAGCTGAATCTGAGACTTCACACACCATCGATCTTACAGTCAACAGCTTGGCGCGAATAATTTGCCATCTGGAAGAAAACGAGATAATAGAAAGCGACGAATGTAGGAGCTGGTTTAGTAGCTGAGTGATCTGATCAAGAAATCGAGACAAAGACTCCGGCGACGATGGGTAAACCTCCGACTTGGTGCCAGCAGAGAGGGAGGTGGTAGTGAGTGGATGCATTTCCTAACTTTGCAGTGAATTAACGGAGTGAGGAGGAGGAGGTATTATCGGAGGGAAAAATAGGGAGGAGAGCGGCGTGGGGCGGCGGGGAGGTGGTGGCGTAGGAGGAAAGGTGGAGAAAAAAAGGAGAAGATGGAAGCGAAATTCAAGGCAGATGTACAGCGAGTGTATGTTTCTGTGTGCGAGAGAGAGAGGAATTGTTTGCTCAAATACAGAGGCAAAGGGATTCACAGGAAGCTTTGACCCCAGAGTCTAAAAGTGAAAAAGAAAAGAAAAGGTATAGCTTGAAGTTGACTACACCATGGTGGTGTTAGCGCGACTCCTCACTGACATATGCATAAAAAATGTGATGCCACTTGGTACTCATTTCATAGATTAAGTCTCATGTTATCGATTTTAATTTTGACATGAGTATTCGGGTACTGCTTTCAGGTATTTATACCAAAGCGGCTGTAGACTCATAAACTTATGCTGAGAAAAAGAGGTTTGATTGATTTCAAAATGTATGATTTAAATGTGCTTAAAAACGTGCATGATATAAATGTGCATGACATATTGCATATAACCTGCCTTATATAGTTCATATATAATGTTGCCGTACTAACGAGCCATGAAGCGTTAAAGCTTACATCAAATGGCAAACATTTGTTGTATTTATACTATTTTCAGGTGCCACCATTAATGAACTAAACTAGTTCATTAAGTGAAGTACTTAGTTAATTAAACTAAGTAGTTCATTAAAGGAAGCTACATTTGGACAAGGCACAAACGCAACAAGACTAAGAAAGGAAAGTCTCCTCCTCCTCCTTTCACCACATATATACACGCCTACATATATATAAATATATATATTTTCAGATTTTTTGAAAAAGGCACATACACATGTATTCCAACGTACTACCGACACGTTATATATTTTACGTACGTACGTTAACGTCACACCACCATACTTAACTCATATTTATGAGTATATTCAGGTCTTATATCATATGATATAAGCCATGGTGATGCCAAATTTAGTACGATACGTTAAAAGGTTCTAAACCGAAAATTGTCGTATCGGGCGAATACCGAAACTTCGCCAACGTGTCACGTACTTGCCATAAATAGATGGTCAGCCCCTACACTTCAAAATTAGCCAAAAATTTCGTGGCCTACATGTTATGTGTAGCCATAAAATCATTCCATGTTGGCACTCACAAATCACCCCACATTAAGGCCAAATTGTGGAGATTCCAATTTCAACTTTGTCACATGTTAATGGCGCCACTTTAAGACCAGCCAAGTGCTGAATATTAAGTTTATATTACGTATACTATGTATATTATGTGTAACATAATATATATAACATGTGCAAAAAGTTAGAATTTAATTAGAGAAAAATCGGGTAATCGATAAACATCGAAAATTCGGTTTTCTACGTACCTAACACATGGAACGTTTTTGGCACATCATACGACATGTATTTAGACACTTTTTACATATGTCATACATCTTAAAGTGTTCTAGAAAATTAAATTAAGGGCTGATTGGAATATGCTATGTGTGTATTATTAAATGTGCACTATTTTACAAAGTTTGCAGAAATAAAATTCAGCACATGCATACATATCATACACGCCTATTCCAGCTGAAATGGAGCATATGTGGAGCCTTGTTGGCATATTGATTGGTCAAGAATCAATCATACAATGTTGGTGATTTAAAGAAAGAAGCTACAAAAGGTAATGTTTCAAATTTTATCTCATTTGAAACACATGCTGAAAATTTCAGCATTTGTATTAAGAGCTGGCCGATTTTCACCATGAAACATGGAATTAAATTGGAAGACAAATTGGAATTAATTTGAATAAGAAATGAAAGTTAGTTTGTGATATATTGAATATCACACATGCTGAAAAATTTCAGCATGTGTATGAATGTATCTAGGCCGAATTCTTGGCTATGTTATTGTCCAATTTTATTCCCAAAATTGATGAGAATATTGTCTACTAATTGGTGATTTATTTTTAAGAGAAAAATCAAAGAAAATTTGGTAATGATTTGAATTGAAGAACCATGTATCACATGCTGAAATTTTCAGCATGTAAAGTTCCTTAATGGCCGATTTTTACACCCTTATTGGAGAAATATTGTCTTGCTTAATTTATGTGATGATCTTGGAAGTTATGGTAGCTGTTTTATGATGATTTTGGCACATGTTTTTAGTAGAATTCTCAGATTTTCCTAGTCATCAAATGATGACAACATTTAACCAATTAATGAGTGCCAAGTAAGCAAAAGTTAAATGATCATCCAATGAGGAGGTGCCAAGTAAGCAAGATCATGTCACAATGATGCCACACATTCTCTCAAGGACTTAGAAGATAATTTTCAAGAAGAGAGGGACATCAAGGGGGACGGCCAAGGTGCTTAAAAAGGAAAAGAACAAAACAAAGACAAGAAAAAGCATTACAATCTTGAAGCATCAAAAACGTTCTAGCCTTCTTCTTCTACACTTTCTTTCTTTCTTCTTCCTAAAAGCCTATTGTACTTACTTTCATATTCTTGAATAGGCTTATCTTAGACCACCACACATTCTTTATCTTTGTAAAAGATTGATCAAGGTGTGATCAATCTTCAATCTTGCAAGGTGGTGGTGTTTGTGCGTATTGTATTCATCATACAAGGTTTGTAAAGAGTTGGAGTTGGTGTGTAACTCCATCAACCATGTGGTAAGGTGTATTTGTGTTGTGTGATTAGTGTGAACCGAGGAAGGTGTTCCTCGAAGACTGGAGTAGGTTGTTTATAACCGAACCAGTATAAAATTCTTGGTGTCATTTACTTTCAGCACTTATATTCTGTTTCAGCACTGTTTATCCTTTTTGATTACGTTTACAAAAAAATAGTAAACGTTTTTCAAAAATTATAAAACTTCCCAAAATAATAGCCACACGTCTTAAGGTTAATTTGGCATAAGTTTCAACCCTTTTGGATAAGTATAAGTCAATCAAACATCCAAAGTTCTGATACTAGTGCAGTCTGATTTTCAGGCTTGCAAATGTTGAGACTTTGAGTGTACTTGACTAACTTTCCAAAAGAATTTTTTAAAACTGTTTCAACCCATTTAAATATAACATATAAGGGGTTAGTGGTTAAAATTTCAGAGCATTTGGAGTTACGTACAAATATAAATAAAATTTTCAAAACAGTCTACCGTTTCTGGCAGATTCGTGCAATCTGACCACCAACGATTTTTGAAGGGGTTAAAGGTTGAATTTAAATCTGAAATTTTTAGAACACACTCATAACATCTGAGGCTAAGTTCTCTCAAAATGTCAGAATTTTTTAAGACCTACAACCTGGTTTAAAAACGTTTTAAAACTGGTCCTGAAAACAGAAACTGTTTTCAGAAGTTGAGTTCTTAAGTCAAAACAATTTTAAAAACCACACTTTCCGCACCAACTATTCAACCCCCCCCCTTCTAGTGGTGCCTTGCAGATCCTACACCTTATAGTTGTAGATACTAAATTTTGAACCTCTTACGTAAAAAGTTTTTGAATAGCATAATTTACATTATCCATAAATTTTTTAAAACTGAACGATAGAGACTCTTAAAATCAGATTATGAACTTTTTTCATTCATACAAATTGGGAAAAACTATGCATAATTACATTTACTAGTCGTAGTTACTTGTGCTATTTAATATAATATTTATGTTAATCACTGTCGGATGTTTTTAGTATAAAATAATCATTTTTTTAAAATAGATGCAATTGAGAATGTTGCACCTTAAGCTATTTATTTTGTTTTTCATTTTTGCCATATATTTGATCTCTCTTGTGCATTTTTTAAGTATTTTGAAGTTTAAGTGACAACAAGGATACTTGAATTAAAGTATAGAAGCCAAAGGAAGAAGAAAAAAGAAAAAGAAAATGTCTTTTTTGGCAATTCACTTCTATTTTATGGCTGGCGGTCTCACTCTACAAAAATATCCTGGGAAATGAAAATTGACCGTGAACATTTGGAGAGCTACCCACAGAGCTTTGGCGGTTGAACATGATTTTTTGGCGGTCGACTTATACGTCAAAATTTATATTATTTTGAGACGCATGGAAGGCTCTTATTGAGTGCATCCATCAGTTACATTGTGAGTCATGTATTCTAATTTTTAGACTCATTTTCACTATCTTCTTCATCAGGTAGTTTAGGATAGTTTTTCTTCTCTTTTCTTCTTCTTGTCCACTCCTCATTCCACCATTATTGTAACTCTTACGAAGATATAAAGTTTGGTTTTTTGCTCTTTATTTCATCTATCTATGAAAACTTCTCTCTTCATTTGTAAGTTATTTGTTTTGTGTTTTATTTACATTATGTTAGCTCAAGTAAGTGGATTTTTTCATTTAGCTGAATTTCTTAGCTTAAACTCAAATGAGGTCTCGAATGATATGTGATTTGGATAGCATTTTGTGTATATTCATGGAATCTATTGATTGTAAATATTTATGTTGTTGAGTGCTAAGTTTTAGAAGTCTTGGACTAGTTATTTATCATATATTGCATGATGGAGTAGCTTGGAAGTGTCTTGATGCTTAATTGATGATGCAAATAGGTTAAGTGTTTACATTTTGTCCTAAATTGGATTCTTTGACTTTAAACCATTAGATTTACAATCTAAGATGGTTAATGTTGAGTATTTCAAGTGCTAATGGCTTGCTAGCTTAATGATCGCAAGCGTGCAGTTGGGTTAATTTAAACCCATATAATTGGAACAAGTATTTTGACTATTTACATTAGAAAATTCAAAATTATTTGAGAAGACTTAATTAGTTTCCTCATGTATTAATCTGATTGTTTTTGTATTTAATTCCAAGACCAATGATTTTGATAAAGAGACAATAATGTATACTAGATTAGAAAACCTCTTTAATTGTCTTGTGGTTAGTGCTTTGTTTTAAGCAGTCCATGATTTGTTGATAACAATTCTCTCGAGCATTGACCGGTGTATTTTAGTTTAGTTATTATTATAACAAATGAAAATCATCGTTCTTCGTGGGATCGACTCGAACTTGTCCTAACTACCTGAGTTAAGAGAGAATCCAGAATTACAGTAATTGTTGTCCTTTTATCAGGATTAACGATGCTGATTTAGAACTTTTATCAGGATTAACGACGTCGGTTTAGAAACGGTCATCGACCAATGGTCGTATGACATGCTATTTGAAACATCACATTATGTTTCTTGTCAGACCTCCAGGAGTTGATGGGGTACGATGGTTCTTGAGATATCCCTTAAACAACTTCTTAGCATATGATAGTTATACTAAAGTATGTTGATTTAGTTTATATGATAGTTATATTAAAGTATGTTGATTTAGTTTGAACTTTTCATAACACATCTGTTTTTGTTAGACATAGTTATTGAACCTGACCTGCTTTGATGGCAGGACAACCAATTTCACCCGTGAAGCATATATTGATTATGGATGGTTCAAGTAAATCATTTAATGTATAAACTTAGACACATACGGATTGAACCATCAATACATTAAAAGATAAGTCTGCAAAAATAAGACAAGAAAGTAAAGTGTCGAGCCTAGGTGCCAATCCGAGGTGAAGATACAAAAGTGAAGTGCTCGAGTTAAGGTGATGAAGTGTCGAGCTAGAGTATGCATTGTCAAGGTGACATGATGAAGTGCCGAGCTAGAGTATGTGGTGCTGAGGTGACAAAGTGTTTGAACCGAGGTGATGTAGTGCTGAGCAAGGATGAGGATTGTCGAGGTGATAAAGTGGTTGTGGTGACGAGGTGATAAAGTGTCTGAGCTGAAGGATGGAATATTGAGCTGAGGTGACGAAGTGAAGGCACAAGATATAAAATAATAGGATGCCGAGCTGAGGAGACGAGGTGAATGCACTTAGGAAATGGACAACAATATGTGGATGTCCTAAGCTATGCTGAGCACAATAACAGTCGAGCAGAACAAGGATCTCAGCAAGACGATAAAGATGATAGCAGCGATGAGCAATGAGCCTAGTAAAGCAAAACTGCAACTGAGCAAAAGGCCTCAGTAACACAATAAGATGGCGGCAACAAAGGGCAGATATGTCGATATAAGACAACTTAGAATATTAAAAGGACTCGGAGGTAACATTGAACACATGTCTGGGCTAAACAGAGCACTAACATCCAAACATAACACAGCCCAAAATACGTAAAAAGGGAACACGTGTACATATACGATTACATTGTATGTTTACATTTCATGCATCCACTAGCCAGTGGATTAAAAAAACTAACAATTGTAAATAGAATATAGCTGTTAGAGAGTCGTTGGTGGCTTGAGGTTTCTTACCTCTTTTCAAACCTTATAAAAAGCAAACCATTGTACATTTGAACTTGAAGAAGCTTCAACAGTTCAGCATCCAATACAAGCTTCTTTATTTTTTTTACTGTACACATTTCTATATTTTACTGTAGCGTCCCGTCCTGAACCGTAGGGTCAGAACTGGTACGCCCGCCGTACTCCGCTAAGGGATATATAAGGCGTCTGTACGAATCCCTGCATTTATCAAAACGACAGAGTATTCAATTTACGGAGGCAAAATAAATCAACTCAAAACCCTAAATCAAAAGTAAAATCCCCAAAATCATATATAGTCAACATCAAGTCAAAATCCCCTAATGACATTGTAAAGTGCATAAAATAAAATCCCTAAGCTAAGTCCTTAAATGAAATAATAAATAGAATAAAATTTCTTCAATTCTTAATCCTCAATCTCCAAACAGTCTCTACGAGTCCCACTGAGCCCACTCTGAATCTTCTCAAACTCATATGTAATCATACCCTGAATCCTCTGTAAGAAAAACAAAACGAACGATGTGAGCGACAAAAACGTCACTCAGTAGGTACTCTGCCTGCATCGGCCCTGTGAGATCATACATGCTAGGACAGTAGTGAAATACATATAAGTACGATAATATGAAAGATTTTCACGTTTTCACAAATACACATAACGATCATAACTCCTTAAAACAATCAAAACACGTAATCGTGCGAAATGAGCGTGAAATGCAATGCCACATACGTGATGCATGATAAACCTACATTCTCCGAGACATTCATCTAATCGTGCAATGCATGACCCCAGGTCCTAACAGAACGGAACGGAACGGAACAGATCAGATATGCGACTTACGTCTCGCATATCATAATAGAACAGAACGGAACATAACAGAACATATCATATATGCAATGTCGTAATGCATGAATGCACAGAAATCATACACGGAATCCTTCAGTTACTTTCCCTTTCATTTTCTTCTTCTGTATGCTTTTCTTTTCTTTTTCTTTTTCTTTTTCCTTATTTTTCCTTTTCCTTTTCTTCTACTCACAGTTTCCGCCCCCTACCCTTTTTTCCTTTTCTATTCTTTTCCTTTTTCTATTTTTCTTTTTTCCTAATTATTCCTTTTTCCTACTTTCTCCAGCTTCTGTCGAACCTCACCCCCTGCAATTTCAAACTTCCAAATTCTTCGTCACTTTCCTCCCGCCAGCAAACTCCCACCCGGCCCCAACTCCCTCTCCCCCCTTCAACACCCCTCACCCACCGCACCCCCTGGCTCACCCCCCCAGTTCGCCCCCTGACCAGACCCCCCAGTTCGCCCCTCCCCTGACCAAACCCCCCAGTTCGCCCCACCCTCTTGACCAGCCGCACCACCCCCCTCCAACACACCCTCTCAGCTGCCCCTCCTCACCCTTATTCCTCCATCCGGCGGCACGTGGTCATAGCCCACCACCACCGGCCACGCGCCGCCAGCACAAACACTTCTTTCTACGATTCCGATATTCACATGCACATCAAAAATCAAATCTTTTTTGAGTTTTCATACGAAAATAGCATCATACATACACACACACACACATATATATATATACATATACGATCATATATACGGACATACAATTCATCGCAAATATATATAATCTAATAATCAAGCATCTATGCAATGACAAATAATAATGCACGATCTCGTTTTCATAGAGAAATTAAATATTATCATTTTTACATTCAACGGATGTTAAGAGGGCACCTACTCAGTATTGTATACGCGTTGAAGAGCGTGATCTGGTGGTATTTCTCCCTAAAAGAGGCGGCCTTGTTTGGAAGCAAGAAACGTCGCTGCTTCTCTTATCTATGCGGCGCACGTTTAGTGAGGGAAGGAGGAGAAGTCTAAGTGTGGTTTAAATAGAAATTTGATTAGGGTTTAGGAAAAATTTTCCTAATCAAATTAGGTTTTCTAATTAATTAGGCCCAATTGACCTTTTTACCCTTATTAAAAAATGGTATATAACATTCTCCCCTCCTTACAAAAAGTTTCGTTCTCAAAACTTGTGTATTACGAAATCAATAACTTAGTGTAGTTCTACTTGATTCATTCACCTAGATAATGACCGAACTTAGTATCCCTTCATATTCTGATGTGTTACCCATTTTACTTCCTCGATACATGACTAAGTCCTCAAATCATTCAGTGTGTATGTATACAATGTAATCTTTAAATCCATTGTCCTCCGCCTAATAGATCGTAACCTATTCTTTCTATAGTTCTCGAATCAACCTTAAGGGTATCGTCAATATACTGGCTTCATGACTTAATCGTCGGTCTATATCGTACTTATATTTTCTATCATGAGCAACCCCCTAAAATCAGTTCTTAGGTGTAGTACAATCTTTAACTTAACACCTTGTTCACAAAACTCATCCCTGAAGCTTTATGTATTCTTCGGAATACGTTGTACTCTAGTACGATTTAATTTAGTCATCATTAACATCTTATAAGATGATCTAGTCCTTATAGGGTTCAATCCTTACTTAATTCTCTATAATTAGTGCTTACAAACTCCCACTTATACCACTTGACATGTATCATTCAACTTATTGCAATCTACAATACGGATTCTTAAACTTATCACCTATGATTCATCCCCTAGATAATTAACCATACTAACATCCTTTGTGTATGCCCAATATGGTAACCGTTATCCTTCCTTAATACAACCAAGTCTTCAAAATCAGTTCTTGTATACTTACGAACTATCTCTATGATTATGCTCTTAATTTCTCGGAGATATTGTCAGCAGCCTAGTATACGAAATATGTGTATGGTCCTATTTTTCTTCAAATTAAAAGAAAAGTAGCTTACGTAGCTATACTTTCAAATATAGCTTCAACTCTTTAAAATACTAAAGATTCTAATTTTTGTAAACACAAAACCTAAAGTATCATAGATTTGTTTTCGCAACGCGATATCTCAAATGATCATTTTAAAAACGATAATATAACTTGTTCACAAGGCATTTTGGTAAAATTGCGTCAAAACATTTGAAAACTTAATAATGTAAGGTTTTACGAAACGACTTGAATATGATACCCTCCGTTTTCAAAAACATGTATATATTTTGAAAGCTACTTTTTTTCACAAAAATTAAGTAAGTTCATTGCAACCAGATAAATAACTTCGAAAACATTTTAATGGTTAAACTGCTTGCGATATCGATAGTCGTCAAACCAATTTAATAGATGTAACAAAATCGGAAATTTGAAATATTCTGTAAGAAACATATATAAACACATCGTTTTTTTTGCAAGAACATCAATATTTTAAAAGTTTTCCCTTTTTCAAGATCATCAAAAGAATTGAAGGTCCCAACTTAGACCTGAGCCTGTTCTGATGTTACCGTCCAAGTAGGGATATGGACCCGCTTTACTTTACCCTAATGGTATCAAGTACCATGTTGCAGTTATGGTAAGGTAGCCCGAGTTACTGCCTGACCCATTAATATGTGAACTAACATTTGTAGTAGGGTATTCTGGTTAACATTGTAATTCATTCAAATCAATTATATAGTATTCAACTAGGGTTACTAAGATCACGACTTAGAGAGTTATGATCAACTTTAGATAAGGAATAATTGTATGAGATATCCTAGGTCTACGTTTTCAAAACCGATCGACTTCTTAAGTTTAGAATCATAACTTATTTCTAGGATCGTTCTTAGTATAATCACTTCTTAAGTCTAAGATCACGTCTTATTTCCAAATCATAATTAGTACATAATCAACACTTATTACTAAATCAGTACTTATGTCTAAAGTGAACTCTTAATCGAGATCGTTACTTATGTCTAAGATCGTGACTTATGTTCAGCGTCGTCGCTTATAATTGAGACCAGTAATTATGTTCATGATCATCGCTTATGTTCAAATCATCACTTATGTCTAAGATTGTGACTTAGAGGTAAAATCGTAACTTATTTTCTAATATCATGGCCTAATTCTACATTTCTGCCGTGGATCTAGAGCCATGCTCTGAAGATCGTACTATCGGCACATAATACTTCATGAACTCATTTTGAAAGTAGATCCAAGTAATCGGCGATGTCAGTTGTGCTGCGCCGCCACTCCTCCGCATCCATTTGTAGAAGAATCTCAAGTCCGAGTGTGGTGATGGTGGAGCCTGTGGCTGCTGATGTTGTTGCGCCACAGCTTGGGCCATGACCCGTAGTGCGTAGGTCAGGGTCTGGGGAAGCACAACCTGCGGTGGGGCCCCATTCTCAGAGTGGTTCTCATTGTCGTTCCTACCGTTCTCTTCTTGACAACGTATTTGCTACGACAATGAAATTTTTGTTTTTTTAAGGGCATTTTAGGAAATATATAAATTTAAGATACAGAAAGCAGTCAAATACAGACAAATAAAAACAAAAATAAAAACCAACCGTGCCCCCAGTCCGATCATCACTTAGTCTAAATCAAACCTATTCTAAGATCAAACTTAGTCTCAGATCATAGCTTATGTCTAGAATCAAACTTAGTCTCAGATCACAGCTTATATCTAGAATCAAACTTAGTCTCAGATCACAGCTTATGTCTAGAATCAAACTTAGTCTAAGATCAACTTACATCTACGATCGAAACTTAAGTCTATAGTCATCTCTTACGTCTAAGATCATTTCTTAATTCTATGTTTCTACAGTAGATCTATAGCAACCCTCACTAGTACCACCTGTAGCGCCCCGTCCCGAACCCTAGGGTCAGAACCGGTACGCCCGCCGTACTCCGCTAAGGGATATACAAGGCGTCTGTACGAATACCTGCACTTATCAAAACGGCAGAGCTTTCGATTTACGGAGGCAAAATAAATCAACTCAAAACCCTAAATCAAAAGTAAAATCCCCAAAATCATATATAGTCAACATCAAGTCAAAATCCCCTAACGACATTGTAAAGTGCGTAAAATGAAATCCCTAAGCTAAGTCCTCAAATGAAATAATATTTCTTTAATTCTTAATCCTCAATCTCCAAACAGCCTCTACGAGTCCCCTGAGCCCACTCTGAATCTTCTCAAACCCATATGTAATCATACCCTGAATCCTCTGCAAGAAAAAGAAAACGAACGGTGTGAGCGACAAAAACGTCACTCAGTAGGTACTCTGCCTGCATCGGCCCTGTGAGATCATACATGCTAGGACAGTAGTGAAATACATATAAGTACGGTAATACAAAACTAGACTGTCCACGTTTTCACAAATATGTATAATGGTCATAACACCTTAAAACATTCAAAACACGTAATCGTGCGAAATGAGCGTGAAATGCAATGCCACATACGTGATGCATGATAACCTACATTCTCTGAAACATTCATCTAATCGTGCAATGCATGACCCCGGTGTTAGTGTATGTGCCCTAGGCCATGATTTGGATATTTATGTTATGCATTTATTATTAATAAAAGAGGTTTTATTATCATTATTGTTGGTTAGTATGTTACACAATTTTGATATATGTCCCTGATTCATTATTGTTATGGAGATAAAATAATTTATAATCAGTATGAGTATTGATTTGATAATCATGAGATGATTATGTGTATGGTGATACGAATCAATCTCATAGATACTTGTTAGAGAACAGTGTATTGGATAGACCCATCATGAGATTGCTACATGGATTAGCGTCATAAGTAAATCTCATGATAGTCATGTTTTAATCCTTTGACTTGAGATTGTCATAGTTTCCAACATAAGGACTATTATATTTTGACATGATCAAACATTATCCGTAACTGGATAATAATAAAGGTCATGATTGAATGTGATAGAAATTATGTAGAGGATATTGAACAATCAAGATAGAATTTGTCCCTATCTTTTGAGAGAGGTATCTTTGGGCCCCTCGATTAGTGAGACTGTGAAATGCATGGCCGTGCTCAAATGATTTGATAGTGTGATCAATCTCATTTGTTTTATCAGTCTACTTAGAGATCGAGTAATCATATGTTTGAACTATATAAGTATGACGCTGACCATGACTTATGTTCAAACTAGATATCGTGTGACAAAGGGATTAATGCATGTACTATTATTAGGCTAGTTGGACTTTACTCGTATTAATTGGGTAGTTGTAATGCCTTGCTAGAGGCCAATTACGACTTGTTGGTTTAATAGAGATTTAATCAACTGCCAATTAATATGGGCCTATCGGGTCACACACAAGAATGCGTATGGCTGAGATTAATAATATTAATAATATTAATATTGGATATTAATTATTATTATTATTATCGTTTTTAATATTAATAATATTAATATTGGATATTAATTATTATTATTATTATTTTCGTTTTTGGTGATTATATATATATGCATTATCGGATAATAACGAGAGAATCCGTATCTGATATGGATTTTGAATATCCTGTTACAATCTGTATCTGATATGGATTTTGATTGGCATCAACTAATCCGATTATGACTCGGATTTTGATGTCTACGTATGTGTATATATATTTGTGTATCTCGTATACACACACACACACACAAAAATACAGAATCATAAAAGAGAAACCCTAGAGCCGTTTTTGTGAAAAACGAGTTCTTCAGCCGCGCCGTTTGAAGAGCTAGCACTCCGGGCGGAAGCGTTCGTGTGGATACCGACAGAGGATGGTCGTATTTTCGCACCTCTTTCATCTGCAGATTTCGAATCTACGGAGGTAATTTTTGATTTCTGTTGTCGAATTAAACGAACAACATGGATCCTTGGTAGGAAATCGGAGATCGTTTTTTGTTTTTCCGCTGCGCGTTTTGCAGTGATCTCGTTAGATTTCCTAACACCCGGGTCCTAACAGAACGGAACAGATCAGATATGCGACTTACGTATCGCATATCCTAACAGAACAGAACGGAACAGAACTGAACATATCATATATGCAATGTCGTGATGCATGAATACACAGAAATCATACACGGAATCCTTCATTTGCTTTCCCTTTCCTTTTCTTCTTCTTTATGCTTTTCTTTTCTTTTTCTTTTTCCTTTTCCTTATTTTTCCTTTTCTTTTTCTTCTACTCACAGTTTCCGCCCCCTACCCTTTTTTCCTATTCTATTCTTTTCCTTTTTCTATTTTTCTTTTTTCCTAATTATTCCTTTTTCCTACTTTCTCCAGCTTCTGTCGAACCTCACCCCCTGCAATTTCAAACTTCCAAATTCTTCGTCACTTTCCTCCCGCCAGCAAACTCCCACCCGGCCCCAACTCCCTCTCCCCCCTTCAACACCCCTCATCCACTGCACCCCCTGGCTCACCCCCTAGTTCGCCCCCTGACCAGACCCCCCAGTTCGCCCCTCCCCTGATCAGACCCCCCAGTTCGCCCCACCCTCTTAACCAGCCGCACCACCCCCCTCCAGCACACCCTCTCAGCCGCCCCTCCTCACCCTTATTCCTCCATCAGGTAGCACGTGGTCATAGCCCACCACCACCGGCCATGCGCCGCCAGCACAAACAACTATGCGGCACACGTTTAGTGAGGGAAGGAGGAGAAGTCTAAGCGTGGTTTAAATAGAAATTTGATTAGGGTTTAGAGAAAATTTTCCTAATCAAATTAGGTTTTCTAATTAATTAGGCCCAATTGACCTTTTTACCCTTATAAAAAAATGGTATATAACATTTACGATATGCACTTTTGAAATTCCAACACAATTCAACTGTGAAGCTGGTGGTTCAGATGATTTCCTTTGTATATTTGTTTTTTCTTTAAGCTTTTTGTGTTTTTTCTCGTAGGAGAAAGTAATGAAAAGTAAAGCTAAATACTCTGCACTCTCAAATTCCACCCAAGTATCCATTGCTTCAAAAAAAAACTTCAAATTATATCCGAATACCAACCTTTTGAACCACCCAACCAATCTACAATGTTTAGGAGGTTAAAACTACATGAAGTCCTTTATTTTTTTTTTCTATTTTTCTTTTAATAATAATGATTTAAAATATCTCTGTTTTGCAATACACTGTCATATTTATAGTTTTTCCACGTATGGACCCCATATGATGAATGATAACATATTTTCCAAACACAATAATTATTTTAACTTTCTGTGTTAAATGCTTCAACATATTGCTAGTGCTCTATTATAGGAGATGGGATCTCCTCACTCCCCACATCCTCACCCCCTTGCCCACCGTCCACCACGTGGCAGTAAAGTGGGGTGGTGAGGCTAGATGAGTACTACCTACATCTAGCCTCACTAACCCCTTGCTGCCACGTGGCGGGCAGTAGACAAGAGGGTGAGGGTGTAGGGGGTGAGGAGATCCGGTCCCCTATTATAGGGGCATCAATAAATAAAGTACACTACTTATGGGTTAAAAGGAAAAATAATAATGTTACTGTAATTATGAATACGCTGTTAGAACTAATTCAGACTAATTGACTTCTGTACAGCAGTGGCCGACCTGACCCGAGGTCAGGACCGACCTGCCGAGCTCAGGTTAGACTAAGCGGATCTGCCGAGAAAGTTCAGACAGCACAACTGAATCTGCGTTCTGAATAGTCAGCCGACCTGCTGACCTGAACTAAACAACATTTCAGAACTACTGTTCTGTGCTGTCAGCCTTTAGCCGAGCAGAGCTCAACACGGCAGAACAATGAATGTACTCAACCGAACTGCCGAGCTCGGCACAAAGCAGAGCTCGTCAACCAAAGCCTCTGAACAACGAATGTTCTTAGTGCAACAGCAGAGCTCGGCACAAAGCAGAGCTCAGCCTCGGCAATAAACTTCTCAGCTCAGCAGAGCCGAGATCCGAGGTGAGTCCAGGACTTTGTCCTTAAGATGTTATTGCTCCGGTACACTGTGCCCAACCAGAAGAGCAACCGTCTCCCAGGATACAACAGAGACCAGTTCAGACGAACGGCACTACAGCGCTGAAATCAACGAACCTTCAAGAATGTCCTACCTTCTCGGATTACCGCAATGCAGCAGATGAATGTAGTATGAAACAGAAATATGCAGCAGAGGAATGCAGCACATGAAGGAGAGGAAGATCTCGACGTTGGGTTTTTTCGCTGAGTGTCTTTGGAGGCAGACTGCTGCCTCTATTTAAAAAGGGGAAAGCTTGGAGGCCACGACAACCCACGACCGCACGGATCGGCCAGTAACTCCCATTTTCCATAACCCACCATCGGCGGCAATGTCCCCCCAGTTCTCTTCCCACGATCAGAGTCAGATTAATCTGGGTCGTTCGATCATAACCGTATGATCAAGTTTTTTTTGGAAAAATTTAAAAGAAATTTGTCCAAAAATTATAACTGCGAACCAAGCAGAGCAGTGCTGAGCCAAGCAGGGCCGAGCAGAGCTGGACTGCGCCTTTCCTGCGGTCAGATAACTTTTGGCACATCTGAAATGCATAATACTATATTTGGTGGCAACTTCCCATCAATTTCACCGATGTGGTATATTTGATAATTTTCACTTTTAACTCCTGCTTTGAGCATTAATTTCTCATTCATCTGGTATCGGAACTGAGTGATTCAAAAGTTAAAATCATCTATTTATTTCTTAGATAATTTAGGGCTAGTTAGTTTCTGGTTTTGATTAACAGACACTAATCATAATTAAGCTTAAAGTATGTTGCTTACCAACTTTTCACAAACCCATTTTCACAAATTCTTCCAACAATCCCCCACATGAATGGAAATTAATGCAAATGTAGATGCAGACTCTACCGAGAAGTCATACAAGGAAATGTTGCATCAGAAGAGGCAGCTTCTGGCTTTGAACCTTTCGTAGTGATGTACTATCGGATTCACTCAGCTAAGTAGTGACTTGATGTCTTGAACTAGTCAGCCTTCGCTGTGAACCTAGACAACAATACTCACACAACATTTCCTTTAAAACCCTTTTGGTTCTCATGGTTGTGTTCGTTTTGACCATGAACAACCTGGTTTCAGAAAGTGTTTTTAGAGAATTCTTGCCTCACAGAATTTTCATAGAAGCGACCCCACTTCACACTTACATAGGTGATTCCTATCAGGAGCATTCTGTCATAACCCACTTGATGTATCAAGATATAGGACATCATTAAAAGCTTTCGCTCACCCTAAATATTTTCTGCAGACATCACTTTTATGCACCGAATGAGTAAGTGCTAAGCTGAACCTTCATAACTTAGTTGTCCTATTGAACCAAGATTCTGGGATCTCAAGTTAACAAGGTTGGGTTACCATTATGACGATTCTTGCGTAGTAGGCTTAAGTCTCATTTCATTTGTCAATTTTGACATCTGATCTCTAGGCAAGCCTTTTGTAAATGGATCCGCAAGATTCTCCTTTGAATTTACATAATCAATGGAAATCACGCCGTTAGAGATCAATTGCTTAATGGAATTATGTCTCTGACGTATATGTCGTGACTTACCATTATTGATGCTACTCTGTGCTCGTCCTATAGCTGATTGGCTATCACAGTGTATGCTTATAGGAGCGATTGGCTTAGGCCAACATGGAATATCTTCTAGGAAATTTCGAAGCCATTCAGCTTCTTCCCCTGCTTTGTCGAGTGCTATAAACCCCACTTCCATCGTGGAACGAGCTATGCACGTTTGTTTTATGGACTTTCATGACACAACGCCACCACCAACAGTGAATAAATATCCACTCGTGGATTTAGAGTCCTTACTGTCTGATATCCAATTGGCATCACAATAGCCTTCGAATACTGCTGGATATCTCGAGTAATGTAATCCAAGATTCATTGTGTACTTCAGGTATCTCATTACTCTATTTAGAGCTTTCCAATGATCTTCACTTGGATTACTCGTAAACCTGCTCAATTTTTTTGTTGAACAGGCTAAGTCTGGTCTTGTACAGTTTGTTATGTACATCAGACTTCCAATTACCTGTGAGTACCTTAATTAATCCACAGGATCACCTTGCTTCTTTCTTAAGTGTATACTTAAGTCTAGTGGGGTTTTTGTTTGTTTTGTAACAAACGTATTGAATCGTTTGAGAACAGATTCAATATAATGAGTTTCAGACATAACAAGACCTTCAGTTATCCGAGAAATCTTAATTCCTAGAATAACATTGGCAACCCCCATATCTTTCATATTAAAATTTTGCGTTAACATCTTTTTGGTATTCAGGATGATGTCACGAGTACTGCCTATGATGATCATGTCATCTACATATAGACATACTATCACATAGACGTCTGGTGTGTTCTTGATATACACACACTTGTCACACTCGTTGATCCCGAAGCCATTTAGCAACATTGCCTCTTCAAACTTTAAATGCCACTGTTTGGGCTCTTGCTTAAGTTCATACAGGGACTTAACGAGTCTACAGACTTTAGACTCTTGTCCTGGAACCACAAACTCTTCTGGTTGTTCCATATAGATTTCTTTTTCAGCTCACCATTTAGAAAAGTAAAATGCACATCCATCTGGTGGATTTCTAGACTATAGACTGCAGCAATAGCAACTAGAATCCTTATAGACGTGATTCTAGTTACCGGTGAGCAGGTATCAAAAAAGTCAAAGCCTTCCTTTTATCGATAGCCTTTAGCTACCAACTGGGCCTTGTACTTGTCAATATACTCATCCTCTTTCATCTTTTTCTTAAAGATCCACTTACATCCGAGTGGTTTACTTCTTGGAGGAAGATCAACCAACTCTCAAATGTGATTTTAAAGAATCGAATCTGTTTCATTGTTTACTGCCTCTTTCCAGAAGGAGCTTCTGGAGTTGATGTAGCCTCAGAAAAGGTTCTTGGATCGTCTTCTACCAAGTATGCATAGAAATCTGGTCCAAAGGACGTTGGGATTCTGGCTCGTTTGCTTTGACGTGGTTCCTCAACTTCTTGAGGGGTCGTCTCACGCAATCGCTTACTGGTGCTTGTTTCTTCATTGTTTTTGTCTTTCTTTGGAAAGACATCTTCAAAGAACACCATATTTCTTGAATCTATAACAACGTTTTTATGTATGTCAAGAATGTCCGACTTGTGCACTAAGAATTGATATGCACTACTATTAGTTGCATATTCTATAAATATGCAATCAATTGTTTTTGGCCCAATTCTCACTTGTCTTGGTTTAGGTACTGCAACATTCGCCAGACACCTCCACACTTTCAAGTATTTGTAACTAGGCTTATGGCCTTTTGAAAGCTCGTATGGGGTTTCATCCATCTTCTTAGATGGAATTCTATTTAAAATGACTTTGGCTGAGAGAATTGCTTCCTCCCACAAGTTCTGAGGTAAACCTGAACTTATCAACATAGCATTCATAATCTCTTTTAAAGTACGGTTTTTGCGTTCAGCAACACCATTCGATTGAGGAGAGTATGGTGCAGTTGTTTGATGAATAATGTCATGTTCTGAACAAAATTCATTGAATGGTGCATCATATTCACCACCTCTATCACTAAGAATCGATTTAATTCGTTTTCTAAGTTGATTCTCAACTTCATTTTTATAGTCCTTGAAAGCATCAAGAGCCTCGTCTTTGCTACTTAGCGAATAAACATAACAGTATCGTATACAATCGTCGATAAAAGTTATAAATTACTTTTTACCATCTCTTGTTTGCAACTTTTAAATCACACACATCAGTATGTATTAAACCCAAAGGTTTAGTGTTCCTTTGTATTGACGGAAATGCGCCTTTGCCATTTTTGCTTCAACACACACTTGCCATTTTCCTTTATTAATGTTCAATTTGGGTAATAAGTCAAGATTTATCATTCTTTGTATTGACTTGTAATTAACATGACCCAAACGAAAATGCCATAAACAAGAAGACTCAAGCATATAAGCAGAAGTAGGAGCATTCTTATTAGCCTTTTCGGGCGAAACTTTCTTGGGTACAACAGTTATCACACTAAGTTTAAACATGTTGTCGGTTAAGTACCCCTTCCCCAGAAATATCCCATTCTTACTCAGAATGAATTTATTACAATCAAATACTAGTTTAAATCCATGACTGACTAGTAAAGCTCCAAAAACTAAGTTCTTGCGAATGTCAGAAACATACAGTACATCTCGCAGAGTCAGTTCCTTTCCTGAAGTCATCTTCAGAATCACATTGCCCAAACCTTCAATCTTCGAGCTATCGGAGTTCCCCATGCACAGCTTTTCATTATTCTACGCTGGAGAATAATCTCTGAACATTGCCATGTTGGCGCATACGTGTCGAGGGGCTCCAGTGTCCACCCACCATTCACGAGGATTTCCCACTGTGTTGCACTCAGAAACAACAGCGCACAAATCCAGATCATTCATCTAGCTGACAAGATTGGCTTTCGCTTTTTCTTGTTTTTTCTTGGGCTTACGACAGTCAATACTATGATGCCCCTGAATTCCACAGCTGTAACATTTTCCAGTGAATCTTTTGACAACTTTCTTGCCTTTAGGGTTCACTCCAACAGGATTTACCCTTTTCTTTTTCGTCGCCTATGCGACATGAGCCTTGGCTTGACCAGAATTCGAACTTGGCTTTCTTTCGGACCTGCGGTTGTCCTCTATACGGAGTCGAACAATCAGATCCTCCAAAGTCATCTCCTTTCGTTTGTGTTTGAGATAGCTTCTAAATTTCCTCCACGAAAGAGGTAGCTTCTCAATCACAGACGCCACTATAAAAGATTCACTGTGCGACATGTCCTCTTCTTCCATTTCGGCCACTAACATCTGAAGTTCCTCAATTTGAGAAACAACAGTTTTAGAGTCTGACATTTTAAAGTCAAGAAATTTGCTGACGACAAATATCTTTGTACCAGCATCCTCTGTGCGGTACTTCTTATCTAATGCCATCCACAATGACTTTGCAGTCTTATAAGTACAATACAGTCCGTATAATGAATTATCTAAACATCTCAAAATATGACACAAGTATACATAATTGTTATAATTCCATGCTTCAGCCATCAAGTTGTTTTGCATGTTCAGATTCGGATCTTCAACTGGAACCACCTCCGGAGGATCCTCGGTCAACATATTTGCCAAGCCCAATGTTGTCAAAAAGAAGAACATCATTTGCTGCCAACGTTTGAAGAAACTGCCTCCAAACTTCTCAGGCTTCTCGGCCTGTCCAGCAGCAGGAACAGGTGCAGGAATAGGTGCAGCCACAGTAGGTGCAACTGGAACAGTACTGTCTGTTCCTGAGAGCCGATGTGCACAACATTGATCAAATTTGAGCTTTCGTTCTCCATCAAGTCTATGCCGATCAGAAACAACAAGAATCAGTACATAATCAAACAATAACGTCTTAAGGATTATTAGAACTAATTCAGACTAATTGACTTCTGTATACCAGTGGCTGACCTGACCTGAGGTCAGGGCCGACCTGCCGAGCTCAGGTTAGGCTAAGCGGATCTGCCGAGAAAGTTCAGACAGCACAACTTAATCTGCGTTCTGAATAGTCAGCCGACCTGCTGACATGAAATGAACAACATTTCAGAACTAATGTTCTGTGCTGTCAGCCTTTAGCCGAGCAGAGCTCAACACGACAGAACAATGAATGTACTCAGCTGAACTGCCGAGCTCGGCAACTAAAGCCTCTGAACAACAAATGTTCTTTTGTGCAACAGAGCTCATCATAAAGCAGAGCTCAGCAGAGCAACATCCAAAATATAGCTGAGCTCATCACAAAGCAGAGCTCAGCCTCGGCAATAACCTTCTCAGCTCAGCAGAGCCGAGATCCGAGGTGAGTCTAAGACACTGTCCTTAAGACGTTAGTGCTCCGGTACACTGTGCCCAATCAGAGGAGCAATCGTCTCCCATGATACAACGGAGACCAGTTCAGACGAGCGGCACTGCAGCGCTGAAATCAACGAACCTCCAAGAATGTCCTACCTTCTCGGATTACCGGAATGCAGCAGATGAATGCAGTATGAAACAGAAATATGCAGCAGATGAATGCAGCAGAAGAATGCAGTAGATGAAGGAGAGGAAGATCTCGGCGTTGGACTTTTTCGCTGGGTGTCTTTTGAGGCAGACTGCTGCTTCTTTCTATTTATAGAGGAGAAAGCTTGGAGGCCACGGCAACCCACGACCGTATGGATCGGCCAGTAACTCCCATTTTTTCCATAACCCACGATCGGCGCTAGTGTCCCCCCAGTTCTCTTCGCATGATCAGAGACTGAGTCATATTAATTTGGGCCGTTCAATCATAACCGTAGGATCAAGTTATTTTATGGAAAAATTTAAAATAAATTTGTCCGAAAATTATAACTGCGAACCAAGCAGAGCAGTGCCGAGCCGAGCAGGGCCGAGCAGAGCAGAGTCGAGCAGAGCTAGACCGCGTCTTTCCTACGGTCAGGTAACTTTTGGCACATCCGAAATGCCTAATACTATATTTGGTGGCAACTTCGCATCAATTTCACCGATGTGGTATATTTGGAAATTTTCACTTTTAACTCATACTTTGAGCATTAATTTCTCATTCACCCGGTATCGGAACTGAGTGATTCAAAAGACTAAAATCATCTACTTATTTCGTAAATAATTTAGGGTTAATTAGTTTCCGGTTTTGATTAACGGACACTAATCATAATTAAGCTCAAATTATGTTCACCAACTTTTCACAAACCCATTTTCATAAATTCTTTCAACATAAGCCATAACTTATTTTGGTGTAGCTGCATTCGTTATCATCTTCTGCATCAATCAATGTTATTTTTTTTTTAAAAAAAAAGTAAGTCAATACATCACGCTGAAAGTCTAAAAAAATTGGTGCCTTCTACGCGATTAGAAGGTTAGGTACATCCTACGTGTAAACTAGAACATATAAATAGAGGTAAGGTCAAAAAACAACTACTAGCTCCAGGTTGATACTCGAATTGGGAATTGCCAAGAAGAGGTCATGAGTTCGAATTCAGGGACGTGTATAATGTAGGTGTTCCTCTGCTAACAGGCCAAAGGCCTGGTTTGTGGGAGGCACCTTGTGTGGGTAAAAGATCTCACCCAATGTAAGAGGCCGTTGAACTCCTGATTTACATCCTTCACGCAGCTACTTGAAACTGGGCCAGTGAGACCTTTGAGTTGGGGTTCAACTTTTGCCAACAAAAAAACAACTACTATATTTGTGGGTTTTTAGGCCCATTATTAGAAAGCCTACCTATCAGAAAAGATAAATAGAGGTTGGGGAGGGGGGCATTGAACTTAACTACACATAACCGAACACACTAGTTTTTTGAGACTTCATTGTAGTACACTAGATGATTTTTTTCCCCACTTTGTCCTTGATGAAGAAAGGTGTATTAGCGAAGGCTGTGTTTTGGATGTCGGATAGTTAATTTGATTAGAAACATTAAACGATGCATTTATTACGCAAGTAGTATGACATAACCTAATATTTGATTAATTAACTGCTAGTAAAATGACATATTAACGACACAACACAGTAGTGATATCTAGATGTTCGTAGGTTCTCAGTTATAAAAAATGATATGGTATACCATAATTATAGTTGTGAAGAATATGATGGATTAAAACAACAATAATATTTATGTTATATAGATATACCATGATTATAGTTGTCAAGTGTATGCTGAATTAAGATGTTAACTATAATCATGGTATAGAGAGATGTACCATAATATGCTTATCAAGGAGATGATGGATTATTACGTCAACTATATAATAATGGTTTACGGAAAAATTGATGATTGTTTCAGCTTACATTCTTTTTTATTTATATATTTGACAACCGTAATTATAGTATACCAATCTTCAAAACATGGTGACGGATAAAATTGATGTATGTTATGTTTTACTTTCTTTATGTGATCATCAAATAGTTTGAAGATCATGAGGGAGGGGCGGAGGCGGGTATGGGGAATCGTGAGTTGTTGGAATTTTTCTAAAAGTACATAAAATTTGCATTCATGATACATCCTAAAAATATAAGTTGGTTTTTTTGACCGCTGTAATGAGCTACAATTTTTTTCTTTCATTTGGACCGGCCTAGACAATTTCCCCTTCTATTTCGCCAGTTCCCCCCCCCCCCCCCCCCCCCTCCTCAGCGTTTCTCCCTTCTTAAGTAAGCATTTCTCTATTTCGGTTCCTAGCTTTTTTCTTTTACTTGAAACTGAGTGAATACGTACGTAAATGTTTATCTTCTCTAACTCCTTTTCTCTTATGTGTTTCTCTTCCCTGAGAATTCTCCACTTCGTGGTTTCCTTTGGAGGCTTACTGAAAAACTTGGACCTTATCATGGTCTATTTACTTATTTATTCATTTATTTATTTGATTTGTTTATTTATTCTTCGATTTTATTTATTTGAGTTGTTTCCTCCCAACCTTCAATTTGTCAATATGCTCATCCGGCCTCCAGTGTTTGCATTTTCATATCAGACCTGAAAAATAAGAACCTAGCATGATTCTCCATTTTATTTATTTGATTTGTTGTCCCTCGATCTTCATTTTCTGGATATGTTGAATTGACATGATCTCCAATATTTGTTTATGATTTCTCTCTTTTGTTTATGGTCCTCCTATCTCCACGTCTCAGCCTTCCCCCTCCCCCCCCCCCCCCCCTCCCATTTTTCTTACTCTGTATTTATGTCCATTCTTTTCTTTTTAACTCCTCTACATATATCACCAATGATAAACACATCTTTTTTTTTTACTTTATTTGACCAATGATCAATAATAAACCATGAAATCACTAATACAAAAATAGAAACTATATATTTATTAAAAAAAAACATGTATTTATCATTATATTCTATATATTTGTAGATAGCGTCTTCAAGAGCATTTTAGGAAGCTATTGAAAAGGCAGTTGCAGATGGCGTATTTATCATTATATTCTATACAAATCATGGTGTCTTCAAGAGCATTTTGGGAAGCTATTGAAAAAGCCGTTGAAGATGGCGTATTTATCATTATAAAAGGAGAAGATGGACATATGTAAGGGATCGAAAGAGACAGGACCTAGGAGGTGGGAAGTATATAAAAGGAGAAGATGGACATGTGTTAATCAAAGCACAAGACATTAAGTTAAAATGGCAAACATACTTTCGCAATCTTTTCAACGGCAGTAGTGCCGACTACGCAGAACGAGAAAGCACCACTAACCAACAACGACAACATAATAACTTCGACTGTCAGAACATCACACAGGGAGAGGTGATGAGAGCACTAAAGAAGATGGGAAGAGCTAAAGCGGTCGGTCTAGATAACATACCCATTGAGGCGTGGAAGTATTTAGGAGAGGAAGGGGCTCAATGGCTAACTACGCTGTTCAACCATATTTACAAAACATGGAAGATGCCAGATGAGTGGAGAAAGAGTGTCGTGGTCCCCCTATATAAGAACAAAGGAGACGCAAAGTGTTGTGGGAACTATAGAGGGATTAAGTTGCTAAGCCATACCATGAAGTTATGGGAGAGAGTAATAGACACTCGAATTAGGAGAGAAACTCAGGTTACGGTGAACCAATTTGGTTTTATGTCAGGAAGGTCAACTACGGAAGCAATACACATTCTCACGAGATTAATGGAGAAGTATAGGGAAAGAAACGCGATTTACATATGTTTTTCATCGATCTTGAAAAGCGTATGATAGTGTGCCACGTAGCCTGATATGGGATAGTCTGGATGCAAGAGGGATCACTATGAAGTATATAGACATAATTAGAGATATGTATGCTGGGACAAAAACAACCGTTCGTACGCCTGTGGAAAATACAAACTTCTTTCCGGTGAAGGTCGGTCTCCATCAAAGGTCTGCATTGAGTCCATTTCTTTTTGCAGTTATCCTTGACGAGTTGTCAAAGCCGATACAGGAGGTAGTTCCGTGGTGTATGCTTTTTGCTGACGATATTGTATTAGTCGCAGAAAGTAGACATACCCTGAGTATGAGACTAGAGCAGTGGAGAGGTGTTTTAGAGAGAAAAGGCTTAAAGATTAGCCGTTCTAAGACCGAGTATCTACATTGCGACTTCAGCGGCGTAGCAGACAGGGAGGATAGCCAGCTCATCATCGATGGTCAAGTGGTACCACAGGTAAGTAAGTTTAAGTACTTAGGATCATTTGTGCAGCAGAATGGCGACATAGATAGTGATGTAGCACATCGAGTTCAAGCAGGCTGCTGTAGATGGAGGGCTGCCTCAGGGGTTCTGCGTGACAAAAATTTCCCAACTAAATTAAAGAGAAAATTTTATAGGGTGGCAGTGCGACCGGCAATGCTATATGGGACAGACTGCTGGGCCATCAAGAAGTCATAATTACAGAAGATGGAAGTGACAGAGATGAAGATGTTGAGGTGGATGTGTGGGCATACAAGGCTAGACCGGATAAAAAATAAGGTGTTTCGAGAAAGGTTAGGCGTGGCTAGAATAACAGATAAGGGAGGGAAGAATGAGATTGTTTGTGCATGTCAAGCGGAGACAGACAACGGAGTCGGTCAAAGCAATTGAAAGCCTCATTGTCGAGGGGTACAGGAGTAAAGGCATGCCCAAACTGACTTGGGATGAGCAGATTAGACACGACCTACTAGATTTGCATCTCTCTGAGGACATGGTCCATGATAGGAGTTCATGGAGACATAAGATTAAGGTTAACGGGGTATAGGTCATATATAGAGACACTTTAGAGTATATTAAGGGACATAGATAGTCGTAGACACTATCTACGATGTCCACTTGGTTGCGTATATTATACCGTGTTTTACATTACATGGCCATATACACGTGATGTGTATTTTAATATCGAAAGTTTTTTCTTTGTATTTCTTGAATTTCCTCACTAACACAACATATCTCTATTATTATTATTATTATTATTATTATTATTATTATTATTATTATTATTATTATTATTATTATTATTATTATTATTATTATTATTATTATTATTATTATTATTATTATTATTATTATTATTATGTCATTTATGCAGGTACATATAGAGCCGGGAGTCTCACTGGAAGCAGACTCTCTATCCTTTGAGATAGAGGTATTGTCTGCCTACCATTTACCCTCTCCAGACCCTAACGATAGCTTTTGTTGTCGTTAGGATATACTGAGTTCAGATGATGATAATATTTGTAGATGCGCCTTCAAGAGCATTTTGGGAAGCTATTGAATTTGGGAAGCTATTGAAAGGCAGCTCCATATTATTGTTATCCACCCCTCGTCTCTAAAATTCGGTTTGTACAGACACAATTGCCATCAACATATATATATTTCTTTTAATAAGAGACCCATCAGCATTGGCAAAGGATATCCTCTCAACCGGGTTGGGATCTCCTCACCCCAACTTTCATCACCCCCTTTGTGACCACGCGACACGTGACAGTAAGAGGGGGTGATGAGGCTAGATGAGGGGGGTGATGAGGCTAGATGAGGGTGACCCTCATCTAGCCTCACCACCCTCCCTTGCTGCCACGTGTCGCGTGGTCACGCGTCACCGTACCTCCCTTGCGGTGAGGTGATCCTATCCCCTCTCAACCACCCAACAATCCCTTCCCCTCCTCTCTCTCCTCTCCCTTATTGTCAAGAAAAGTAGCAGTGAAAGAAGACTTCTGTTGATGGGGCGTGGGGGCAGGGGTGTGGGAGGAGGGGGGGAAATCACTGAAGAAGAAAGTGTAGTTTGTCAATATGAAATTAAATTATAAGATGAGAGGATAAGAATGATAGGGCGCGAAATAGCCGCTCCCTAATATTAACACAAGAAAGCAGCAACACAGAATCAATGGTCCATCGGGAAACAACCAAGCAATGGCGTCGAGAAAGAATTGGAGTTGGACTGAAAAAACCCATGTATTGATGAGTATTTACAACAAAAAAATATAATTCCTGTACATAAATCGAACTATACATAGACCTGATTCAACTTGCAAAAACAAAAGGAAAGGGGCAAGCAAATAGAACTATTTTATCCGGGCAGGGGTCACAACAAGAAGCAAGGATAACTCTCCCCATATGTCACAAATTTCCCCTTTGGTATCAGTTATGACTTGGGATATTCCTAGAGGCTACTACAATGTACATTCCCTATGGTTTGGTCAATTACTTTATAACCTGCGTGGTGGGATAGTATCATATATACATCATCACCTTTAAGGAACCAGCGAAAAAGTTGTATCCTTTGGCATGGCTTTCATCTACTTTTTCTTCATAATCCATCTGCAGAACATCAAAATAGCTTTTTACAGTTTTGACCTGCCCATTAACCAGCTAGAACCTAATGGAACGATGGAAATATCGATGTCATGCAAATTTTCCAGACCAAAAGCATGCCCTCAAAAAGATAAAAAAAGAGGATACCCATCAATATCTGCATGATATGCTAAGCGCCTGAAGCTACATTACTCTCTTCTTAATGGCTTGAGCTTTCAAGTGAAGTAACTCTATTGCGATACTAGCATCGGAAATCTAGACTTCACATATGGTGTTGGTCACGTGTTGGACTTTTTCTTTAATGAAATGCGTCGTGGACATATATGAGCGAGAGCGTAAGTGTTCGAATGTCAAAAATAATGCTTCTCACCACAATTGAAGCGTTTAACTAACATGATAATTTATCAAACATAGCACGTACTCGCAAGAGCCCCAGCAATTTATCAAAACCACCATGAATAGAGGGTAATGGAGTAGCTACCATGAAGAGACTCGATGATATGCTTAAATTTTGATAGTGGCGGTAAGCGAATCAATATAATCTAGTGCTCACATAAGTGATGACCAAAACCAACCACTACCAACATTGTGCATTCTGACCATAACTTCCATTAAAATACGACTGACAAACTCACCATCCAATCTCCTCGATGACTCCCTAAAAGTGGGACCCGATCTCTTAGCAAATGCAAACGTCCGTGATCTATGACGAAGCTGACGGAGTCCCCCGATGAACTCCAGCAAGTGATTATAAATGCTGCACGGACAGAACAATAAAGAAACCTGCTTACTTGACCTACCTCTCAGCAAAATTGAATTTCTGAATGACATACATCACCAACGACAAATAGATCGTTCTATATCAAATGACAACTTAACAAACTGCACTTGTCATGCCTGGCTGAACATCAATCAAGTGATCCAACAGCTTTTTGCCACCAAAGAATTTGGAATCTGGAACTATCTTTAACACGCTACCGGGGAGCCTTTCATATTGATTTCATTTCATTCCGCACATAGTCTTTTGTATTTCCTCAAAAAATAGAACCCTGTGCTTACCAAACGAAGTTACACAGAGAGGGAGGGGGACATAATGGATTTTCTTTTTACATTTCACAAGTGAATTCACCAATGCGAATGCGTAGAGCACAAAGATAGGTGGACATTGAGACTAAGAGCGTCCATTTAGAATAATTATGCGACTAAAATACAAAATCACATCACACTGCAATCTATAATCTAGCACGAAGCCTTGATCACATTTTCGGTCTATATGACCCACTGCATATCAATTTCACGACAAGGAAAATTTATTTCTCTGTGCTAGCATGGATAGGTGACACTATCAGTTCATGGCAACAAGAAAATGTCATCTATTACCTCATTCTCTCTCTTGCAGACAACAACAACCACCATTTTCACTCTTGCAGAGAAACCTTTCTAAAGACACTCACCCTGCTAATGTGTATCAGTATCCTGCTTTGGAAAGTGACCACCACTGGCATAGGATTTTGATTACAGCAAAGAAAACTCACTTTTCCACCCTTGTATCTCCTTTTGTTCTAGAAATCTCAAATACACAAGCCTAAAAGAGATAACATATGTCTCTAAGAATATGTATATGAACAAACTTCCTGTCACCCCATTACAATCTGCACAAACACACAGGGTGTGACAGTCGAGTATAAAATTTGGTTCCTATCCATACTTGTGATCAGTTTCACTTTATGCAACATCATTTTCCCATCATATATAGTCGTGAAAATTATGTGGTATGTTTCCAAGTGTGCAAAAGGTACAACAATGAGCAACAAACATCAAACATCACTAGTGCAAAAGGATAAACTACATTGCCAGCATCTGAATAACGATCAAGTAAATGTTTTACTGTTCATGATTTTTATGACTGAACCTAATAGCAGTTTTATTCCCTCCCATCTGTCACCTAGACCACCGCTTACCTCAAATTGCAAAGCAGCAGATCTCTCTCCCGAAAAGGAACACTCCTCAATGCGCAAAAACACATCCAACATAGTACCACTGACAGTGCTTAAGTTAGTAAAGCCACAGAAAACATCACTGAACAAGTACACACATCAAATGAACAGCATGTAAGAAGACGAGGACTTGTTAACATGGCTAGAGAAGGCTCTTGTGAATGTATCTAATTTGAAGTGAACAGGATACTAGTTTCATAAACAACAGGAAATGTCTGGACTCCGTCCAAATACAGCACGTTTGCTTAAGGGAGAAGGCATGTTATCATTTGAATGAGCCTGGTTATGAGCCCTGGTTATATTCATCATCGCAACCAAAATAAGCATAAGACCTCTTATAGACTAACCGCGCCCTAAAATAAAACGGATTCCCGATAAAGGACAAATTCATATAAAAAATAACGAGTTCTTATAGGATTCCTAAAGCATTTACATATGTGCCGATCTACACATGAGGTACCTGGAGCATCACATATCAATCTAGAAATTATTTGACGAACATGAGAATTGTACCTTAAACGATGCCTGTTGCAAGCAGCAAAGAAGGCAATCACACCATTGAGAATGCTACGGACAGCCCGGAAAATCTGATAGGAATATCCATTCGTAAAAAAATCTATTTTTTTTAACAGGCAATCCAGCAGTCTCTTAATATAACTCTAACAAACCTGGGAGAAAAGATCATTCCAAAGTGAACGCCAAATGGAAACATTAGTTGAGCTCACCGTCAATTTGACTCCAGAACTAAACCGAAATATATCACTCGCAACCAGCCACATATCTCCAGCAAGCTCATATATGAATGAACAAACAGAGACGATAAGAGTGTATAACCCAGAGATCACACGGATTGGCGCATAGAGCATCTCCCAGAAAATCCAGAATATTGGATATAAGAAAAATGTTACTGCAGAGAATCAGTAATCAGTATAAACGAGAAATAAGATCAACAGTGGATGTCATTAATATAAGAGACTCCATACCAGGATTGTGCTTTAAAAGAAAAGAAAGAACTTTATTTTAAAGTTAAAATTTCATACATAAACCAAATGAAGTGAAATTATAAAAGTGGTCGTCTAGGGTTTGCAACATCAAGCACAACTTGCTCAAAATACAATGGCACAAACGCTGAACTAACTTATAAAAACCATGGACTAGTCAATATTGATCCCCAACATAAGATTCCAAATAAAACTAAGGCATAATGCACCCATTTACAAAAAAAGAAAGAAAGAAAAAGAAAGGCATAATGCACCCATAATAGTTGATTAAAATGTGCGCTTCAAAACAGCAAAAGCAGAATAAAGCCTTTTGCAGAAGGAAAATACAAGAATAAAACCTTACCAACGCTGGAAATAATTGACGAGATATAAAGAAATGGCAGGACAAGAATCTCAATAAAGCTCCCCATAATAGTGCAAGATGATTCAATTATCGTCCAAACGACTGAAGAAAGACCACCTAGAATCTCTAAAGATGTGTTCCACAATGGTAAAACAAAATCCAACAACTCCAGAAAAGGTTCAGTCATTGGCTTCATGATAACCATAAGAAAAGATCTAAAGGTAGATGTCATCAGCAGGAACCATTTAACAGCTTTCTGAAAATTATGCAGAAATAACATGGTTCCCAGATATTTGATTCTGGTTAGCATTTCCCATGTTTCTATCCAATCAAAAAGAGGCCCAAATAAATGAGAGGCGGTAGCCTTAAGCAGCGGCACATTCTTGTAAAGATCATAAAATCCGATAAGAACAGTAATGACAGAAATCAACACGTATAAAGCTCTAGCCAAAGGGCACATCCAAGGGCGATAAAGGTGGCAAAAAACTGGATAAGACTGAAGAAAGATGACCCAAGATGGAAGACCAGCTTCTAGCAAAGTAAGCAATCGCAGATCAGCCATGACTATGACTTTTAGCTTAAAAGGTAGGTCACGATCATTGAACCAGAACAAAAGTAAGACATCTTTGTACTTAGTAGCTCCAACAATATCCTGAAATTCACCAGCATCAGAGCTCCGAGAACACACTGGTGAACCAACAATATCAGTATAGATTTCTTTTGGGGAGTCGGCATTCAAATCAAAGTCACTATCAGCAGACATCATCACTTTTCTTCTTTTACAGGGTCCATCAGGTGGAGGTGGAATCTGAAGCCTTCCGCTTCCCTCATCCGAGCATACACTATAGAAACTAAAGCCGCTGCTACGAGGAGAAGAAGAAGAAGATTCACCCTCAGCATAAATAGCATCAAAACTTAGACTACCTTTGTCTGTATAGCTTGTTCCAGGAACATCTCCTTCTGCATCATAGATGATCTCTCCTGCAAGAGTCCCTGCATTTCAAATCATTTCAACAATTAAAATGGACAGCAAATTACACTGCTTGATACAGAGAACACGTTCAAAGACAAGAAACTAGTCTAATATGCTACATATGGGGTCAAAAATGACGACAAAGAATTTAAAACTATTCTCTGTACAAAGTGATACAGACATAACCAGGCGATTCCATGAAAAACCACAAGCCTCCTTACATATGATAGGACAAAATGCATCCTCACATACATTAGATTCGATTTCAATTCAACCATTTCTTATGTATAAACATATGAAACCCGAAATGAATTTTTGTTCCCTTGCCATGACTGTCAGCATGAGGCCAACATCAATTCACAAATGTTTCTAAATCTGCAGTTAAAGAAAATAAAAGTTTACATGATGAACAAATCATATAGATAAAGAAGCACATATAAAACTAAAATATGGTATATACTGATGAACATCCCAGAAATATGCCAATTATTCTGACAGCAAAATAGAAGGGAAAAAAAACAGACAAGTAGAATACCTCCAGTACACATGACAAATAATTAGCAGTAGAACAGAAAACGGTATGACTATCGCAAAAAGTGATTCTCTATTGCAGCAGAAATTCAATTAAAATAAGTCGTAGGCTTGGCGCATCTCTGTTTGTCAGCATTATAAAAAGGATGACTGACGATATCATGTGGAGAGGGTCATCCTTATTTGGCAACGCTATCCACTTTTGTGCTCGGGTCACATATCTCATGTTCAGTTAGTGGAAAATGAATATCCAGTTTATTTGTTCCAACATCTTTCTCAATTGTTACTTTATGCAACATTAGATGACCTCAAGCTAAATGCAAATAACGACAAGCCCTGACTGGGAATAACTCTTGCAACTGGAAACAACAAATATGATACTCTCAACTAGACTATCATTAACATGAAGCTCAAGGGCCATGCCTATATTCCATACACTTCTATAAACTATTACCGAGGCAGAAACTCGGTAAAATTTGCTAAGCCTTGGGAAGGACCGAGATAAAAACCCAAAAGGAAGATTAAAACCTCGGCAGGTCCGAGGCAAGAGTCAGGAGTGACTTATAAAATCTCCTTAAGAGGTAAGAGCTTGTTAAGGAGAAGACGGGCGAACAGGCCCTAAAGATTCTCATAAAGAAGTCGAAGTGAAATCAAGCAAAGCATGAGCCTATCCCAAGTCAAAACCTGATTTTAATTGAAGGATTATATCAAACTTGCCCAAGGTTTGAGTTCAGTTCCAATGACAGGTTTATTCTGACTTGACGACTTGATTTATTTTCAATGAAGTTAGTTGGTTTACTCAGACTAGCATGAAAAGTTAGCAATCACAATACTTGAAAAATCCCGCTTGATAGAAATGCTAAAGACTGAAGGAATAACTGAGATGAAAAGTTGGGATTTCATTGATTTAAGCAGAGTACACATTCATGCCTGGCCTAAAAAAAGTTAAACAAAGAAGAGCCCTAAAGCCTACTCGTCCTTATCTTCATCTCTCAAGTCAGCTCCATCAACAAACTTTTGGAACAACTCTTCAAAGTCTTGAGCTGCTTGAGGATTGTAGAGTTCAGCTATACGGCGATCTTCTCTATTCAAATCTGGATGAACTTGGGCACAGGCTTCAATGGCATTCCTCTGGCCGACCTCCATGGCTGAGCCTTGAATCAGAAGCAAATTTTCTTCAAAAAAGCTGGACTTTCTGAAGTCTTGAATCGCTTTGATCTCAGCATCGATCAAGTTCTGGCGCAGCAGGTTGTTCATCTTCTGCTCAGACTCAAGTCTCTGCGCCATCTCAGCCATACTTTTCTTCAAGTACTCAACTTCATTAACTAATTGAGTGGAGGTCAGCTCTAGGTCGGCCACTTTATTCTCCAATTCATCTACTTTAGAGTTGGAAGTGGCCAACCTTATCTCAGCATCCTCAGCCTTTTGCTGAAGTTGGGTCATTCCCGCTTCTAGGTCGGTGGCCTTCTGGGTAAGCTCGGCTCGTCTCTTCTCAGACTCTTCAAGTTGTCTCCGAGTGGCCACCAACTCTTCAAGAAAATTTTTGCAGCGGGTCACCACCTCCATTTCTTGGCTTCGAATCTGCGAAAAGGGTAGAGTTAAACGGATAGACTTTCTGCTGAAAAAAGAAAATTAAGTATTTGCAGAAACTTGCTTACCAGAGCCATGTTTGACATGAAGGATTGGATCAGGGTAGGGAATGTGGCTGCCCTGCACAGTTCAGAGTCCGCAGGAAGGACTGCTACCCTGTTCAACCTCTCAGCAACAGCAGGATCCTGAGCTGTATCCCCTTCATTGAACCCAATCAATATTGGGTCCTGGGTATTTCCCGGTTGAGGCAGGGTTTCCTCAACCGGTTCAGCAATAGCCGCCTCCGGGGGCTGAGAAGGCCCCGGATCGCGACTACTGGAGCCTTCACCCCGTTGTCTCTTCCGGGGGCGAAGGCTGGAGCCCTCCCCAGCGTCCTCGGGGACTTCAGAATCAGCCGAAGCCTGAGGCTGGATCTCAGCCTCAGGCTCATCATCAGCAATCATAATGGGCAGAGCTGCGAAGAAGAAAAAATAAGTCAGAGCGCAAACAAGCGTTACAACACTTAAGAAGATCTTGTTTAAAAAAGTTCTACCTGGCTCAGGCTCCGCCAGTTCAGGCTCAGCATCAATAGCAGCACTTGGGGCAGGGGGCACTGCCGAAGTAGAGGCTCCTCCAGAGCCAAGGGCTGCTAATCTTCTCTCCCTACGAAGTCTTTTTCTGGCTTGGTTCTCTAACATTATCTCAGCTCGAGATCTTGAGCCAGCCATCGCGCCTACATCCAGAGTTAAACACTTAGATGCCAACAAAACAATCAAAAATACTAAGAATTCAAAAGACTCCAGTGACCACCTCGGATGGTAGTTAAATGGTCAGGAGAAAGGGGCCGATAATCGTCACCAACAGCCGAGTGGGGTACATCGGCAGCCGCCCAGACCTCAGAATCCACCTTGCACCAATCAATGACGATTGGAACGGACCGAATTCTGTCTGCTTCATCGCGGTACTCCTGGCTCGGCCATTTGTTGTGAATTCGGCCATGCTTCCAGATAGTCTCGCTTTGCAGCTCAGAACGTAAAATATAAAAGAATTTTTCCTTCCACCTCTTGTTAGAGGAAGGAATGTTGATGGCAAAACGAAAATCAATGTTGGTCCTTCGCTTGCTGAAATAATACCAGCTATGCGAAGACCGACATGCAAAAAGAGCTCGAAAGATGGTGGTGTTGAAGGGAAACTCGATAAGTCTAAGAAGGAGAATGTAACAAAGAATGAGCTTAAGGCCATTCGGCTGAATTTGGGGAAGCCTAAGCCCATAAGCCCGCTTAACACGAGTCACGGGCTCAGGGACGGGAAGATTGAAGCCTGACTTGAAGTAGTCTTCATAGACTGCTTCATAGTTCCTCGGGGGATCATAAGCTGTCTGACCCGGTAAAGGAAGAAGAGGTTGAAAACGATTCTTATCGATTTTATAATATTTACAAATCCTCTCCAGGTCGGCCTCAGTTAGAGTTGACTCTGTTTCCTGAACCATGGGGGATGGCCGACCCCTTTCGATAACCCCAGAAGAATGAGAAGGGCACCTTGCCGGGGCCGGAGGATTAACAGACGCCGGAGTGGGGGCAGCCCTCACAGGCTCCGGCGAGGAGCTAATCACAGTCAGGGCTCTGCTGGATTGAGCAGAGTCCCCGGTGAACTGAACAAGAGCACCGATGGGCAGTTCATCGGCGGAAGAAGATCTGCCAGAGGGAGACGGAGAAGCAATGTCTTCTCCACTCCCGGAAGCGTAAGAACCGCCCTCAGAAAGATTTTGTGAATCGAGGGAAGAAGAAGACATTATGAAGACGAAAGAAGAACTTACAGAGTTTTTGGAGGAAAAAGGACACCGGAAGAAGGTGGAATGAAAGTTGACAAAGGCCGAAATTCGCCGGAAAATACAGAGCTCGCCGGAGAAGAAAGAAGAGGCCGGAATGAAAGTTGGAAGCAGATAAAGAGTGAAAACGTTCTGAACGAAGTCAATTTATAGGGCTTCATCTCGGCAGCCCAAGGGTCGCCTGAAATAAATGGTCCTCGACCCATGAAGCGGCGGAATCCAAAAAGCTGCACAATTAATGCCTCGTGTCCCGCGCAAACAGTAAATGCCTGGGCTGAACCAATCCTAGATGGACACGTGCCAAAACTGAAAACGTATCGGAGAATCTGGTCAGAATCCCAACCGATTTCGGCTATAGCGTAATCATCACCCCTTCGTATTCTGCGCTCAAATAAGTACAAAAGGTGATGTGATCAGAACTCAGCTCATCATTAAGAAAAGTACAGCACGAAAAAGATCTGAACAGATTAGCTCGCCCTCTCAGGTCAGATCGGCCAAGCTAAATCTGGGGAGCAAGTGATGAGCCAGAAAATACTCCCCGTTAGTCAACAGCGGTCAACGCCACAACAAGGTCATTGAAATGGCCAAGTACGCTGGGTCGGCCCGGAGGTTGACTCGGCCATATGCAGATCATAGTCCGTCTCGGACACTGGGGACCACTACGATAACTCGGCACTGAGGCCCTAATGTCAGAAGGTTGAGGATTTCATCTCGGCCGTAAGGCTCTCCTTTCATCTCAGCCACACGGGTTTAGTTCCCATTGCCTAACACAGGCCCATAGGGTCACATCTCGGCCCACGGTTCCATCCCGGTCACAAGATGATTCTCGGTCTCAGATCCATTCTATTTATCGATCTCGGGACAACCTTGTGACGCCAGCTACGAGCATCCCGAGCAGACCCACTGGCCTTCCGAGGTCGGTCACTTTCATCTCGGCATGCTGACCCCGCATCATCAGCCATCTCGGGCACTCCTGAGTGCTTCTAGAAGATTTCATCTCGGTTCTAGGAGTTTACCCCAGGTAATTCTACCAGGTGAAACTCCCAGCCAGATGCCCCAAGCTAGCTTACTCAGTTCAGCACTGAGCCACGTGGCAAGCATGCAAGAGCGAGAGTCATCCGACTGACCTCCTTGCCTGTCACGATATCTGAGCTCTGCCCATGCATTGGCCCAAGCCGCCATATAAAAAGGCCGAACAGCAGGAGAGAGTGGGGGGGTAACAACAAACTCTGAAAGACTAC
>AP025074.1:8436799-8477118 GCA_036186865.1 Eustoma russellianum | reverse complement strand
ATCCATCTCATACTTGGTGAAAAATCCGACTTCATCACAGTGAAATAAAGACTAATGTTTGATTGAGACTTCCAAAGCACACAATCCTCTGAAAATGCGGAAGCAGAAAGTTTCGTTGCCAAATTAACTTAATTCATCTTTAATTTTACAAGATCTCCCAGCAGCCACGTTCTCTGTAAGATGTCTCAAGTTATCAAAACCCCAACCCCCTGATACGAATATGGTTCGTATGTGAATGTTGTCCTGATCTTTCTTCACTCTCCAAACGTCCTTCAAGCCTTGAATGTGATGGACAATGGTGCCAAGCAACCACCTTCCTTCAAGCCTCCAAAATCGTTTGGTTAGGTGTGTTTGAATCCGCTCAATCCAACACGTCGTTCCGTATCCTTGGATTGTGGATCACCAACAAGGAACACACAATCCTTAATTGGGTCTAGCCTTGATTTAGATATGTGTAAACCAAAGGAAAAACACAAACTTTTATTCAAGAAAACTCAAGAACAAAAGATAACATAAAACACTAGGGTTTTTAGTTCAAAGATGAAAAATAGTCTAACTACTCAAAGAAATGCTAAGTGATCTATATATATGATTACAAGTCTTGTGAGCCATCTACACAAAAACGGCTAGGGTTTCTTGGAAGATCCAAGTTGGCGCCTCCTTCCCTTCCATGTGCACAAATCTGAATTTTGTTATTTATGGTAAGCTCCCTTCTCTTGGCAAATCCTCAATTATTGTCTCAATCATCAATTATTGCATTATTACCATTCTTCTAGACTTGCCTTGTGCCTCCTTTGCTTCCTTAAAAACGCCACACATGCCTTCCTTTTGCCAATGATTTAATTTTGGTAACTTCCTTTTCCTTGAATTATCTCCTTATTTGCTCCCAATCTTCAATTGCGACTTCCATAATTCATTCCAATCCTTCCAAGCTGATTTATATCATTATGGAAAGTCTCTTAACCACCCTTGAAGAGGCCTAGGCGGCTGTCCTTGCCTCAAGATAGCCGAAACCCTAAATTGCATGATTGGGCTTGTTTTGGACTTCTTTCTTGCATCTCTTGTATCTCTTTTTGTGGACTGATTTTGGCAAAACCCAAAACATGAAAGATGCTCCAAATTAAGTCTTCTTCAAGGTCCAGCTGGCTCCATGCACACCCCATCTCAATTGGAAGCCCAAAATCCCAAATCAGCCTTGTGTGGACAAGCTTGGCCCAAATCTGAGAAGCCCTCCTTTCCAAAGCTCAAAACGTTTGATCCAAGACTTGTAACACCTACAAAACACACTCATACACCAAACATAAGTATTCTAAACAAACGTTAAAAGAAGCAAACGAAAAGACAACTAAAAGCCACAGAAACGGCACCAACAAGCGGACTGACTATCATTGGATAATCAGTTCTTAGGCTCAACAATGAGCACCCATTTAGGAGGAACATCCATTGGTTCATCTTGCACATGTTTGGTTAGAAAAGAGCCAACATCAAAACCAAGTTGAAAACCATTAAGCCTCTTGGTTTGGCTCCTTGTCAAAGGCCCCTTATGGTTAAGGGCACCTTGTGCAAGCTCCTCATTAGGGGGCTGCTCCTCAGCCTCATCAATCCCCCCCTCCTCAAAAGGATTCGCCCTCGAATCATCAAGATAAAAATGCTCAAAAGGGGAAAGATCACTTACATTGAAGGTGTTGGAAACTGAACCATACCTGTCTGGAGGAAGATCAAGCACATAAGCATTTGGACCAACCTTTTGAATGACCTTAAAAGGTCCATCTCCTCTAGGCATAAGCTTGGACTTCCTCTCCTTTGGAAACCGTTCCTTCCTTAAATGCAACCAAACAAGATCTCCAGGATAAAACACAACATCTTTTCTATGCTTGTTAGCTTGTTTGGCATACTGTCTATTCTTTCGTTCAAGTTGAAGTTTAACTTTTTCATGCAACTTTTTGATCATTTCAGCCCGTTGTTTACCATCCATGCTAGTACGCTCATCAATTGGAATAGGCAACAAATCAAGTGGGGAATGGGGTAGAAAACCATAGACAACCTCAAAAGGGGAATACAAAGACCCACTATGAACAGCCCTATTGTAAGCAAACTCAATATGTGGTAAACATTCTTCCCAATTTTTCAGATTGCTTTGGATTAAAGCACGCAACATTTGTGACAAGGTCCGATTTACCACTTCAGTTTGGCCATCTGTTTGTGGATGCGCAGTAGTAGAAAACAAAAGCTTAGTTCCCAACTTGCTCCAAAGCACACGCCAAAAATGACTCAAGAATTTACTGTCCCTATCACTAACAATTGTTTTAGGCATGCCATGCAACCGAACAACTTCTTTAAAGAATAGATTTGCAATGTAAGAAGCATCATCTACTTTGTGACAAGCAATAAAGTGTGCCATCTTAGAGAATCTGTCTACCACAACAAAGACACTATCTCTACCACCTTTTGACCTAGGTAAGCCAAGAACAAAATCCATAGAAATGTCCTCCCAAGGTGCACTAGGTACGTCCAAGGGTGTGTACAAACCATGAGGTTGTGTTTTGGACTTAGCCTGCCTACAAGTGATGCAACTACTACAAACCTTTGCGACATCTGATTTCATGTGAGGCCAAAAGAAATGTTCCTTTAAAGTTTCTAAAGTTTTAAAAACTCCAAAGTGTCCCATTAACCCGCCCCCATGTGCTTCCTTAACCAACAATTCACGCATTGATCCCTTAGGAATGCATAAGCGTTTCTCCTTAAACAAATAGCCATCATGCAAATAAAATTTACCAAAAGGAGAATCAACACATGCATCATAAATGGAAGCAAAATCAGAATCATCCTTATACAATTCCTTAACAAATTCAAAGCCAAGCAAGTGTGAAGACAACTTAGTAATCAAAGTATACCTTCTAGACAAAGCATCAGCAACTATGTTATCTTTTCCTTGCTTATACTTAATGACATAAGGAAATTGCTCAATAAACTCAACCCACTTTGCATGCCTCTCATTCAGTTTTCCTTGACTTTTAAGGTACTTCAAACTTTCATGATCAGTATGAATGACAAACTCTTTGGGTTGCAAGTAGTGTTGCCAAGTTTGTAAGGACCTTACCAAAGCATACAACTCCTTATCATAAGTAGGATAGTTCAATGCAGCACCTTTCAACTTTTCACTAAAATAAGCAATAGGATGCTTACCTTGGGTTAGAACAGCTCCAATTCCCACGCCACTTGCATCACACTCTATCTCAAATGTATCATCAAAGTTGGGCAACTTCAAGATAGGTGCTGTAGTGAGACGTCTTTTAAGCTCATCAAACGCCCTTTGTTGGGCGTCCCCCCAATGGAATCCAACCTCTTTCTTGACGATCTCATTCAATGGTGCGGCTACGGTTGAAAAGTCTTTGACAAACCGCCTATAAAATCCTGCCAAACCATGAAAGCTCCTCACTTCTCCCACACTCTTTGGTGTAGGCCATTCAAGGATGGATTTCACCTTGTCTTGATCCATTTCAATCCCTGCAGAACTGATTACAAAACCAAGAAAAACAACTTTGTCCAAACAAAAAGAACATTTCTTAAAGTTAGCATAAAGTTTTTCTTTCCTTAGCTTTTCAAAAACAGCTCTTATGTGATCTAAATGCTCTTCTAAGGTCTTAGAATAGATCAAGATGTCATCAAAATAAACCACAACAAACTTCCCAATAAAAGCTCTCAAAACTTCATTCATTAGTCTCATGAAAGTACTAGGTGCATACCCAAAAGGCATAACTAACCATTCATACAATCCAAATTTAGTTTTAAAAGCTGTTTTCCATTCATCACCCTCTCTTATCCTCACTTGAAAATAACCACTTTTCAAATCAATTTTCGTATACCATTGCGAACCATGCAACATATCAAGCATATCATCAAGTCTAGGAATGGGATACCTATACTTTACAGTGATTTTGTTGATGGCCCTACAATCTGTACACATCCTCCAAGTGCCATCTTTTTTTGGAACAAGGATGACTGGCACTGCACTTGGACTCATGCTTTCCCTTACCTTCTCTTTGGCCAAGAGATCCTCCACTTGCCTTTGTATCTCCTTTGTTTCCTCCGGATTGGCTCTATAAGCTGGCCTATTAGGTAGGACAGCCCCTGGAATAAAGTCAATGTGGTGCTCAATCCCTCTTAAAGGTGGCAACCCATGTGGCTCCTCCTCGGGAAACAAATCTGCAAATTCTTCCAACAAAGAAACAACACCACTAGGCAAGGTAGATGGTAAGTCATTCTTAGAAAACAAGCATGCAACACTATCTTTGTAAAGCATCACCAAAACAGTTTTATTATCATACAATGCATGGGTAACTTCACGAGATTTTGCAAAGAAAGCATGCTTCTTAGGTGGACGTGAAATTTGTGGTGTGGATGCTTGTGAAAGTGTTTGAACCGTGGGTGAGGGTGGACTGGTTTGGGCCGTGGGTTGTGTACCCTTGGCCGAGGAGTTTGTAGCCTCCAAAAGGCTTCTTCTCTCCTTTTTAAGAACCTCTAAGAACCTTTTTTCAGCCTCCTTTTCTTTAGGATCTGAATGGTTCTTTTTCATCCTCTTAGCATCCTCATAAACTTTATGTGGAGACAATGCATGCAACTTAAACTTTTTGCCATTAAAAGTAAAAGCATACATGTTCAATCTACCATCATAAATAACATGCTTGTCAAACTGCCAAGGTCTACCCAACAAAATATGACTAGCATGCATAGGAGCTACATCACATAAAATTTCATCTTTGTAACCGCCAATAGATAAAGAAATCAGAACTTGTTTAGACACATGAATCTCACCACAATCATTTAGCCAAGATAACCTATAGGGATGGGAATGATCAATCATAGGTAAATCTAGCTTTCTAACAAGTTCAATACTTGCAACATTAGCACAAGAACCACTATCAATAATTAAAGTGCAAGTTTTGCCTTTTACCAAACAATGGATGTGGAAAATGTTCTCCCTTTGCAAGTTTTCTTCTTCCTCCTTCATGTGTGCACTTAAGGCTTTTCTTACCACAAGAAAGTCCTTATATGCACCCTCTTCATCACTCTTTATCTCCTCAGCTGAGTCTTCTTGGTACTCTTCCTTTGTGGCCTCTTCTTCCTCCTCTTCTGAATAGAATTCATTTGTTTCCTCAAGGTACAACACTTTCTTGGCATTAGGGCAGTCCCTTGCATAGTGTCCTCTCCCTCTACATTTAAAACACTCAATCTCCCTTGTTCTTGGAGGGTTTGCGGGTGCTTTGCCTTTGCTTTTGTCATTTTGACCTAGATTTGCCCCGTTGGTCCTTTGAGTGAAGTGTGGCTTATTTGGAGCGCTAGAACCGTTTTGGCCGAATGTGTTTGAACTTGGCCGTGCGCCTCCATTGCCATTAGACCTAGGCTGCACTTTAGAAAAAGAAGAAGCATTAGTTCTAAAACCAAATCCACTAGAAGAAGAACGTACCTTTAATTGCCGCTCAATTTTCTCAGCTTTGTGAACCATGGAATTGAGATCAACGTAGGTAGTGAGCTCAAGTTGAAACCCAATCTCCTTATTAAGGCCTCCCAAAAACCGAGCCATGGTTGCCTCCTCAGATTCTTCAGTATCGGTTTTTATCAACAAACTTTCTAACTCCTTAAAGTATTCATCCACACTTTTATTTCCTTGAGTTAGGCATTGCAACTTTTGGAACATGGACCTCTCATAAGATTCTGGAATGAATTTCTTTCTCATCTCGTATTTCATCTCATCCCAAGTTCCAATTGTGGGTTGTCTAGTCCTTCTTCTTATACTTTGAGTTTGGTCCCACCAAATCAAGGCATATTCCAAGAACTCTATACTTGCATATCTCACTTTTTGCAACTCGGTATAGTTGGTATAGGAAAAGATCATGTCAACTTTTCTCTCCCACTCAATATAAGCTTCAGGGTCACTTTTACCATAAAAGGGTGGAATGTTTATTTTGGTTTTCAAATAATCATCCTCTTGGGGTACATACCTCCTAGGTTGTATTCGGCCTTGAGGTCTTGGGTATACCTCCTCAACCTCTTCCTCTTCATAGAAGTCATTCCATTCTTCCCTAACAGGTTGTGGTCTCACTCCGTGTCTCCTATCTCCTCTACCCCTTGCTCCTCCTCTACCTCCCATGCTTGTGGATCCCTTAGGCTCAGTTCCACGGGATGTTTGGCCGTGGTTTTGCTGTGGGGGCTGTTCTTGGGTAGGGGGTGTGTTGGATGTCATCCTCGCTTCCCACTCATCCAACCTAGATTGCATGGTAGCAAGCATTTGTGCCATCTTTTCCATAGAAAATTCCACTTTGTCTCCTCCTCCTTGGGTACTGTTTGACCCCTCCATGGCAACCTGAAACGCTTTCACAAACAAGAAAAGAAGAAAACTAACACAAGAAACAAAAGTGAGTCGTTAGTGAAAACAAAAAGGAAAACGAAAATCTGTTTGGCCTTTTTTGTCCTCCCTTGTTTTCTCTCAATTGTTCAAGTGTTTTTTCCTTGGCCAATCTCGAGCTAGAACCTCTTAAGGCAAGTCCCAAATTGGCTAACCACAATCTGTTTCGTTTTCTGTCCTTGCAAGCTTCTTTTGCCTTCAAAAACACCAATTGATCAACAAGTGGTAAAACAGCTTCAAGAAATCTAGAGCACAATTTTTAAACACACTTAATAACTATGATTCAAAGAAACAAGAAACCAAAAGTGATGTAGTTGGCTGAACCAAAGAATTGCTAGGGGTTGTCCTGGGCAATCTTTAATTAAACCAACTTATGCAATATCAAATGCAAGTTCTTTGATTGATAGTATGAATGTGTATCCAAGGTTGAGAATTTGAAGGTTTTATGCGTGTTGTTTTGGGGCAAACACACGGTTTTGTTTTGCTTTTGTCAACTTGGATAGTAGATGCAAAAAGATGGAACTTTTGTACAAAAGGAACTTCTTTTCTCTTCCTTTCTTTGTGCACTTTTTTTTTTTTTGGTTGTTGTTGTGCACGTTTTTCTTTGCCTTTCTTTTTTTTTTTTTTGACGTTCAAATCAGCCTTGATGTAACCCTTGTTTGCCTTTGCGAGAATCAGTTGGGTATGCTCAAAAGATGATCCTTTTTGTGTTTGTATGGATGTGTAGTAGAACAAAGATTTTCCCTTGGATACCAATACAACCAAAACAAACAAACTTGTATTCAATATCACACAAGCAAATTTAATTAAAAGCTTCGATAACAACAAGGTATTTGACTCAAAGGTAGCTTCTTTTAGGCCTTGGACTGATTTTAGGTGGAGTTAAATCCTATTCAACGCAAACAACAATGATCCTATGATTAAGTGTGTTAAAGATGAGATCTTTAATGATAGGTGATCAATATTGATGCAAAAGGTGAAGTCTTTTTTTTTTTTTTTTTTTGACAAAAGACGTTTTTTTTTTTGAATGTTTGAGAAAAGAAACAAGAATGACACAAAACGACACAAGAAAAGATATTTGAGATGAAGATAAACGAGAGCTCTGATACCACTTGATACGAATATGGTTCGTATGTGAATGTTGTCCCGATCTTTCTTCACTCTCCAAACGTCCTTCAAGCCTTGAATGTGATGGACAATGGTGCCAAGCAACCACCTTCCTTCAAGCCTCCAAAATCGTTTGGTTAGGTGTGTTTGAATCCGCTCAATCCAACACGTCGTTCCGTATCCTTGGATTGTGGATCACCAACAAGGAACACACAATCCTTAATTGGGTCTAGCCTTGATTTAGATATGTGTAAACCAAAGGAAAAACACAAACTTTTATTCAAGAAAACTCAAGAACAAAAGATAACATAAAACACTAGGGTTTTTAGTTCAAAGATGAAAAATAGTCTAACTACTCAAAGAAATGCTAAGTGATCTATATATATGATTACAAGTCTTGTGAGCCATCTACACAAAAACGGCTAGGGTTTCTTGGAAGATCCAAGTTGGCGCCTCCTTCCCTTCCATGTGCACAAATCTGAATTTTGTTATTTATGGTAAGCTCCCTTCTCTTGGCAAATCCTCAATTATTGTCTCAATCATCAATTATTGCATTATTACCATTCTTCTAGACTTGCCTTGTGCCTCCTTTGCTTCCTTAAAAACGCCACACATGCCTTCCTTTTGCCAATGATTTAATTTTGGTAACTTCCTTTTCCTTGAATTATCTCCTTATTTGCTCCCAATCTTCAATTGCGACTTCCATAATTCATTCCAATCCTTCCAAGCTGATTTATATCATTATGGAAAGTCTCTTAATCACCCTTGAAGAGGCCTAGGCGGCTGTCCTTGCCTCAAGATAGCCGAAACCCTAAATTGCATGATTGGGCTTGTTTTGGACTTCTTTCTTGCATCTCTTGTATCTCTTTTTGTGGACTGATTTTGGCAAAACCCAAAACATGAAAGATGCTCCAAATTAAGTCTTCTTCAAGGTCCAGCTGGCTCCATGCACACCCCATCTCAATTGGAAGCCCAAAATCCCAAATCAGCCTTGTGTGGACAAGCTTGGCCCAAATCTGAGAAGCCCTCCTTTCCAAAGCTCAAAACGTTTGATCCAAGACTTGTAACACCTACAAAACACACTCATACACCAAACATAAGTATTCTAAACAAACGTTAAAAGAAGCAAACGAAAAGACAACTAAAAGCCACAGAAACGGCACCAACAAGCGGACTGACTATCATTGGATAATCAGTTCTTAGGCTCAACAATGAGCACCCATTTAGGAGGAACATCCATTGGTTCATCTTGCACATGTTTGGTTAGAAAAGAGCCAACATCAAAACCAAGTTGAAAACCATTAAGCCTCTTGGTTTGGCTCCTTGTCAAAGGCCCCTTATGGTTAAGGGCACCTTGTGCAAGCTCCTGGGCTGCTCCTCAGCCTCATCACCCCCTCAGACAACAAACAAAAGAAAAAAAGAAGACAGAAGTTTCCTATACACGAAAAATGGTGGAACGAATCTAGTGATGTTCCATCTAATGTTAAGCTAATTCAGATCAAATTTCAAATACAGAGGCTGATAATTTTGCCATGTTTTAAATCGGATCAGTAATACTTGAAAGCTCCAATCATTTAAGTCGTCAAATATTTTTGAAACAAGCTTCAATTCACGAATCGAAACAGATCGAACCTAAACGGATTCCGCATCATCCTTCAAATTTCTCAACAGAAAATGCATCCAAAAGGAACGTTCTTACCCTATCTGCAAGCCGGTTAGTGGAAACACACAGCGGCCCCATTCATCCTCCTTCATTAGCATCCCCAACAACGGAGACATGATCCTGGTCTACAACTCGCCTCTTGCGAATTCACACCAGAACTTACTGCTCCAACAAAACCGAATAATATATTAGAAAATAATATACATATATCCTCAACAAACTCGTCTCCAAAATAAAACACAAAACTCTGAGACGTTAGTGTTGTCATAAATTACCGCTTGAATCAAAGAAAACAGGCGCATTAATCCGAGATAGAATAGAGCAGAGAGATTTATACCAGCAGGAGCACAGAACTCCATAACAGCGAAAGTAAGGGGTTGGAAAAGAGAAGGATTCCGAAACCCAAGGCGTGACAATTTTGAGAGTAAGATTAATTGCCGGCGTAGACAGGAGAGAAAGAGGAGAGAGATATAGAATAAAATTTGACGTAAGATTATCAACCGCCTGAGCGAGAGTGGAATACTCCAGACACGCGCATCGAACAATGGAGTTTTATGGACGTCCGGTTGGGATCTGGGAAAGCAAAAAGTGAAGCAAAATATGAGGCCTCCAATCATGCGCTGCCACGTGTACAAGTAACTATTTTTTAAAAACAAACAAATTTTAAACTTCTTCCACTTTTGTACACGTGGCAGCGCATGATTGGAGGCCTCATATTTTGCCTCACTTTTTACCTCCTCAGATCCCAACCGATGGACGTCACCTATTATTACCATATCTAGCAACCCATCTATCCCTCTCCGTTGTATTTCGGATGAGATCATGGGAGATTAAAAGAGATGTCAATTATGAGGCAGTCACTCAGCAGCCGCATATGTAAAGTTATCTATTTTAAAAAAACAAAATTTCAAAAAGCAAACTCAATGCTTTACACGTGGCGGCTGCTGAATGGCTGTCTATTAATTAACCTCTTTTTTAACCTTCCCCAATCTTATCCGGTGACGGCTGCTGAATAGCTGCCTAATAATTAACATCTTTTTTAACCTCCCCCAATCTTATCCGGTTGTATTTTACCTCTATGCTAGTTTTGTGAAAGAAAAAGGGTGAGACTATTGTTACTTGCCCTTTTTCAGTTTCGCTATTTTTGTATTGACATTTATTTTCAAATGATAGTGTAAAAATGATGAAAATATAAAAAAAAATGTAGGGTACCAATAGTCTCATCTGTATGTAAATGGAATGTTATTTTTCCTGTTTAAAAAGTGTCGTCCTACTTTCACTCATCATTTAAAGAAATCGAACTATTTTAGTTACTAATTTTATTTTGCTCTAAGTTGGTTACTTCAAAAAAAATCATATAAATGTTAATTGAATTGGTAATTCAGAAAAGTTGACGGATACTTAGTATTTTAGAAAGTAAATCATATTTTTAGAAATAAAGAAGAGGACAATACTCTCTATGGATCCTTATAAAGGAGCTATGCCCTCGCAATCGAGAACTCCCTTCATCATAAATGAAGTACTCTTACACGCCTTATTTTATTTACGTAGGACATTAGTAATTATTAATGTGTATATTGTACAAATGTTTGAATGATTTTCACGATTTAAGCGTGCATACAAATAGATCGACCGATGCGCATATGATGTTTCAATGATTTTCATGATTTAAAGTGTGCATATATTTAGATCGATTGATGCACACATAAATCGATCTATGGACCACACACAAATAAATCTATGTCGAAGAATTAAAAATAAAACCGCACTGTCAAACATCGATCTCTCAATCAGGAAAACATACATAGGTCGATGTACACTTTATATCATATATAGATCGATCGATGCTAAAATCTTAAAACACACTGTCTAACATAGATCTATCAATCTGAATATAATAGTAGATCGACCGATGTCATAATATGTCATATTTGATGTTTGTGAAACATATGATGAAGTATGATGATATTCTTGAAGCGTTTTTATGCATCTGTACATATAATGTTTTATGTATGCATATATAGTGATTTTGTGCATAGATATGTCAAATTATCATGTGACGAATTTTCCGTGAAAGTTTTGATAATTTATCATAAGGACAAAAGAGTATTTTTGAGTTTTTCTAGGTTTGTTTCACAAGAAGAAACGTAGAGAAAAAAGGACACACAAGCATTATCTCCAAGTCATTTGTCATAATCGTATATGTTTGATTTTCGGAGGCATTTTTGTCATGTTGGATATAAAGGCATTTGGTCATTTACTGTTACGCTCCAAATTTCGTTACACCGGAACGTGTCGTAATATCATGTTTAGTGACGCTTGAAATATTGATCTAGTAGGTAACAACTTAAGTTGCTAGAATAAATTAAATCAAAAGAAAAGACATGACACAAGAATTTTGTACTAATTAAATAAAAGGAAAAATAAATTAAGACATATGAAGATATTTGGAAAAGAAGAAAAAAATAATAAAAATAAAATATATTGTTAGGTCCGAAACACACTCTAGGGGAGGATGAATAGAGTGTTTGACACTTTTGCAGAATTTTCTTGTTTGGCTCAACTCAAAAGAAATTCAAAATCAAAGCAAGAATGGGAGATAAGAAGCAATGAATGTGTACACCGGTAGCAACACTTACACTAACACCTTAGTGTATGCAACAACAACAACTTTTTGCACAAAATACACTTGTGTAACTGCAGCAACTACAGCTTTAGCAAGAACAACTTCTTGCTACCTCACAACTTCAACAAAGTTTCCTCAAGAACTTTCTCACAATGGGTTGAAGGAAATAGTAAGGTTTACACTTTCTCACTAGTCTAAGCACAAGCAAAAGGTCAAATATTTATGGTTCCTCTTGTGCTAGACTCTCTATCTCTCAATATACAACAATGAAGAACAAAGAAAGGCTTAACAAGCTTTAAGCACTTTTACAAATATGAGAGAAGTATATTACAATGAATGATGAAGTTTGATGATGGTGAAAAGTGTGTATTTGCCTCATCCAAGCTTCTCCCATTTATAGATGAAGTTCACCACGTTTTTGAGGCCTTGACCATGTCTTCAACTACATCAAATGTCAAGATAATGTCCAAATAGTCTTTAGCCATCCTATGGAGTGATTTGATCCTCAATAGGCAACCTAGGATTGCTTAGACATGGATACAATAGTCAAGGAAGCATGTAGTATGTTGGAGTAAAGTCTACAAGAAATTTGAGCAAGATTGGATAGCGAAAATACAATGAATCTCCCTTGGATTTTGTTCTAACGTTCAAAAAGTTTTAAATTCCGAGGGACATCGATTGATCTATGTGCCTGGGGGAGAGATCGATGTCCTCCAGAAACTTTGCAGTTTTTGAAACTGCTGGACATTGATCGATCAAAGTCCCCTTTGGAGAGACTGATGTCACTTCGATCGATCGATGTCTCCTGGACTGAGAGATCGATGTTGGACAGAAAGTTTTCTGCCTGACATCGATCGATCGAAGTCTCTCTGGGGAGAGACGGAAGTGACATCGATCGATGTCCTCAGGTTGAGAGATCGATGTTGGGCAGAAAGGTTTCTGCCTGACATCGATCGATCGAAGTCAGAGACTAAAGTGACATCGATCGATTGATGTCCCCAGTCTGAGAGATCGATGTTGGACAGTGAGTCCCAATCTCAACCATTTTTGACATAGTGTGATTTTCTCATTTTGCAGCAAGTCTCAAGTATAAATTTAACTTATTTAAAACATCTTTTCATCATCAAAACAATCTGTATCTTAACAATCTCCCCCTTTTTGATGATTTCAAAACCATGATTTAAAAGATGTTTTTACTTGATACATTCACATCTAAACTTGATATTTTACAACTCCTCTTAGTTCATGCTCCCTCATTATATGAACACATCAAAAATTTCCCTTCTATATACAACCTTTCCACAATCAATAACTATGATGACCATATTAAGATACTCCCCCTCAACCTATGCACCACATTTCATATTTTCAACAAGTGTACTATCAACCAAGCATGCCATACTACTCATACCAATGCCTAATCATTATAAATGTTTCCAAGCATATCAAGCATTCATTTTGTACCTTCATTAAGCAACTCATGCAACTAATTTCTAAGTAACTTATAATGTCACCAAACAATTCAATGCCAAAGTACCATGCTCCATACCATGTCAAATCCAACTTCTCAAACCAAGCTATGTTATGCAAAACACCAACACTTAAACCATACCATCAACACCAACATATCAAGACAACTAAATCAAGACAATTGAACCAACATATCAATACAACTAAACCAACATCTTCCCTTTTTGAAAACATCAAAAAAATGATAAGAGACACGAAAATAAAGAAGCGAAATATCATTAAGCAAACAAGAAGTTAATGAGATACATGAGTAATCTCAACTTCTAAGCTAATCCTGTAGCTACGAGGGAAATGGGGAAACATAGAGTAACTACTCTTCATCGGAAGAGAAGCATAAACCGGAGAGGGCCTCCTTGAGCTTTGTCTTCAACTTTTGGTACTTGGTCTTTTGAATGATCAGCTCCGTTTGCAGCATCGTGACTTGACTGTCAACCTTTATTTCTAACGTTTTAACACGATCCTGGATTTTCTTGTAATCCTTTTCTAGATCATCAATGCGCACGGCTTCTTTGGTCAATTCCTCCCCCCATTGACCAAGTTTATGGTTGATTTCGTCAATTTCAGCCTCCGCATTGAATTCCTCCTCGGAACCACTAGCTCCCTTCATTAGGGCTTTTCCTTTGTCCGTTTGGGAGGTAGAGCTTGGTTGTGAGGGCGGTTGTGTTTGAGGGTGAGATGAGGGTTTAGTGGAAGGTTCAGTGGGTGATGGTGGAGGAATAGGATCTTCAGGTGGAACATCATCAACTCTTCCTCTTCGGGGTCATGGTGACCACCCCGTCTTTGTGGCTCTTTACGCGACTTATGTATTTGATGGATGTTTGCCTTGGTGTAATAATCCTTCTTGGATATCTGTTCGGTATATTCTTCATCCAAATCTACATTAGCCTTCTTGAGCAATCTATAGATGAGATTGCTATATGGAGGCGCCTTTGATTTCTTTGTGACCGCTTCCATCATATTTGCAAACACAATTTTCCCAAAATTCACCGTTTCCCTCATAGCAATACGGTAAGCAATGTAAAAATCTAAATTGCTCGGGAGTTTAGCCGACTTACCATTTACACAAAAAGTGACAATGGCTAGCAATACTCGATACACCAAAGACATATAATTTGTGTTTTTGGTGGGGTGAAATCCAAGAAAGGTTTTAACCTCATCTTCAGAGATTTGGTACTTATAGGTATCCTACCTCCACGGATCAAAATCCTCCCACCCCTCATCAGAAACTTCAAGCAACTCATTTATGGTCTTTGAACTAAATTCCAACAATTGACCATCTATCACAGAATTTAAAGCATAAGGCACTCTATTTCTATAGTCTACCCATAGATTGGCATAAAACATTCTAGTATAACGGGTAGACATATTTGTCATTTGAGAGACCTCCCAAACATGTCTCCATTTTTTATCATCAAACCATTCGATGATCGGTTTCAATTCCTCATTGCTCAAAATGTCTTCAATTTTCAGCAATTTTAAGGGAATGGTAGGCCTTTTCTTGTTTTCCATTCACTAAACAGTAATTGAGCTCTAAGGAAAATATAGGCAAATTTACCTGTGCCTGTAGGCTCTTTCAAAGCATCCTTGTACTCCTCGGACTTGAGCCATGGAAAATTGTTGAGAGTTAGCCTTCCCCTTGTCTCACTCAACATTGCTTCGTGAGAAGAGGTTGCTCTCTTCCTCAACCCTTCTGTCCTAGACCCTATAGGGACTCGAGGATGTGATTGTTATGGTTCACTTTCACCCTCATGAGAGGTTCTTTGCCTCTTGGAAGAAGATTTCTTTTTGGGGCCATTGAAGGGTTAGGGCACGAAGGTTTGTTAATAGAGGATAGAAAGTTTTGAAATTGAAGTAGAAATCAACAAGAATGACAGTAAAATGATGTTTATTACAGAGATTTGGAAGTATTGAAGTCGGATTTTGAAAGAATTTGAGATTTTTAGGGTTGAAATCTCGGGGTAGAAGATGAAAAAGTGAGAGTTTCTGATTTTTCGCAGGTTTTATACCCCTACTGCCCTAGACATAGATCGATCAATGTCTATTTTACATCAGTCTATGAGACTGCCATATCAATCGATCGATGTGTTCTGTAATCTGTCCTTTTTGACAGTTTTGATCCTCTAATCATTGTTTATCATCCCTAATCTTGCTCTAATTGATTTGAATGTCTCAGTGGGAAGGGATTTAGTAAAGATATTCGCTAGTTGGTCATTGGTTGGAACAAATTCAACGCATACTAATCCTTTTTGAATGCAATCTCTTATGAAGTGATGCCTCACTTCTATATGTTTTGTCCTACTATGGTGAACCGGATTTTGTGCTATACTTATGGCTGAAGTGTTGTCGTATAAGATGGGAACTTTATCAAACTTAACATTGTAGTCATTTAAGGTGTTGATCATCCAAAGTAGTTGTGCACAACACGAAGCGGCCGATACATATTCGGATTCCGCCGTTGAAAGTGACACACTATTTTGTTTCTTGGAGAACCAAGAAACTAAGCAATCTCCAAGGAATTGGCATGTCCCAGAGGTGCTTTTTCTATCAACTAGATTTCCGGCATAGTAGGAGTCAATATACCCTCTTAAATCAAAACAACCATTTTTGGGATAAAACAACCCAAAGTTCAAGGTTCATTTCAAATACCTAAAGATATGTTTAATGGCAACTAGATGCGATTCCTTAGGCATACTTTGAAATCTAGCACATAAACACACAACATGCAAAATATCCGGTCTACTAGCAGTTAAATAAAATAAACTACCAATCATACCCCTATATTTGGTTACCTCAACCGGCTTTCCTTTTTCATCTTTGTCAAGCTTTGTACTTGTGGTCATTGGTGTGCTCGCACTTCTTCAACCTCAAACTTGTATTTCTTGAGTAAATCCTTTGTACTTTGTTTGAAATATGTACACTCCATCTTGAGTTTGCTTGATTTGAAGACCAAGAAAGTAGTTGAGTTCACCCATCATGCTCATCACAAATTCTCCCTCCATCAATTTAGCAAAATGCTCACAAAAAGAATCATTAGTAGCACCAATTATAATATCATCCACATAAATTTGAACAAGCAATTGATGGTTTCCTTGTTCTTTAATAAAAAGAGTAGTGTCGACTTTTCCTCTTGAAAACTTATTTTCAAGAAGGAAGTTACTTAATCTATCATATCATGCCCTAAGAGCTTATTTAGTCCATAAAGGGCCTTTTTGAGTTTAAATCATGATTTTCAAACCCCGGTGGTTGAGCTACATACACCTCTTCTTGAATTATTCCATTCAAGAATGCGGATTTCACATCCATTTGATATAGTTTGAAATTCTTATAACATGCATATGCTAAAAGCATCCTAATAGCTCCTAACCTAGCTACGGGGGCAAAAGTCTCATCATACTCTATACCTTCCTCTTGTCTATATCCTTGAGATACTAACCTAGCCTTGTTTCTAGTGATATTTCCTTTATGATCCATTTTGTTTCTAAATACCCATTTAGTGCCAATTATGGGATGATCACTAGGTTTATCTACTAATTCCCAAACATCACTCATTTGAAATTGATTTAGCTCTTCTTGCCTGGCTAATACCCAATCTTCATCATTTATAGCCTCCTTTATATTTTTAGGCTCAACTTGTGAAATGAAGACATTTTCATTAAATTTCCTCCTAGTCATTATGCCTTGACTAGTTTCACCTAATATTAATTCTTTAGGATGGTCTTTCCTATATTTATATGAATCCGGTAAATTTGAGGTATCTCCTCCTACTTCTTCATTTTCAACCTTAGGTTGAAGGGGATCAATCCTAAGGTCAATGACAATGTTACCTTTGGATTCTCAAATTTTTCTATATGATTTACTTCAATTATTTCATCATCATCATCATTAGTACTTGGTTCATCCTAAATAAGTTCACTAAACTTGACATGAATTGATTCTTCAACTTTCATGCTTTTTTTTATTATATACCCTAAATGCCTTGCTATTTTGAGCATATCCCATAAAGATTCCTTCATCCGCTTTGAAATCGAGTTTATCCAAGTTATCTTTGGTGTTAAGTATAAAACACTTACAACCAAATACCTTGAAATAACCAATATTTGGTACTCTACCTTTCCAAAGCTCATAAGGAGTCTTTTTGAGAGATGGTCTCAAATAAACTCTATTTATTACATGACAAGCAGTGTTTACTGCTTCGGCCCAAAAATACTTGGGTAGCTCAAATTTATTTAGCATGGCTCTACTTATTTCTTGAAGTGTTTTCTTTCTTTCAGCAACACCATTTTGTTGAGGAGTTCTTGGAGCCGAGAAATTGTGTCCATACCCTTTGGATACACAGAATTCTTGAAACTCACCATCAAACTCACCACCTCTATCACCTCTAATTTCCTTAATTGTGTCTTCTTTTTGATTTCCTAATCTCCTACAAAGTTTTATAAACTCTTGGCATGCATCGTTCTTTTCGGCTAAAAGCATTACCCAAGTGTACCTAGAGAAGTCGTCTACCACCACAAAGGTGTAATGTTTTCTACCTAGACTTGCCGTACCAATATGTCATACCCCATAACTTTTAAACACGACTTTCAACAGTTAGGAGTCAAATTTAAATATAATTTCATTAAATGTATAGGTTTACGAGGCTTAGATAAAATATAGGTGAGAAAATAAACAAAAAGGGTGAAATTAAGAAATTAGGCTGAAATACCCAAAATACCTCTCCCCACTTAAATGATGGGGGGAGTTACACAAAGGAGTATAACTCCCCATTAGTATAGACAGCGGTTACAAGGCTAAAAGGAGAGGGTGAAATTCGGCTGGTGAAAGAGAGAGAGGGAAGGAAGAGAAAAGAGAAAGAAGAAGAAGAGAAGAAGAGAAGAAGAAAAGGAAGAAAGAGCGGCCAATCTAGGTTCAACCTTTTCCGAAATCCTGCAGTAAACTCGTAAGACTAACTAGAAACAAAGGCAAGTAATCTTTCTATACGCTTTACGCAAATTTTGATACAACAGGCCCTATGTTCTTATAAAGAGAAAACTCGGATCACACATAAGTAATCTTAATTTGTGTATGTTACATGCTCTACTATACGTATTTGTTGTTGTTTGCTTGAGTAAAGTTATGTTATTTGGGCCAAATTCTGGAAACAGTTATGTGGTGATTGTTGTTGTTAAATATGCCCATAAAAGTGTCATCCATGTTGTGTTTATCATACTGTTGTAAGTACTTGAGTTTATTAACTGTACCTTAGATGATTTGAGAGTATTTGCAGGAAGATAAAGGATGAATGATGGGATGTTGTAGATTTGGTTGTGTTGGAAAGTTTGAGGATGCATTGGAAGTTGTGGGTGATAGAAGGGTTAGAGTGGATACTTGTTGACATGCTTAAGAATCAATTCATGTTAGTTGTATGTTAAGCATGATGAATCTAGGTGGTAAGATGGATCTTGAAGTGTTTAACATGAAAGGGGTGAAGGAGGAAGATGATGGGGAGACGTTACTGCAGAAACTTGCAGTTCTGGAACCGTCATAACACTTCGAACACCTACTTTAGGCGCTTAATGTTACATTAGGCGCCTAAAGTAGGCGTTCAATGTGTCCCAGTGCATTCCAGAACACTTTGAACACATACATTAGGCGCTTCATGTCACATAAGGATCTTCATGCAGGCGTTCGATGTGTCACAACACATTCTAGAACACTTCGAACACCTCTGAAGGTGTTCGATGTCACATAAGGCACTTCATATAGGCGTTCGATGTGTCAAAACACATTCCAGAACACTTCAAACACCTTTGAAGGTGTTCGATGTCACATAAGGCACTTCATGTAGGCGTTCGATGTATACCAGCACATTCCAGAACACTTCGAACGCCCAGAATAGGCGCTTTATGCCACATTAGGCGCCTCCTGAAGGCGTTCCAAGTGTACTGGAAGTTCCTTTTGGCCCATTAAGCGCTCCATGTATGTGAGATACCTTTATTCTCTTCCATTGCTCATAAAGTACAAGTGTTTTTGAAATGTGCTTGAGTTGTAAACATTAAGTGTGAATGAGTAAGGTTAAGTATGAATTCGAAGTGAACTTGCGATATGAAAGGGCGTGAAGTGGTACAAATGAGGTGTGCTTGAGTTGTAAACATTAAGTGTGAATGGGTAAATTTAGGTATGAATTCGAAGTGAGTTAGCAATATGAAAGGGCATAAAATAGTACGAATAAGGTGAGTTTGAGGAAGTATGAATGAGCAAGGTTAAGTGTGAACCCGATATGTTTTTTTGTAGTACAAAAGGACATGAAATGGTACGAGCAGGGTGTGATAGATGTTCAGGACTTGGTACTTGATATGTAAGTGTGTAGCGCCCCAGCCCGATACTGGTATCGGAACCAGTGCACCCGCCGTAGTCTACTATGAGAACTACGAAGCGTCAAAGCAGATCAAGCGTACATCATTCATGACGTAAGATAAATCAGCGGAAACGTCGTAAAATTTAAAACTTCACCATCATAAATGTAACCAGAAAATACAGCTGAATTAAAAGGTGTTCGATCAACGGTCTAACATATCCACCAGTACATCATAATAAACATCAAGTTTTCCAACTTAAGAAAGTAATCAAATATCTATCTACTTCCATGTCCATCATCCCATTGAGCCCACTCGCCATCGTCCTCGACAAATATCATTTCGTATTCTGGCTCACCTGAAAAGGAAATAGAGTATTTGTTCTTAGCGAAAATATCGCTAGCAAGTAACCCGTCTATACAGCTTACGGGATCACACACGACGAGTCACCATTGTATAAGTCATTGCCTAAAATAAGGTGCTCGGGTTAGCAAATAGCATCATTATAAGAATTTCTCAAAACAGATAAATCACATAAATGATACGCAGATACGAGAACAAACATGTACTAAAACAACATGTCACATAAACAAGACATAAACTAGTCACATTTCTTGCATGTCAAATCTTATGCTACGTGTATCATGATGCATGTACTTCTTTAAAACCACTCACAACACCCATGCATATGTCTTCTTTCATAAACATGTCATGCTTGTCATTTCACAAAACATTTAATAACTCTTCTTATCATATTCTTCGCGTAGCAGAACTTTATACCCTGTGGGTGATCAGTCCACAGCAAACAGAACTTTATACCCCGTGCTGAAAGGTCCACGGCCCCATACCATATAACTTTATACCCAGTGCTGAAAGGTCCACGGCCCCGTTACATATATCATATATCCGTGCTGATAGGTCCACGGCCCCATTACATATATCATATATCCGTGCTAATAGGTCCATGGCCCCATGAAATATTTTATACCCTGCTGTTGATTCACAGGTCACGCTTTTATACCCTGCTTTCGCAGGCGTGACTTTTATACCCTGTGATCAACAAGCAGCCATAGTTTGCCTTTCGAAAAATTTAATCTTTTCTTGTAAACACATGTTCTTTCGCAAAGCTATCCTCAAGTCAAAGGCAAGTGCTCATGTCATGATGCAGGATGCACATGTAACTTCGTATCAAACATGTACACACACACACATCTTACATATCAAGTATACGGTCTTGCACCTCAAACACTCCATGTTCGTATCTTTCCAAGTCCGTTTGTCTCACTAATTCACTTGGGATTTAATCTTATTCTTACTTAGTCAAACTTACCATCTATTCCTCAATTACACCTCAAATACCCTTGCATTTTATGTTCAAAAGAAGTGTATAGAGTTACTACACATACATAGGGCGCCTAAAGGGTCAAAAAGACTTCCAGTATACTTGGAACGCCACATGAGGCGCCTAAAGGGACATGAGGCGCCTATTCTAGGCGTTCGAAGTGTTCGGGGATGTGCCGTATACATCGAACGCCTACATGAAGCGCCTAATGTGACAAGAAGTGCCTAATGTAGGTGTTCGAAGTGTACGGGGATGCTCTGGGACACATTGAACGCCTACATTAGGCACCTAATGTGACTTGAAGTGCCTAATGTAGGTGTTCGAAGTGTTCTGACGGTTCAGAACTGCAGTTTTTCTGCAGTAACTTCCACCCAACACCTTTCTTCTTCACCCCTACCATGTTAAACACCTCAAGATCCATCTTACCATCTAGATTCATCATGCTTAACACACAACTAACATGAATTGATTCTTAGACATGTCTAATAATATCCACTCTTAACCTTCTATCATTCACAACCTTCAATAGATATCTTCAACCTTCCCAACACAACAAGTCTATAACAATGTCATCATTCATCCTTCAATTCTCTGCAATTCCTCTCACACATCTAAGGTGTAAACAACCAACACAAGAATATAACAAGACAATAAACACATCAAGAATACACTTTCATGGGCATGCTTGACAAACAACAAAGCACCACATAGCTATTCTTAGAAATTTGGCCCAAAGAACATGACTTTACACAACTAACAACAACATTTACATATAGTAAAGCATTTAACATAGACAAGTCAAGATTACTAATGTGTGATCCGCATTTTCTCTTTATAAGAACATAGGGCCTATAGAATCGAAATTGGCGTAAAGCGTATAGAAAGATTACTTGCCTTGGAATCTAGATACGCTTACGAGTGTTTGACAGAATTTCTGTAAAGATTGAACCTAGATTGGACGCTCTTCCTTCCTTTTCTTCTTCTTCTCTTCATCTTCTTTCCTCTTTCTCCTTCCCTTTTCTCTCTGGCGGTTTTCCCCTCTCCTTTTTGGTGTTATAACCGATGGCTAGACAATGGGGAGTTATACCCCTTTGTGTAACTCCCCCTTCATCTAAGTGGGGAGGGGTACTTTGGGTAATTTACCCTAATTTCTTAATTTCCCCATTTCGCTTATTTTCTCACCTATATTTTATCTAACTCAGCCTCGTAAACTTATGCATTTAATGAAATTATATTTAAAGTTGACTTCTAACTAGTGAAAGTAGTACTTAAAAGTCATGGGGTATGACATTCTACCCCCTTACAAAAAGTTTCGTCCTCGAAACTTGCGTACCTTAGTTGAAAAATTGAGGATACTTCTCCCGCATCTGTTCTTCGAGTTCCCAAGTGGCCTCATGTTCCGTGTGATTGCTCCACTGAACCTTCACATACGGAATCACTCGTTTCCTCAACACTTGGTCCTTCCGATCTACAATCCTCACGGGTATCTCTTCGTATGTAACATCGCCCTTGAGTTCCAAAGGTTGGGCTTCAAGTACATGGCTTGGGTCCGTCACGTACTTCCTGAATTGTGAGACGTGGAATACGTTGTGAACTTGCGCCAATACCGGAGGTAACGCTAACCTATATGCCAAGGCTCCCACCTTCTCAAGTATTTCATAAGGACCAATAAAACGAGGGCTTAGCTTGCCTTTTACTCCAAACCTCATAACACCCTTCGTAGGTGATACCCTCAAATAGACTTTTTCAACACATTAAATTCCAATGGTCGTCGTTTGGAATCTGTCCAACTCTTGTTGCGATCCTGAGCCGCCTTGAGTCTTTCCCGGATGACTTTCAACTTTTCTAGCGTTTTCTCCAATAGCTCAGGTCCGGTGATGGTCCTCACACCTACTTCGTCCCAATAAACTAGGGACCTACATTTCCTTCCATACAAAGCTTCAAAAGGAGCCATGTCAATTGCGCTGTGGTAACTGTTGTTATAAGAAAACTCCATTAGCTTTACCATTCCATCCCAACTCCATTTAAAATCCAACACGCAAGCCCTTAGCATATCTTCCAAGGTCTGAATAGTCCGTTCGGACTGTCCATCAGTTTGAGGATGATACGCGGTACTCAACCTTAATTCTGTACCCATGGATTTCTGAAATGCTGTCCAAAACTTAGACGTAAACCGTGAATCTCGGTCGGACACTATGCTTACTGGGACTCCATGCAAGCTAACAATACTATCCATATATAGATTCAACAACTTGTCAAGAGACGCTTCACTTGAAACGGGTAGGAAATGTGCAGACTTTGTTAAACGATCCACAATGACCCAAATCATGTCATATCCACTTCTTGTCTTCGGTAAACCTGCTATAAAATCCATCGTGACATGTTCCCATTTCCATTCTGGAATTTCCAATGGCATCAACAATCCACCAGGCCGTTGGTGTTCCGCCTTGACTTGTTGACAAACTAAGCACCTTTCTATAAATTCAGCAACATGTCGTTTCATTCCGGACCACCAATAATATTGCTTGAGATCTCTATACATCTTGGTGCTACCAGGGTGTATTGATAACCTCGAACTATGAGCTTCTTGCAAAATTTCCTTTCTAAGTTCGTCAACATCAGGTACACATAATCTTTCTCTAAACCATAAGCTCCCATCCTCTTTGGTCCGAAATCCTTCAACTTGACTATGTTTCACCTTTTCCGTTATTTCACAGGGTCTTATCATTCTTCTGAGCCTCTTTTATTCGATCAATCAAACTCGGTGTGATGGTCAATGCTGTCAGAACGTTCACCGTGGATTCCACCAAATCCAAACCAAATTCCTCTATCTCTCTTTCCAATGGTGATTGTCGCGCATGGCTGGATTTCCTGCTTAACCCATCCGCCACTTTATTAGCCTTTCCTGGATGGTAATGGATTGTCAAATCGTAGTCTTTTAGCAATTCCAACCATCTCTGCTGCCTCATGTTTAATTCTTTCTGAGAGAATAAATACTTTAAACTCTTGTGGTCCGTGAATACCGCGCACTTTTCTCCATATAAATAGTGCCGCCAAACCTTTAAGGCGAATACAACTGCAGCGAGTTCAAGATCATGTGTTGGGTAGTTTTGCTCATAAGGCTTTAGCTCTTGAGGCATATGCGATGACTCGGTCATTTTGCATCAAAACACAACCTACAAACAAGGTATTAGTCTAAACTTAATTGGTATACAAGATCATAACCTTATACTTCAGTTTACGTACCTAAACCGTTTTTCGATGCATCGCTATAAATTACAAACCTGTCAGTTCCGGAGGGTTGAGCCAATACTGGAGCTATCCTTAATCTCTTCTTAAGCTCCGTGAAACTTTGCTCGCATTCTGCCGTCCACTCAAACTTGGACTTCTTTTGAGTAAGGCGACTGAGAGGCACTGGTATGCTTGAGAATCCCTCGACAAACTTCCTATAATACCCCGCTAGACCCAAGAAACTTCGAACTTTGGTGACATTAGTAGGTCTAGGCCATTCAGTTATGGCTTCCACCTTCTTCGGATCAACAGCAATCCCCTCCTCCGATATCACGTGACCCAGAAAAGTCACACTTCTTAACCAAAACTCACACTTTCTAAACTTAGCGTATAGTTGTTTCTGCCTCAAAATACCTAGAACGGTTCTCAAATGCTCAGCGTGAGTTTGCTCATCAGGAGAATACACCAGAATATCATCTATGAATACCATTACAAACTTGTCCAACTGTTCCCGAAAGACGGTATTCATAAGGTCCATAAAAGCTGCAGGGGCATTTGTTAATCCAAACGGCATCACCAAAAATTCATAGTGGCCATATCTTGTGCGGAAGGCTGTCTTTGCGATGTCCTCGGCCTTCACTCGCAGTTGATGGTACCCTGATCGGAGATTAATTTTAGAGAAGATTTTGGCACCCTTGAGCTGGTCAAACAAATCCTCAATTCGTGGAAGGGGATACTTATTCTTGACGGTAACTTTATTCAACTCTCTATAATCGATACAAAGTCTCATGCTACCGTCTTTCTTCTTTACAAACAAAATAGGTGCTCCCCAGGGCGATACACTAGGGCGGATAAACTTCTTGTCTAATAACTCCTGCAATTGTTCCTTCAACCCTCTCAACTCTGCCGAAGCCATTCTATAAGGGGCTTTAGAAATAGGTTCAGTTCCTGGAATCAAGTTTATCTCGAACTCGACTTCCCTCGGGGGTGGTACTCCTGGTAAATCTTCCGGAAACACATCAAGAAATTCATTGACCACTGGAATTTGCTCGATAGACGGTACCTCCTGAGTAACATCCATGGCATACACTAGGAATCCCTCAGCACCTTTCCTTAAGGCTTTGCACACTTGTGCAGCCGACACATACACCTTCTTGGGTACTTTCTTTCGTTTCGGTTCCCCTTGAAACGTTACCTCTTCCATCTTAGCGTTCTTGATTGTCACTTGTTTCAATCGACAATCGATATTGGCGTGATACCTGGCCAACCAGTCCATTCCCAATATAACGTCAAAGTCGTACATCTGAATAGGGATCAGTGTGGCGGAAAATGTTTGTCCTTCAAACTCTAACTCGCAACCCCGGTACTGCTGGTACGAAACCATAATTTGATCTCCGGCCGCTTGAACACGATACGGAGTTTCTAACCATTCAGGCAAACTACGAAGGTGCTTAGTGAATCTCTTTGCTACAAAGGAGTGGCTTGCGCCGCTATCGAAAAGCACGTTGGTAGGTATCTTATTTACTAAAACCGCACCTAAGGCCATGTCAAGTTTTACACAAAGAATTAAACACGTAAATACCTAATTCAATAAGAATTCAAACTTAATTTAAGTAGTACCTGCTACTACATTGGTAGCCTCCTGCACATCAGTGTCTGTCATGAGATGTACACGGGCATTTGCTCGTGGCTTTGCTCTCGGCTGCTGAGTCGCTTCTCCCGGAGTATTTTTCTTCATCTCCGAATAGTCCCTAATCATATGACCTACTTGTCCGCATCGGAAGCATGCTCCAGCCACCTTTCTACACTCTCCGACGTGATTCTTGTTGCAATGTGGACAAACTCCTATAGCCTGCTGAACTACTGGATTCTGGGGTGGAAGTCTCTGGAAATTTCCAACTGGACCTCTTTTCGGAATCTTGACCCAACGTCCGGGTCTTCCACCAACTCTCACATCTTCTCTTGGCCTTTTGCCTCTATCAGACGCTCCTGCACTAGCTGCTCTTGCCGCTACTCTGCGGAAGTCGCTCTCAACCCGAAAACATGCATCCAACATGTCCTCGTAAGTTTTCATTCATGCGTTCACTATTGCCGACTGTATCCTTGAGTCCAAACCCCTCTCAAACTTCGTCATCTTAAGGCGATTATCAGACATAATCGCAGGGGCAAACTTACCCAAGGCATGGAAATGATCTGCATACTCCGACACCGTCATCCTTCCTTGCTCCAATCTGTCAAACGCTCTTATCTTATCCAATATCGTAGTCTCCGGTACGTAATATTTTAGGAAAACATCACAAAACTGTGCCAATGTGATTGGTGGGGTCATTCTCAACACCATTCCGTCCCACCATTCACCAGCCTTGCCACTTAGAAGGGGTGTGGCCACATCAACCTTTATCTCCTTCGGCACTTGCACTAACCAAAAACATTTCTCCACCTCAGCCAACCAGTGCTGAGCCTCCTCAGGATCATTACATCCTCCAAACTCCGGCACCCTCATCTTTCTCATCTCTCCATAAAAGAACCGGATGTTATGCTGGGGCGGTGGAGGAGGCGGAGGCTGATGCTGTTGAGAAAACCCTTGTGCGATCACCGTTAGCGCATCAGTGAGCACCTGGGGTAAAACAACTTGTGGTGGCTGGTTCTCCTGTTCGTTGTTGGAGTTCCATGCGTTATCTCTTCTTGGAGGCATTTTCTCTGAAAGATCATCATTGCATTAGCATTCAGTAAATACAAGAGGTTACTGAAAGCTTGAACGTGTAAGAATGAGTGAGGTATGTAGTAAAACTATTAATACGAAATTAGATGATAAACGCGCTCGCACACACCCAACCCAGATCATACTTAAACTCTAGAGAAATCAGTACTTATAACTAAGGATCAACCTTAAGGGAGAATCATATCTTAGGTGTCTAAAAGATCATGAACCTAAGTTTCCGAGATAGATCTGAAGCCTAGTCTCTGATACCACCTGTAGCGCCCCGGCCCGATACTGGTATCGAAACCAGTGCACCTGCCGTAGTCTACTATGAGAACTACGAAGCGTCAAAGCAGATCAAGCGTACATCATTCATGACGTAAGATAAATCATCGGAAACGTCGTAAAATTTAAAACTTCACCATCATAAATGTAACCAGAAAATACAGCTAAATTAAAAGGTGTTCGATCAACGGTCTAACATATCCACCAGTACATCATAATAAACATCAAGTTTTCCAACTTAAGAAAGTAATCAAATATCTATCTACTTCCATGTCCATCATCCCATTGAGCCCACTCGCCATCGTCCTCGACAAATATCATTTCGTATTCTGGCTCACCTGAAAAGGAAATAGAGTATCTGTTCTTAGCGAAAATATCGCCAGCAAGTAATCCGTCTATACACCTTACGGGATCACACACGACGAGTCACCAGTGTATAAGTCATTGCCCAAAATAAGGTGCTCGGGTTAGCAAATAGCATCATTATAAGAATTTCTCAAAACAGATAAATCACATAAATGATACGCGGATACGAGAACAAACATGTACTAAAACAACATATCACATAAACAAGACATAAACTAGTCACATTTCTTGCATGTCAAATCTTATGCTTCGTGTATCATGATGCATGTACTTCTTTAAAACCACTCACAACACCCATGCATATGTCTTCTTTCATAAACATGTCATGCTTGTCATTTCACAAAACATTTAATAACTCTTCTTATCATATTCTTCGCGTAGCAGAACTTTATACCCTGTGGGTGATCAGTCCACAGCAAACAGAACTTTATACCCCGTGCTGAAAGGTCCACGGCCCCATACCATATAACTTTATACCCAGTGCTGAAAGGTCCACGGCCCCGTTACATATATCATATATCCGTGTTGATAGGTCCACGGCCCCATTACATATATCATATATCCGTGCTAATAGGTCCACGGCCCCATGAAATATTTTATACCCTGCTGTTGATTCACAGGTCACGCTTTTATACCCTGCTTTCGCAGGCGTGACTTTTATACCCTGTGATCAACAAGCAGCCATAGTTTGCCTTTCGAAAAATTTAATCTTTTCTTGTAAACACATGTTCTTTCGCAAAGCTATCCTCAAGTCAAAGGCAAGTGCTCATGTCATGATGCAGGATGCACATGTAACTTCGTATCAAACATGTACACACACACACATCTTACATATCAAGTATACGGTCTTGCACCTCAAACACTCCATGTTCGTATCTTTCTAAGTCCGTTCGTCTCACTAATTCACTTGGGATTTAATCTTATTCTTACTTAGTCAAACTTACCATCTATTCCTCAATTACACCTCAAATACCCTTGCATTTTATGTTCAAAAGAAGTGTATAGAGTTACTACACATACATAGGGCGCCTAAAGGGTCAAAAAGACTTCCAGTATACTTGGAACGCCACATGAGGCGCCTAAAGGGACATGAGGCGCCTATTCTAGGCGTTCGAAGTGTTCGGGGATGTGCCGTATACATCGAACGCCTACATGAAGCGCCTAATGTGACATTAAGTGCCTAATGTAGGTGTTCGAAATGTACGGGGATGCTCTGGGACACATTGAACGCCTACATTAGGCACCTAATGTGACTTGAAGTGCCTAATGTAGGTGTTCGAAGTGTTCTGACGGTTCAGAACTGCAGTTTTTCTGCAGTAACTTCCACCCAACACCTTTCTTCTTCACCCCTACCATGTTAAATACCTCAAGATCCATCTTACCATCTAGATTCATCATGCTTAACACACAACTAACATGAATTGATTCTTAGACATGTCTAATAATATCCACTCTTAACCTTCTATCATTCACAACCTTCAATAGATATCTTCAACCTTCCCAACACAACAAGTCTATAACAATGTCATCATTCATCCTTCAATTCTCTACAATTCCTCTCACACATCTAAGGTGTAAACAACCAACACAAGAATATAACAAGACAATAAACACATCAAGAATACACTTTCATGGGCATGTTTGACAAACAACAAAGCACCACATAGCTATTCTTAGAAATTTGGCCCAAAGAACATGACTTTACACAACTAACAACAACATTTACATATAGTAAAGCATTTAACATAGACAAGTCAAGATTACTAATGTGTGATCCGCATTTTCTCTTTATAAGAACATAAGGCCTATAGAATCGAAATTGGCGTAAAGCGTATAGAAAGATTACTTGCCTTGGAATCTAGATACGCTTACGAGTGTTTGACAGAATTTCTGTAAAGATTGAACCTAGATTGGATGCTCTTCCTTCCTTTTCTTCTTCTTCTCTTCCTCTTCTTTCCTCTTTCTCCTTCCCTTTTCTCTCTGACGGTTTTCCCCTCTCCTTTTTAGTGTTATAACCGATGGCTAGACAATGGGGAGTTATACCCCTTTGTGTAACTCCCCCTTCATCTAAGTGGGGAGGGGTACTTTGGGTAATTTACCCTAATTTCTTAATTTCCCCATTTCGCTTATTTTCTCACCTATATTTTATCTAACTCAGCCTCGTAAACTTATGCATTTAATGAAATTATATTTAAAGTTAACTTCTAACTAGTGAAAGTAGTACTTAAAAGTCATGGGGTATGACAGTGTGTGTGCATGTTTACACGTTTGATATGATGTTACATGAGCATTCTGCATCATGACATGAACACTTTCCAGTTCGACATGTGTTTTGTTTTGCAAAAAGAATACGAGTTTGAAAAGAAGATTATAGTTTTCAAAAAGCAACTACGGCTGCTGGTTGATCGCAAGGTATAAAAGTCATGTTTGCGAAAGCAGGGTATAAAAGCATGACCTGTGAATCAACAGCAGGGTATAAAGTTATTTTTTGGGGCCATGGACCTATCAGCATGGAAAATAAAGTTATTTTATGGGGTCATGGACCTATCAGCATGGAAAATAAAGTTATGTTATGGGGCCGTGGACCTATCACCATGGATATAAAGATATATGTTATGCGGCCGTGGACCTTTCAGCACGGGGTATAAAGTTATATGTTATGGGGCCGTGGAACTTTCAGCATGGGGTATAAAGTTCTTTTTGCTGTGGACTGATCACCCACAGGGTATAAAGTTCTGCTACGTGAAGAATATGATAAGAAGAATTATGAAAAGTTTTGTGAAATGACACGCATGACATGTTTACGAAAGAAGACATCTGCATGGGTTTTGTGTGTGGTTTTGAAGAAGCACATGCATCATGTTACATGAAGCATAAGATTTGACATGCAAGAAATATTACTAGCATAAGTTCTTTTTATGTAGTATGTTTGACTTTATATGTGTTGGTTTCATTTTGTGTGTCAATTATGTGGCTTATTTGGATTTCATGAATCGTTATAAAGATGTTATTTGCCAACCCAAGCACCTTATTTTGGGCATTGATTTATGTTATGGTGACTCGTCGTGTGTGGTCCCGTAAGGTTGATAGACGGGTTACTTGCTAGTGATGTTTTCGCTAAGAACAATTACTCTATCTGCTTTTCAGGTGAGTCAAAGTACGAGATGATTTTTGTAGAAGATATCGGCGAGTGGGCTCATTGGGACGATAGTCACTAAAATGGACAGGCTTACAGTCCTTATCCTTTAGTTGAGGGATTTATTGTTAAAACTTTGTATTGAAGGGTACTTTAGACACTCTCCCTGACACGTTTTATTTCCGCTGTGTTTCATTTGGGATATTATTGTTATTGAAGTTTTTAATTCTATGACGTTTCTGCTGATTTATCTTACGTCATGAATGACGTGTGCTTGATCTTCTTTGACGCTTCGTAGTTCTTGTAGTAGGCTACGGTGAGTGCACCGGTACCGATGTCCAGTATCAGGCCGGGGCGCTATAGGTGGTATCAAAGCCTAGGCTTCAGATCTATCTCAAAAACTCAGGTTCATGATCTTTTAGCAATTTAAGATATGATTTTCTCTTAAGTTTGATCCTTAGGTATAAGTGCTGATTATCTAGAGTCTAAGTATGATGTGGGTTGGGTGTGTGCGAGCGCATATATCATTTAACTTTCTGTAATAGTTTAAATTTAGATCCCACCGATCTCTTGGACACAATTGTGTGATGTCTTTCTAAAGTATTACGTGCCCGAGACAGCAATCTTAGACAAGATAAGGGCGTTCGATATGCTGAAACAGGGTCGGATTACAGTGTCGGAGTATGCTGACCGTTTTCATGCTTTGAGCAAATTCGCTCCTGCGATTACGTCTGATAATCGCTTAAAGATGACAAAGTTCAAGCGAGGTTTGGACTCAGAAATTCAGTCAGCAATTGTGAATGCGGGAATAAGAACCTATAAGGATAGGCTGAATGCGTGTTTTCACGTCAAGAGTGATTTCTACAGAGTAGAAGAAAAAGAGGCCGGTGCAGGATACTCTGACAGAGGTAGGAGGCCAAGAGAGGAGATTGGAATTGTTGGCAAGCCCAGATGTTGGGTCAATATTCAGAGGAGAGGCCAGTCGGAAAATTTTCAGAGACCCCACCACAGAATCCAGTTGTAAAGCAAGCTGTAGGAGTTTGCCGCAATGCAATAAGAGGCATGTTGGTGAATGTGGAAAGTTGGTAGGAGTATGTTACCGATGCGGACATGGGATCATTTTATTAGAGATGTCTAGAGATAAGGAGGAATGCTCTGGGAGATGCAGCTCAGTAGCCGAGGACGAATACCCACGTCCATGTCATGACTGACGCGGATAACTACAAAGCTATCGACGTGGTATGAGATATAATTTTAGTAAATAAGATATTTGCCAATTTACTTTTCGATAGTAGCGTGAACCACTCTTTCGTGGCAAAGGGATTCGCTAAGAACCTTTGTGGTTCACCAGAATATTTGGTGACTCCGTACCATGTCAAAGAAGCCGGAGAGCAGATGTTCTCCGTCACATTGATTCCTATCCAGATGTATTATTCCGATGTCGTATTGGGAATGTGCTAATTTGCCAAGTATCACGCCAACATTGATTGTCGACTAAAACAAGTGAAAGTTAAGAATTCTGAGATGGAAGATATAAACTTCCAAGGGGATTGCGGTTGATTCGAAGAAAGTTGAAGTTATCACCGAGTGGTCCAAACCCATGAATGACACCAAAGTGCGGAGTTTCTTAGGTCTAGCTAGTTATTATAGGAAGTTTTCCGAGGGATTCTCGACAATAGTGATGTCTCTCAGTCGTCTCACTCAAAAGAAGACCAAGTTTGAGTGGATGACAGAATGTGAGAAAAGCTTCACGGAGCTTAAGAAGAGATTGACCACAACTCCAGTATTGGCTCAATCCTCCGGTACTGACGGGTTTGTGATATATAGTGATGCGTCGAAAAACGGTCTAGGTACGTAAGCTGTAGCGTAAGTTATGATTTTCTACCCAAATCGAGTTTAGTTGATACTTAACTTGTAGGTTGTGTTTTGATACAACACGAACGAGTTATCGCGTATGCCTCAAGAAAAGCTAATAAAGTGGCCAATGTATTAAGCAGAAAATCTAACCATGCGCGACAGTCACCACTTGAGAGAAAAAAAGAAGAATTTAACTTGGATTCGGTTAACTCTATGGTTAATGTTTTCGCATGATTGACCGTCACCCTGAGTTTGATGGATTGGGTGAAAGAAGCTCAAAAGAAGAATAAGACTGTGGGTGATATTGCTGGAAAACTGAGGTATAGTCAGGTTGATGGATTTAAGGCTAGCGATGACAGAAGCCTATAGTTCAGAGGGAGACTGGGTGCTCCTGAGGTGGGTGAACTCATAAGAGAAATTTTGCAGGAGGCTCATAGTTTGAAGTTATCGATACATCCCAGTAGCACCAAGATGTATAGAGATTTTAAACAATATTATTAGTGGTGTGGGATGAAGAGGCATATTGCGGAGTTTATTGAGAGATGTCTGTGTGTCAGCAATTTAAGGATGAACACCAACGACCTGGTAGATTATTGATGCCGTTGGAGATTCCAGAATGGAAATGGGAACATGTCACGATAGATTTTATAAAGAGTTTACCAAAGACGAGAAGTGGATATGACATGATCTAGGTCATTGTGGATTGATTAACCGAGTCTGCACATTTTCTACCCATCTCGAGTGAAACATTTTTTGACAAGTTGGTAAATCTATATATAGATAATATTGTCAATTTGCATGGTGTTCCAGTGAGTATAGTGTCCGATCGAGATCCATTGTTTACCTCTAAGTTCTGGACAGCCTTTCAGAGAACCATGGGTACGGAGTTAAGGTTGAGTACAACGTATCATCCCCAAACTGACGGACAATTTGAGCAGACTATTCAGACCCTAGAAAACATGCTATGGGCTTTTGTTCTAGATTTCAAAAGGAAGTTGGGACGGAATGGTGAAATTAATGTAGTTCTCGTATAATAACAGTCACCACAGTGCAATGGATATGGCTCCTTTCGAAGCATTGTATGGAAGGAAGTGTAGGTCCCCAGTTTATTGGGATGAATTCGGCGTGAGGACCATCACCAGACCTAAGTTACCTGAGAAGACATTAGAAAAGGTGAAAATCATACGAGATAGACTCAAGACGGCTTAAGACCGCAACAAAAGTTGGGCGGATTCCAAGCGACGGTCATTGGAATTTAATGTAGGTGAAAAGGTATATTTGAGAGTATCACTCACGAAGGGTATTATAAGGTTTAAAGTCAAAGGCAAGTTAAGTCCCCATTTTATTGGTCCTTATGAAATACTGGAGAAAGTAGGAGCTTTGGCATATAGGTTGGCATTACCTCCGGTATTGGCACAAGTTCACAATGTATTCCACGTATCATAGTTAAGGAAATACGTGACGGATCTGAGTCATGTTCTCGAAGCACAACCTTTGGAACTCAATGGTGATGTCAGTTATGAGGAGGTTCCGGTGAGGATCGTGGACCGGAAAGAAGAAGGTTCAGTTGAGCAACTACATAGAACGTGAAGCCACCTGGGAACATGAAGAACAAATGCGGGAAAAGTATTCTCAACTCTTTAACTACGGTACGCAAGTTTCACGGACGAAACTTTTTGCAAGGGGGTGGAATGTCATACCCTGTAACTTTTAAGTACGACTTTCAACAGTTAGGAGTCAACTTTAAATATAATTTAATTAAATGTATAGGTTTACGAGGCTTGGTTAGATAAAATATAGGTGAGAAAATAAACAAAAATAGTGAAATTAAGAAATTAGGCTGAAATATCCAAAATACCCCTCCCCACTTAAATAATGGGGGAGTTACACAAAGGAGTATAACTCCCCAATAGTATAGACAACGGTTACAAGGCTAAAAGAAGAGGGTGAAATTCGGCTGGTGAAAGAGAGAGAGGGAAGGAAGAGAAAAGAGAAATAAGAAGAAGAGAAGAAGAGAAGAAGAAAAGGAAGAAAGAGCAGCCAATCTAGGTTCAACCTTTTCCGAAATCCTGCAGTAAACTCGTAAGACTAACTAGAAACAAAGACAAGTAATCTTTCTATACGCTTTACGCAAATTTTGATACAACAAGCCCTATGTTCTTATAAAGAGAAAACTCGGATCACACATTAGTAATCTTGATTTGTGTATGTTACATGCTCTACCATACATATTTGTTGTTGTTTGCTTGAGTAAAGTTATGTTATTTGGGCCAAATTCTGGAAACAGTTATGTGGTGATTGTTGTTGTTAAATATGCCCATAAAAGTGTCATCCGTGTTGTGTTTATCGTATTGTTGTAAGTACTTGAGTTTATTAACTGTACTTTAGATGATTTGAGAGTATTTGTAGGAAGATGAAGGATGAATGATGGGATGTTGTAGATTTGGTTGTGTTGGAAAGTTTAAGGATGCATTGGAAGTTGTGGGTGATAGAAGGCTTAGAGTGGATACGTGTTGACATGCTTAAGAATCAATTTATGTTAGTTGTGTGTTAAGCATGATGAATCTAGGTGGTAAGATGGATCTTGAAGTGTTTAACATGAAAGGGGTGAAAGAGGAAGATGATGGGGAGAAGTTACTGCAGAAATTTGCAGTTCTGGAACCGTCAAAACACTTCGAACACCTACTTTAGGCGCTCAATGTCACATTAGGCGCCTAAAGTAGGCATTCAATGTGTCCCAGAGCATTCCAGAACACTTCGAACACCTACATTAGGCGCTTCATGTCACATAAGGCACTTCATGCATGCGTTTGATGTGTCATAGCACATTCCAGAACACTTCGAACACCTCTGAATGTGTTCGATGTCACATAAGGCACTTCATGTAGGAGTTCGATGTGTCACAGCACATTCCAGAACACTTCGAACACCTCTGAAGGTGTTCGATGTCACATAAGGCGCTTCATGTAGGCGTTTGATGTATACCAGCACATTCCAGAACACTTCGAACGCCCAGAATAGGCCCTTTATGCCATATTAGGCGCCTCCTGAAGGCGTTCCAAGTGTACTAGAAGTTCCTTTTGACCCATTAAGCGCTCCATGTATGTGAGATACCTTTATTCTCTTCCATTGCTCATAAAGTACATGTGTTTTTGAAGTGTGCTTGAGTTGTAAACATTAAGTGTGAATGAGTAAGGTTAAGTATGAATTCGAAGTGAACTTGCGATATGAAAGGGCGTGAAGTGGTACAAATGAGGTGTGCTTGAGTTGTAAACATTAAGTGTGAATGGGTAAATTTAGGTATGAATTCGAAGTGAGTTAGCAATATGAAAGGGCATAAAATAGTACGAATAAGGTGAGTTTGAGGAAGTATGAATGAGCAAGGTTAAGTGTGAACCCGATATGTTTTTTTTGTAGTACAAAAGGACATGAAATGGTACGAGCAGGGTGTGATAGATGTTCAGGACTTGGTACTTGATATGTAAAGTGTGTGTGCATGTTTACACGTTTGATATGATGTTACATGAGCATTCTGCATAATGACATGAACACTTTCCATTTCAACATGAGTTTTGTTTTGCGAAAAGAATACGAGCTTGTAAAGAAGATTACAGTTTTCGAAAAGCAACTATGGCTGCTGGTTGATCGCAGGGTATAAAAGTCACGCCTGCGAAAGCAGGGTATAAAAGCGTGACCAGTGAATTGAAAGCAGGGTATAAAGTTATTTTATGGGGTCGTGGACCTATCAGCACGGAAAATAAAGTTATGTTATGGGGCCGTGGACCTATCAGCACGGATATGAAGATATATGTTATGGGTCCGTGGACCTTTCAGCACGGGGTATAAAGTTATATGTTATGGGGCCGTGTAACTTTCAGCATGGGGTATAAAGTTCTTTTGCTGTGGACTGATCACCCACAGGGTATAAAGTTCTGCTACACGAAGAATATGATAAAAAGAATTATGAAAAGTTTTGTGAAATGACACGCATGACATGTTTACGAAAGAAGACATCTGCATGGGTTTTGTGCGTGGTTTTGAAGAAGCACATGCATCATGTTACATGAAGCATAAGATTTGACATGCAAGAAATATTACTAGCATAAGTTCTGTTTATGTAGTATGTTTGAATCTATATGTGTTGGTTTCATTTTGTGTGTCAATTATGTGGCTTATTTGGATTTCATGAATCGTTATAAAGATGTTATTTGCCAACCCGAGCACCTTATTTTGGGCATTGATTGATATTATGGTGACTCGTCGTGTGTGGTCCCGTAAGGTGTATAGACGGGTTACTTGCTAGCGATGTTTTCGCTAAGAATAATTACTCTATCTGCTTTTCAGGTGAGTCAAAGTATGAGATGATTTTTGTAGAAGATATCGGCGAGGGGGCTCATTAGGACGATAGTCGCTAAAATGGACATGCTTACAGTCCTTATCCTTTAGTTGAGGGATTTACTGTTAAAACTTTGTATTGAAGGGTACTTTAGACACTCTCCCTGACACTTTTTTGTGTTTCATTTGGGATATTATTGTTATTGAAGCTTTTAATTCTATGACGTTTCCGCTGATTTATCTTACGTCATGAATGACGTGTGCTTGATCTGCTTTGACGCTTCGTAGTTCTCGTAGTAGGCTACGGCGGGTGCACCGGTACCATGTCCAGTATCGGGCCGGGATGCTACACAATATCCCTATACAAATTCATATGAAGCAATTGTAGAGGTTTGATGGTGGAGATTTCACTTTTGGGCTTGAAACTTGTTTTAACAAGCTTTGCCTTTTGACAAGTGTCACATAAGCCATGGTTTTTGAAATTCAATTTTGGAAGACCTTGGACCTTTTCATTTTTGCAAATCTCTTTGAAATTTTTAAAACTAATATGTCCAAGTCGTCTATGCTATAGTTGAGTCAAACCATTTTTAGCAACTAGACAAGAAACATTTTGTGATATCAAATTATATGTGCTAAATTTGTAAATATCATTTTCCCTTATAGCCTCAAAAACAATCTTATCGTTCTTTTTCACAATGCATTTTCTTTTCAAAAATTCAACTTGAAAATTAGCATCACATAGTGGGCTAACACTTATCAAATTATATTTAAGCCCTTCTACATATAATACATTATTCATAGTGAAAGATGAGTTTACCAATTTCTCCATGTCCAAGGTTTTTGGCTCTTTCATTTCCAAAATGCATCGTTCCACCATCTTGGAACTTGAGCTTGGTGAACAACGTTTTGTCTCTGGTCATGTGTGTTGAACATCCGCTGTCCATAAGTCATTTGGTTCCTTCTTCTTTGGCTACTCCATTTATCTTGAGAGCCTACAAAACCAAGAGATTTATGCATTGATACCCTTTGATGGTTGGGTCCTTTAGGGTTAGTTTGTCGACCCTTAGGCTTCCAAACATACATGCTTCCAAATCTAGCTCTACATGTATTCTTCACATGTTCTATTTTGTTGCAACGAAAACAAGTGGGAACATGTCTTGGTTTAGAAGATGATGAGTTATGTTGTGTTTTTCTCTTGTTTGTCTTTTTCTTTAATGACTTAGGCTTAATAAAAGAATGTGATGAATTAAATCCTAAACCGGATTTATCATTTCCAATTCTTTGGTTTCTAAGTAGTTTGTCTAGATTATTGTTACCATTGGTTAGTCTTTGTAAATCTAACCTTAGTTTCTCACATTCTTTCCTAATTTCCACATTTTCAAGAGCTACGGTTTTATGCATAGTGAGTATGATGTCATGCTCTTGAAATATCAAAATGTTCTTATCATGCAAGCTCTTATTTTCTAAAATGCACTTCTTGAACTCTTTCTTCAAATGTTTATACTTTAAATTCAGTTTTTCAAAATCATCTTGCAAATCTCCTATTTCATCTTGCAAATTAGAAGGATTAGATTTTACCTTAAGGTCATCTTCAATTGCCATAAGACAAGTATGTTGAGCATTTGGATTTTCAACTATTACAACAAGTCCAACATCTTGATCTTCACATTGAGAGCTTTCTTCTTTTGAGGAAAGACCTTCTTTTCTTGTTTTTGCGGCTCCTTGACGTGGCACTCGGCAATGAAGTGACCGGGTCGACCACATCTATAGCAATTTTCACTTGCTTCTTTTTCTTTGGGTGGTCTTTTGAAAAACTTTCTTGCTTGAGCTTTCTTCTTTTGAGGAAAGACCTTCTTTTATTGGCAAGTATTTTACATCTCGCCCTACGCAATGTCCATTCTGTAAAACAGTATCGGCTACAGTAGATCATGTTTTCCTACATTGTTCACATGTGCGCCCTTTATGGCATTACTACGCTGGGGAGTTACAATGTCCTACACCATCGTTGTTGCAGCTGCGTCAGTATATCCTCGCTTGGTGGTATCGTTCATCTTTTTTGTCTCTTCTTGGGGTATTCAAAATTATAATTCCGGCGATCATAGTGTATAACATATGGCGTGGCTACGCCTCCTTAATCTATGGGGAGCAAACTACCATTACACTCACATCCCTTCGGGCATCAATACGCTATGACATTATCATTTGGTGCAAAAAAATAGCAGGTACTAAACTTGCCACAGATGCTAGACGGTATTTCTCTTGGTTGCCGTCGCTGCCAGTCCCACGACCTTACCTGATTCGTTGGCTAACACCACCGCCAGGCCGGTTAAAATTGAACATAGATGCGGCAGTAGGTCGACAGTATGCAGCAGGGGGTGCTATATTGCGTGATCATATGGGATCTTGTGTGGGAGCAATTTCATTCAGACTACCTGCAAGTACACCGCTAAATGCGGAGATTCCGGCCGCATTATTTGGACTGTTGTATTTTCTTCCACTACATCGCGTCATCATATTAGAATCTGACTGTAGCCAGATGATATCTCGTTTGGCCCGCCCGCAACTAGTACATGGGAACTATTATCTTCGCATGCTTCACACTCTCGTTCATCTCCAATGTCTCGACTATCATCATATTTATCGTGAGGCAAATATGGCAGCACACTATTTAGCTCAACATGCCATGTTGAATCCCATCACACAATACTATTCATCTCGTACTCTTCCTTCATTGGTGCGCGCATCCGTCTCCTTGGATCTCTCCTCCATTCAATTGCGTGTCCCTTGATACTCTCAGGTCTTCCACATGGATTGGCGTTTTCTTTATCTCTCTGCCTGTGTCCTAAGGGATCCAGGCAGGCTCGGTATGTGTTGCTATCTTTTGGCCTGGCATTTTCTCTGCTTCATAATCATTTATGTTTTGCTCTTTTAGCTTGCCTGGAGATGGTTTGAATTGCATCTAATGGCGAGGATTTTCACGGCAATGCAATGTTTCTATCATGCATTGGCGGACTCGGCGACCGTGACTCCATTGGCGCATCATATCATCACATCGTCGCCTTGGCATAAAATTAGCCATGGCGACTCCGAGGTACGGCTGTTCCTGAAGACGTCCCGTCCAGCTTGCCACACCACACTCTGGGGAATGCGGTCCAAACAAACTTCTGCAACAACCATAGCTTTGTAGGATCTGCAAGGCACCACTAGAAGGGGGGGTTGAATAGATGGTGCGGAAAATATGGTTTTTAAAATTTCTTTAAACCTAACCAATTCAAGTTCTGAAAACAGATTCTGTTTTCAGGACCAGTTTTAAAACGTTTTTAAAACTAGGTTAGAGGTCTCTAAAAATTATGAAATTTTGAGAGAACTTAGCCTCAGATGTTATGAGGGTTCTTAAAAATT
>AP025074.1:8426058-8436789 GCA_036186865.1 Eustoma russellianum | reverse complement strand
TGTTATGAGGGTTCTCCTAAAAATTTCAAATTAAAATTCAACCTTTAACCCCTTCAAAAACCGTTGGTACTCAGATTGTACAAATCTGCCAGAAACGGTAGATGGTTTTGAAAAATTAATTCCTATTTGTGTGAACGTCCAAATGATCTGAAAATTTGACCACTAACTCTTTATATACTATATTTTAATGGGTTGAAACAGTTTTGGAAAATTCTTTTGGAAGTAGGTCAAATACAATCAAAGTCTCAACCTTTGCAAGTCTGAGAATCAGACTGCACTAGTCTCAGAACTTTTGATGTTTGATTGACTTATACTTGTCCAAAAGGGTTGAAACTTGTGTCCAAATTAACCATAGAACGTGTAGGTATGTTTCTGGAAATTTTTGTAATTTTTGAAATTCGTTTACTATTTTTACGAACGTGAACAAAACGTATAAACAGTGCAGAAACTGAAAAGTAAATGCTGAAAGTAAATTGCACCGAGAATTTTATACTGGTTCGGTTATAAACAACCTACTCCAGTCTTCAAGGAACACCTTCCTTGGTTCACACTAATCACACACACGCAGTACACCTTACCGCAGGGTTGATAGAGTTACACCTTAACTCCAACCCTTTACAAACCTTGTATTGCTAGTACAATTTGCACGAACACCACCACCTTGCTAGAATGAAGATTGATCACACCTTGATCAATCTTTTACAATGATGAATGAATGGTGGTTTATATGAAGCCTATTCAAGATTGAAAGATGTAAAGAACAATAGGCTTTTTACAAGAAAAGAGAAAGAAAGAAAATGTAGGAGAAGAAGAACTTGGCAATTTGATCACTTTAGAATGCAATTCTTGTTCTTGTTTTTGTTTGCTCTCCTCTTCCTTCCTTATAGACTTTGCAGCCGTCCCCTATGCCTTTCTCCCCCTCTTGAAAATTTCCTTTTAAGTGCTTGAGAGAGTGTAAGACATCATGGTGACAATGCCTTGCTTACTTGGCATCATTCTATTGGATCATCATTTAGTCTTCGCTTACTTGGCACCTCTTTATTGGCTCAATGTTGTCATCAAGATGACATGGAAATAATCACTTAAAATGTGCCAAAAAATCAACCATAAATTCATACCATAAATCAAATATTTCATCATAAATTGTAAGACCAAAAATTCTTCCCCTTTCATGCCTAAAAATAGGCCAAGACCTTCCTTGCCATGCTGAATTTTTCAGCATGTGCAACCTTCCATTTCCTTCAAAATAATACCCATTATTCTTTGATTTTTCACCATAAAAATGAATCAACAATACATGGTAAGTCTTGCTAACAATTGAGAAATGAATTTGGACACAAAGTAGACTTAGAATTCGTCCATCCCCCTTTGTACACATGCTGAAAAATTTTCAGCATGTGATATGTAGAATATTCCCTTTTATTTATTTAAATTACATTCAAAACATTACCATATCTTCTTCCAATTTGTCACCTAATAAAAGATGATAAGATATGTCACATTAAACATGTAAAATTCGGCCATGATAATGTTAGTGTGCTGAAATTTTCAGCATGTGACATAAGAGAGATATATGTTGAATACTTACCTTTTGTAGCTTCTCTCTTTGATTCATCAACATTGTATGATTGATCCTTGACCAATCAATATACCAACAAGGCTCCACATGTGCTCCATCTCAGCTGTATGTGCGTTGGAAGATGTATATACATGTGCTGAAATTTATTTTTGTTAACTTTGTAAAATAGTGCACATTTAATAATACACACATGTAATATTCCAATCAGCCCTTAATTTAATTTTCTAGAACACTTTAAGATGTATATCATATGTAAAAAGTGTCTAGATACGTGTCACATGATGTTCAAGAAAAACGTTCCATGTTATGTGCGTAGAAAACCGAATTTTCGATATTTATCGATTACCCGATTTTTCTCTAATTTAAATTCCAACTTTTGCACATGTTATATATATTATGTTATACATAATATATATAATATATACTTTAAATCTCAGCACTTGGCGGGTTTAAAGTGGTACCATTAACATGTGACACAATTAAAATTGGAATCTTCACATTTTGGCCTGAATGTGGGATGATTTGTGTGTGCCAACATGGAAAGTATTTTTGGCTGATCATACCATGTGTAGCACGAAATTTTCATCAATTTTTGATGTATATGGGCTGGCCATTTATTTATGGCAAGTACAGTGACACGTTGGCGAAGTTTCGGTATTCGCCCGATACGACAAATTTCGGTTTAGAACCTTTTATCGTGTCGTATTTAATTTGTCATCACCATATCTTATATCATATGATATAAGACCTGAATGTACTCATAAATATGAGTTAAGTATAATGGTGTGACGTTAACGTACGTACGTAAAATATATAACGTGTCGGTAGTACATTGGAATACATGTGTATGTGCCTTTTTCAAAAAATCTGAAAATATATATATTAATATATGTATAGGCGTGTGTATATATTAATGAGGAGAGGAGGAGAAAACTTTCCTTCCTTAGCCTTGTTGCCTTTGTGCCTTTTTCAAATGAATCTTCCTTTAATGAACTACTTAGTTTATCAAACTAAGTACTTCACTTAATGAACTAATTTAGTTCATTAATGGTGGCACCTGAAAATAGCATAAACACAACAAATGTTTGCCATATGATGTAAGCTTTAATGCTTCATGGCTCGTTAGTACGGCAACATAATATATAAGATAAATAAGGCAAGTAATGGCAAGTAATCATGCATACATGTACACTTATGCACGTTTATGTATATGTATATATATATGCATTCAAATTTCTTATTTTAAAATCACTCAAACCCTCTTATTTCTACAATCTCCCCCTTTTGATGATTTTCAAAATAACTCGTGTACATGATTTAAGTGCTATCTCTCCCCCTTGAACTATGCACAGATTTGAAATTTGAATTTCGAATTTCAAATCCGGCTCCCCCTTGATTTGTGCAATTAAAATCAATTAAGATCAATCAGTGTCTCTCTCCCCCTTAAATCATGCTTCTCTCTCCCCCTTTATTTTGGAAAGTTAATCAAAAGATTCCTGTCAAAAAGGAAAGTAAAGCAAATAATATCACATCAAATCACATCAACGGGAATCATGCCTAATTTAGAACGAAGAGATTCATATGTGGCTTGATTTAAGGCCTTTGTAAATATATCCGCTACTTGTGATTCAGTGCGTACGTGATCTATGACAATATTACCATTGTTAACGTGATCACGAAGAAAGTGATAGCGAACTTCTATATGCTTAGCCTTAGAGTGTAACACGGGGTTCTTAGACAAATTTATTGCACTCATACTATCACAATAGATAGGAATTTTATTTACGGTAATTCCAAAGTCCGAAAGTTGTTGTTTTATCCACAACAACTGTGTGCAACAGAGGCTAAGAGCCATATACTCAGCCTCAGTAGTGGACAAAGCAACACTTGCTTGCTTTTTGGAAAACCATGAAATAAGGGAATTTCCTATAAATTGACAAGTTCCGCTCGTGCTTTTTCTATCTATTTTGCAGCCACCATAATCTGCATCAGTGTAAGCATGTAAGTCAAATGTAGAATCCTTATCATACCAAATACCTAAGGTGGGCGTGTGCTTAATATAACGAAATATTCTTTTTACCGCATTTAAGTGTGATACCTTAGGTTGACTTTGAAAACGAGCACACATGCATACGCTAAACATGATGTCAGGCCTACTAGCAGTTAAATATAGTAAAGAACCTATCATAGATCGATATAATCCATTATCAACGTCTTTACCATGTTCGTCTTTGTCTAATTTAGTAGTGACACTCATAGGCGTGGGGGAGGGTTTCAAATTTTCAAAATTGAACTTTTTGATCATGTCATTTACATACTTAGCTTGGCTTATATGAATTCCTTTACTCGTTTGCTTAATCTGCAAGCCAAGAAAATAATTGAGTTCACCAACCATAGACATTTCAAATTCAGCTTTCATACAATTTTCAAAATCTTTAACGAGTCTATGTGAGGTAGATCCGAAAATAATGTCATCTACGTAGATTTGAATTATAAGTAAATCTGATTTTTCTTGTTTCAAAAATAGTGTACTATCTATAGTACCGCGTTTAAAATTATTTTCTAAAAGGAAAGTAGCAAAACGATCATACCATGCTCTTGGCGCTTGCTTTAGGCCATACAGTGCCTTCTTTAGTTTGTACACGTGATCTGGATGTTTCAAATCTTCAAAACCGGGTGGTTGCTTCACGTATACTTCTTCTTGTATGAATCCGTTTAGAAACGCACTTTTGACGTCCATTTGATACAATTTAAAATCTTTCATGCAAGCAATAGCAAGTAAGAGTCGTATAGCTTCTAAACGTGCTACGGGTGCAAATGTTTCATCGTAGTCTATTCCTTCTTCTTGATTATATCCTTGAGCTACGAGTCTTGCTTTATTTCTAACGACCTTTCCTTCTTCATTCATTTTATTCCTAAATACCCACTTTGTGCCTATTATAGTCTTATCTTGTGGTCGTGGCACTAAATCCCATACATCATTTCTAACGAATTGATTAAGTTCGTCATGCATAGCATCAATCCAAGATGAATCACTCAAAGCATCATGCACATTTTTGGGCTCAATTTCAGAAATCATAGCATGAAATTCATTTATTTCATCCGAAGTGATTCTTCTACGTGGTCGCACACCGTGAGTGATGTCGCCTATGATGAGATCATGTGGGTGATCTCTATGCCATCTTGGTTGATTATTTTCTAAGTTATCATGCATTTCTATATGATCATGCATTTCTAGTGTCTCATTCATCTCATGCATATCAAAAGAATCATTATCTTCATTCAAAACGGGTTTCAATTCAAAATCATCATCATATTCCTTATCTTTATCAATCTCACCAAATTCATTGAATTTAACATGAATAGATTCTATGATTTGTCTAGTGAGAGGATCATAACATCTATATGCCTTTGAGTTTATAGAATATCCAACAAAAATGCACTCAATTGATTTGGATTCAAATTTATCTAAATTATCTTTTGTATTCAAGACAAAGCATTTACATCCAAACACACGAAAATAGTCAATCTTAGGCATGCGATCATTCAAGATTTCGTAAGGCGTCTTGTTTATTTTCTTTCTTATAGATAGGCGATTTACAATATAGCATGCACAATTTACGGCTTCCGCCCACAGAAATCTAGGCAATTTATTTTCGCAAAGCATGGTTCTAGCGATTTCTTGTAATGTGCGATTCTTTCTTTCTACTACTCCATTTAATTGTGGAGTTCTAGGTGGCGAAAACTCATGTTTAATTCCTTTTTCTTCGCAAAACGAAATCATCTCTTTATTTTTAAACTCACCGCCTCTATCGCTTCTTATTCTTTTCACATTTACACCGTATTGATTTTCAAGTTGTTTAATTAATTTAGCAATCTCTACGGCGCTATCATCCTTATGTGCAAGAAATAAAGTCCAAGTATAACGAGAAAAGTCATCAACAATCACGCATGCATAGTGACGCCCACCAAGGCTTGTAGTGCGACTAGGACCAAACAAATCGATATGCAATAGTTCTAGTATTCTAGTCGTGCTTATTTCATTTTTCGGCTTAAGTGACTCACGTGTTTGTTTGCCTTTTATGCAAGATTCACACAACTGAAAGTTGTCTAAATCAAGCGTAGGCAATCCCCGTACTAGGTTCTTTCGTTGTAGTTTTTCTAGTGTGGAAATGCCAATGTGTCCTAAACGTCTATGCCATAAATTCACATTGGGTTCATTTGTCATAAAACACTTAACTTTAGCGTCTACTACATCATCCATAGATAGCGTAAAAATATTGCCTTCTCGTTTTCCTTTTAAAACGGTTTCTCCATTTTTATCTATTATGTTGCAATAAGGATGAGTAAAGCACACATTGAAACCATTGTCAACAAATTGAGAAATACTAAGAAGATTGTAGGATAAGTTGCTTACCAAAAATACGTTGGAGATTTGAAGTGTATTCGGATTGCCAATCGTACCTTTTCCAATGATCTTGCCTTCATTGTTGTCTCCAAAGGTCACGGATCCGCCTTTTGTGACCTTCTTTAATTTGGAGAACAGGCTCGGGTCACCCGTCATGTGCCTCGAGCAACCACTGTCAAGGAACCACTTTATTGATGTGTCTTTCGATGAGTGGTCTCCCTGCAATGTGAAAAGGTGATTTAGGTACCCTTTTAATTTTGGGTCCTTTCGAGTTAGTTAATCACCTTTTGGTAAAGGTACCTTTCGGTACCCATACTTGGGTGATCCTTCTCGGTCTATCAAATGGCAAGAATGTAGATGAAGGTGCGATATAATATCCATGTGGTGCATGTACTTTGGGTCTTTGCCCAAGGACTCCTCTATACTCATTGAATGAAGGACGCTTTTGATATGTCCTTGTGTGTGTGTGCATAGTGCGTGGATGATATGTATTTCGTGTATGCATTGTTCTTCTCTTTTCATATCTGTATGGTACAACGTTATATTTCACATGATATGATGGAGTGGGGCGTGAGGAAGGGGGCACTTTTTGCGTCATCTTAGACGCCACTTGCGGCTTAGGAGTGTCTACTTTCTTAGACACAACAAACTTGGTTGGTTTGGTTGATACTTCGTTAGTATCAACGTATCCCAATCCAGTTTTGTCACTGTCATGCTTTTGTGATAATATGATGCGATGCAGCATGTTTGACCCTGTATCAAATTGTTTCATCATTTTCTCTAAATCTGTATTCCTTGATTTCAAATTTGAAATCTCGGATTTCATTTCATTATTTTGAGTAGTTAATGATGAAATCTCGGTTTTTAATGCAGTGATGACACATGAAGACTCTTTCTTTGAATCGCTTAATTGAGCGACAAGATTCTCGTTAGAAGATTCTAACAGTTTCTTGTCTTCAATTAAACGTTTCTTTTCTTTAGCGAGAGTCTTAGTAAATTTATGCAATTCAAGATATTGACTAAAAAGATCATCATAAGAAGGTTCAGAGTCAGAGTCAGAATCAGATGATACCTCATTAGATGCCTTTGAAGCAAAGCAAACTTGAGCGGTCTCCTCTTCGGTCTCAGTTTCAGAATCTGATGAGTCACTCCAGGTGGAGGCCTTTAGTGCACGTTTCCTTTGTTTAGGATCTGAGACGAGTCTATTTTTGTTCCGCTCCTTGTCAGGGTACTTATTAGTTTGCTTTTCTTTGTTTGGGCAGTCATACTGATAGGTGTCCGAGTTTGCCGCATTCATAACATTTAATGTCTTTATCATTTGATTTGTTTTTATTTCTCTTAGATGTAGTGCCCTTGTTTTTATTTCTAAATGACTTTCTCATGAATCTTCTTAGTCCTTTAGCCAATAGGATTAAGTCATCATTATCCGATTCGGAATCACTATCATCTACGTGATCGGAGGGAGGGGAGACGTATTCATTTGATTTAAAAGCAATGGTTTTACCTTGTTTAGATGATTCCGATTTCCGAATAGTAAGTTTGTTTTCATAGACTTTGAGTGAGCCAATTAGTTCTTCCATCTTTATTGATTTAGTCTCCTTGCTTTCCTCTATCGCAGTCACTTTAGGATCCCATTCAGAAGGAAGGCTTCGTAGGACTTTCTGTACCTTTTCCTGCGTAGTAAAAGCCTTACCAAGAGACTCAAGAGAGTTGTAGATGTTAGTCAAACGAAGATCCATATCTACAATAGACTCATTAGGCAACAATTTAAAGGACTCGAGAGTGGACATAAGCATATTAATTTTTGACTCTTTTACTTGACTCGTGCCTTCGTGTTTCATTTCTAGTATCCTCCACATTTCTTGTGCACTCGAACAGTTTGACACATAACTAGACTCACTTTTACTTAATCCGTTTAAAAGCAATTGCATAGCCCTAGCATTCATACTAAGTTTCTTTTTATCATCACTCGTATATTCTTGTCTAGTTTTAATAACTTCTAAAGTAACTCCGTCTACAGTGGATACATTAGATGGGACATAAGGACCATCTTCAATGATTGACCAAAGGTCTATATCTATAGCCATAAGAAAAAGCTTCATCCTAAGTTTCCACTGAATAAACGACTCACCGTCAAAAAGTGGAGGCCTTTGGCTCGACATACCTTCTTGCTCGGTTTTGAGATTTGTGGATGCCATCTCACTGAATCGTTGGATTCCTTGTAAGTGAGTATTCCTGCGCTCTGATACCACTTGTAGGATCTGCAAGGCACCACTAGAAGGGGGGGGTTGAATAGATGGTGCGGAAAATATGGTTTTTAAAATTTCTTTAAACCTAACCAATTCAAGTTCTGAAAACAGATTCTGTTTTCAGGACCAGTTTTAAAACGTTTTTAAAACTAGGTTAGAGGTCTCCAAAAATTATGAAATTTTGAGAGAACTTAGCCTCAGATGTTATGAGGGTCCCCTAAAAATTTCAAATTAAAATTCAACCTTTAACCCCTTCAAAAACCGTTGGTACTCAGATTGTACAAATCTGCCAGAAACGGTAGATGGTTTTGAAAAATTAATTCCTATTTGTGTGAACGTCCAAATGATCTGAAAATTTGACCACTAACTCTTTATATACTATATTTTAATGGGTTGAAACAGTTTTGGAAAATTCTTTTGGGAAGTAGGTCAAATACAATCAAAGTCTCAACCTTTGCAAGTCTGAGAATCAGACTGCACTAGTCTCAGAACTTTTGATGTTTGATTGACTTATACTTGTCCAAAAGGGTTGAAACTTGTGCCAAATTAACCCTAGAACGTGTAGGTATGTTTCTGGAAATTTTTGTAATTTTTGAAATTCGTTTACTATTTTTACGAACGTGAACAAAACGTATAAACAGTGCAGAAACTGAAAAGTAAATGCTGAAAGTAAATTGCACCGAGAATTTTATACTGGTTCGGTTATAAACAACCTACTCCAGTCTTCAAGGAACACCTTCCTTGGTTCACACTAATCACACACACGCAGTACACCTTACCGCAGGGTTGATAGAGTTACACCTTAACTCCAACCCTTTACAAACCTTGTATTGCTAGTACAATTTGCACGAACACCACCACCTTGCTAGAATGAAGATTGATCACACCTTGATCAATCTTTTACAATGATGAATGAATGGTGGTTTATATGAAGCCTATTCAAGATTGAAAGATGTAAAGAACAATAGGCTTTTTACAAGAAAAGAGAAAGAAAGAAGATGTAGGAGAAGAAGAGCTTGGCAATTTGATCACTTTAGAATGCAATTCTTGTTCTTGTTTTTGTTTGCTCTCCTCTTCCTTCCTTATAGACTTTGCAGCCGTCCCCTATGCCTTTCTCCCCCTCTTGAAAATTTCCTTTTAAGTGCTTGAGAGAGTGTAAGACATCATGGTGACAATGCCTTGCTTACTTGGCATCATTCTATTGGATCATCATTTAGTCTTCGCTTACTTGGCACCTCTTTATTGGCTCAATGTTGTCATCAAGATGACATGGAAATAATCTGAAATAATCACTTAAAATGTGCTAAAAAATCAACCATAAATTCATACCATAAATCAAATATTTCATCATAAATTGTAAGACCAAAAATTCTTCCCCTTTCATGCCTAAAAATCGGCCAAGACCCTCCTTGCCATGCTGAATTTTTCAGCATGTGCAACCTTCCATTTCCTTCAAAATAATACCCATTATTCTTTGATTTTTCACCATAAAAATGAATCAACAATACATGGTAAGTCTTGCTAACAATTGAGAAATGAATTTGGACACAAAGTAGACTTAGAATTCGTCCATCCCCCTTTGTACACATGCTGAAAAATTTTCAGCATGTGATATGTAGAATATCCCCTTTTATTTATTTAAATTACATTCAAAACATTACCATATCTTCTTCCAATTTGTCACCTAATAAAAGATGACAAGATATGTCACATTAAACATGTAAAATTCGGCCATGATAATGTTAGTATGCTGAAATTTTCAGCATGTGACATAAGAGAGATATATGTTGAATACTTACCTTTTGTAGCTTCTCTCTTTGATTCATCAACATTGTATGATTGATCCTTGACCAATCAATATGCCAACAAGGCTCCACATGTGCTCCATCTCAGCTGTATGTGCGTTGGAAGATGTATATACATGTGCTGAAATTTATTTTTGTTAACTTTGTAAAATAGTGCACATTTAATAATACACACATGTAATATTCCAATCAGCCCTTAATTTAATTTTCTAGAATACTTTAAGATGTATATCATATGTAAAAAGTGTCTAGATACGTGTCACATGATGTTCAAGAAAAACGTTCCATGTTATGTGCGTAGAAAACCGAATTTTCGATATTTATCGATTACCCGATTTTTCTCTAATTTAAATTCCAACTTTTGCACATGTTATATATATTATGTTATACATAATATATATAATATATACTTTAAATCTCAGCACTTGGCTGGTTTAAAGTGGTACCATTAACATGTGACACAATTAAAATTGTAATCTTCACATTTTGGCCTGAATGTGGGATGATTTGTGTGTGCCAACATGGAAAGTATTTTTGGCTGATCATACCATGTGTAGCACGAAATTTTCATCAATTTTTGATGTATGTGGGCTGGCCATTTATTTATGGCAAGTACATGACACGTTGGCGAAGTTTCGGTATTCGCCCGATACGACAAATTTTTTGTTTAAAACCTTTTATCGTGTCGTA
>AP025074.1:8343563-8426048 GCA_036186865.1 Eustoma russellianum | reverse complement strand
TTTTGTTTAAAACCTTTTATCGTGTCGTATTTAATTTGTCATCACCATATCTTATATCATATAATATAAGACCTGAATGTACTCATAAATATGAGTTAAGTATAATGGTGTGACGTTAACGTACGTACGTAAAATATATAACGTGTCGGTAGTACGTTGGAATACATGTGTATGTGCCTTTTTCAAAAAATCTGAAAATATATATATTAATATATGTATAGGCGTGTGTATATATTAATGAGGAGAGGAGGAGAAAACTTTCCTTCCTTAGCCTTGTTGCCTTTGTGCCTTTTTCAAATGAATCTTCCTTTAATGAACTACTTAGTTTATCAAACTAAGTACTTCACTTAATGAACTAATTTAGTTCATTAATGGTGGCACCTGAAAATAGCATAAACACAACAAACGTTTGCCATATGATGTAAGCTTTAATGCTTCATGGCTCGTTAGTACGGCAACATAATATATAAGATAAATAAGGCAAGTAATGGCAAGTTATCATGCATACATGTACACTTATGCACGTTTATATATATGTATATATATATGCATTCAAATTTCTTATTTTAAAATCACTCAAACCCTCTTATTTCTACAAGCTTTGTACTCAATTTTAAATTCATTTCATATCAATGACAGCCGTATAAATATGTATGCTTTTTCCTTCGCTAAGGTTTTATCCACAAGGGTGGTTTTACTTGGCAAGGTTTTAATGCGGCATATCATATACGACTGGAGATATGTCATTATTAGTTCGTTGTTTCATTTATTTTCATACGATGACTTCGTTGTAATATGGTTTTCCTCCGCCATAAATGAGGTTCGTCATTAATAAAATGTTTCGTTATACAAAATATATATATATATATATATATATATATATATATATATTTATAGTAATACATTTATATGTATATATATAATCTATATAAAGTAATTTATATCTTTAATACACTATTGGGCCGTGTATATATATGTGTAACTATGTTTATATATACTTATTTAACATGTTAACATACTAGGCATCTATCAACATACTCGACTACATGTCTCTTCATGCCACTCGACCAATAATTTTTCTTATCAATCCTTTTTCTTTGTTTTTATGTATACCTATATAGAGTTGAGCGATTCTAGTGACTACTTGTCACTAGGTAACTATAGCCCTAAAGTCCATCTTATGCCGTCGAATATAAATCGTTGAACTTATGTAGTTGTGTTCTACAATTGAAATACCTACCTTATTGATCAGGTGCCTAGATCAACTAACTCCTTATCGGTATTTCAACATTATTACCCATGCTTCTCCACACGAACTAATTTCCCAAATCATTTCTTGTATTCCTACAAGGTAGTTTCAATATTCATTTTCCTCCGCCTGTTAAAATCACAGTTTAATATTTCCAAAAGTCTATAATCAACCTTAAGGGTATTATAGTCGCACTGAGTGATCCCACAGCCAATCATCAGTCTATATGAAACTCATATTTGCTGCCATCAACAGCCATGTATAATCAGATCCTATGTACACTACAATCTTGACTTTAAAATTGTATTCACGAAACTAAACCCATAAACAGTATGTATTTTTGGAGCACGTATACTCTAGTATAATTTAACTTAGTTATCACTGTCATCGCACAAGATGATCTCGTACTCATAGGGGTCAATGCCTAACTTAATTCTCCATAGTGGCAAGTTAGAAAATTTCACTATACCTTCATATGTATTCAAGCCTAATTGTCTCTATAGGTCATTATTCCTAGCGGTGACCTCGTCAATTTATCATAGGATTTAATGCTTGATCACAGTTTGTCTCTGTCCGTTCTATATTCTACTTTTCAACTTAAGTGGTCATTAACTCAGGTATCTTAGGCACTCTAATTAACCATACTTCTACGCGCTATAATGACATTCCGTACTTCTTTAATTGGTTATATTCAACCGCAAATTTTACCCAATTAAATCCCACATGAATAGCGACCACCACTAGTCATACTTATACTATTTCATTTCGGCCTACTAAATTCAACTATACTTATGTGTTCCTATGTTCACCTTAATTTTCTTAATGATACTGGTCTCATCAACTTATCGTAGTAATTTTGAGATAACCACCATCTAAACCCTATTTTTTGTAGATCTTGCTTACGCCATGACTTCTAATTCGCCATTCCCATCAACGTGTTGATTCTCAGCTTAGGTTATATACACCTGGTTCACTCAACTAACCCATTGTTGCTAAGTATGGATACCTAATGGTGACTTTCCCAATGATAACTCCTTTTGTGTGCTGGCTATGGTGATTGCTAGTTTAAGATTGTCAGCCGATGTGCCTACAATGGCTAATATATGGACCTTGCTTCCTCAATTTATACCTATGAATTTTGTGAGTTCTCCTATAGGTGATTATATTAACTAATTTAACATACACTTAGTGTTTTTTTATTTATTAAGGTTGATGTACTGGGGTAGTCTCTTTAAGGGTTAGACGAAATGATTAAGATAAAATTATAACTCCAGGATGAATTTATCTTACCGGTAGACAGTCAGACAAATTATCAACCTAGTGACTATGATTACATTTTAGATCCAATACCGGCCATAAAAATTGAGCTCTTAAGATATAGGCATAACGTTGCCATGGGTATGCGAACCCCTTGATCAGTCATCCCTTAAATCTAAGATCATCACCTATTTTCCATGATCACTACTTAGATCCATGATCATCACTTACATCTAGAATCATCACTTAAATCTAAGATTGTCACTTAATTTGACGCTTATGAGGCAGATCTGAAGCCTTGGCTCTGATACTACCTGTAGCGCCCTGTCTCGAATCTAAGCATCGGGAACAGTGCACCCGCCGTAGTCTACTACAAGAACTACGAGGCGTCGATATAAATTTATTACACGTCATCGATTGACACAGAAATCAATACGTGGAAACAACACAAATTTTAAACTTATTAATTAGAACAAAATTCCATGATAGAAATAAATAAAGTATAGGCAGACGAGGCCCAAACAACGTCAATGTCTCCATGTCAAACCAAATGAATAAAACCCAAGCATAAATAATCACAAACTGAATCCTCAAATCACCCTAGTATCAACGATCGCAGCTACCTAAACCTCTCAACGTGCAACCTCATCCTCGTCCTCAACAAACATCAAAATCATACTCTGGCTTGTCTGCGGAAGGGAGAATAAAAGGGGTGATTGATGGGGTGTCTCTCAATAAGTACCTGTCTATACTTAGAACAAAAACATATGCGAAAAGAATATGAAAATAAAATAAAAAAATACAGTAATAAAAGACATACCCGGTACTTGTTCGCAAATGGTAATATCTCCTAAAGAAAACTTAAGCAGTAAAACACCAAAGGAACCCAGGTAAGTCGGCAAACCAAACATCTCCATTCATGCTCTCTTGACGCATGCTTACTTGAAAAATCATGACACACGCAACAACGTCAAACCATGCGATATGATATGCACCTTTCTCAAAACATGATATGCTATCCATGATCCGGGTCCTAACTGAGTGCCTGAGGCCTATATCCTCAGTATATCATCTGGATGCATATGGCCTATATCCACAGTACATCATCTGGATGCCCGTGGGCTATATCCACGGTACATCATCTGGATGGATGTGGCCTGTATCCACAGTACATCATCTTCCGACATTCATGCCCACCTAGACATAACCTGCCTTGTAATGCACGTGCCATGAATGCAACATACTTTCACATCTCATTCTCTTCTTTTCTTTTGCTCCTATGTTGCATTCTCCTTTCTATGTTGCATATTACCTATGTTGCGTAGTTACCCTATGTCGCGTGGGGTCCCCTTACTTTATTTTATCTTCTACTGTATTTCATGTTGCTACTGTATTTTAGGTATCTACACTTTATTTTATCTTTTCTAAATTAATACTAATTTTCTGTTTTATTTTTGTATCTTATTTCTCGCTGTACTTTTATATTCATTTTCTGTTTTATTAAATATTTATAATTTCTTTTTTTCTTTTGTTTTTTATTATCCTTTATGTTTTTATTTTTCTTCCCTAGTTCTAATTCACATATCCCCACAATAGAAAAGTATACCTTTATAATTCCAGAAAAGCAACATATATATTTCAATTTCATAAGTAAAATAAAATAATATATAACATATATCATTTCGGCCAAAACAGCTTAATCAGCAATAAATAACATATATATTTTGGCCAAAACATTATATTCAAAATTATAATGTAAATAAATTTATATCAACTCCAAAAATGGTATAAATAAATATACATCTATCCAAAATGAGTTTATATAATTCAATATATATTTTTAAATCTTAAAATAATATAATTACATATACAATTTCATCCAAAAACATTTTACACAATTATATACATTTTGAAATTTGAAAATAATATAAGTAAATATTTAATTCTAATGGAAAACAGCCTACATAATTATAAATAATTTTAAATCTGAAAATAACGTAAGTAATTATATAATTCTATAAAAAATTTTATATAATTCCACATACTTATAAATCCAAACATAACATAAGTAAATATATAATTCTATCCGAAAATAGTTTTTATAATTGTATATATTTTAATATTTGAAATTAATATAACTAACTATTTATATCTATTCAAAACATTTTATATAATTGTATTTATTTTATATAAAATACACATAAATATATCATTTTATTAGAAAAACAGTTTATATAATTAACATACATTAGATAAGAAAATCACATAACATATATCTATAATTCTAAAAAACATTGTTTATTGAAATAATTAAATATTTAATCCAAAAATAAAACAGTAAAACAGCTTTCCTTATTATTATATAATTACATTTGAAGTTCCATATATAAAGCCATAAAATTTACATAAGAACAGTTTATATTATATATATACACATATATATTATGTAGCGCCCCGCTCTCGAGCCCTAGCATCGGGAACAGTGCACCCGCCGTATCTCGCTAAGGAGAATACAAGGCGTCGAATCAACTTCCTACATGTCGAGAATGACGTAGAAATTTTTTTCGTAGAAACATAAAATCATAACTTAAATTAAACTCAAATAACCATCGTTACATTACTGAGTAAGAATTCTGATAAAAACATAAGAAAGAAGTCTGTGAGAATCCCCAAATATAAATAAGAACAATCAGATGCAGAGTCCCCTCGTATCCTAGATGCGGCTATCAACCAGCCCACACAGCTGTGTCCATCTCGTCCTCAACAAAGATGTGCTCGTAGTCCTCATCCAGCTCACCTGGAAAGTAGGGGTGAGTGACAGAAATCATCCAGTAGATGCCTGCCTCAAAATCAATACAAAACGTACATACCGAAATGATATAACCACATAGCACATAACTATGATATGACATGCATAAAATGAAGTAAATGCGGTATGTATAGCACTCCACATAAAAATGCACAACTACGTGATGCATGCTCCATCCACGTGTCACACGCAACAAGAATCATGTCACCCAATATGTCCCTAGACCTATATGCAATGCATAATCCCATGATTGACTGGATGCCAGTAGCCCGTACACTACAATCCACCCTGACTGATGCCCGTGGCCCGTACACCACGATCCACTATAACCGAGGGCCTATGGCCCGTACACCATAATCCACCCCACTCGAGTGTCTAAGACCCGTATATCTCAACCCACTCCAAATGCAAATGCACGTGCCATGAATGCAACAACAAAGTCGCCTGGGGCCCGTACGCTCATCTCACCACCTCCGGCATTCAATATTTGGTTTCGTAAATTTTTCGAATATTGGAAAGTTGTTATTTAACATCACCTTTATTTTTCCTTAGCTTGTATTAATTTTCTACTAGTTTTTCCAATTTTCTCTTATTTACTTCTATTTATTATTGATTATTTTTAATTACTTACATTTACCAAAATTCAAAAATTAAGTGGAAATAATTTAATTTTAACCTTTTATATTTTCAGGAATTTATTTAGAATTTTCTGATAATTAAACATATTTTTTTAGAATTTTAAACTAATTTTATTTAATTAATTATTATTTATTCATTTCAGAAATTAATTTTCAGGATTTTTTTAATTTTTGGTTTGGGCCGGCCTGCTACCCTGGTCCGGTCCGCTGGCCATTTGGCCCGGTCCGGCAGCCAGGTTTGGTTCATCATTTTGTTTTACAATTTCTGATCTGGCCCACTCCTGGCCAGACCAGCCCGCCTGAGAACCGGGTCAACCGGGTCAACCGGCCCGCTGACCTGGATTTTTTATTTTATTTTTCTTTTTTAAATTAAATTCTATTTTCTTCTAACCTCAATAAAATCTTCGTTTTAACTCCGATTGATCTCAAACCAGTTGTGTTAGACTAGTTATAACGCGACACATCTTTTTGAATGTGGACACGTCAGCACATGTCCGGACGCGCCGTCAAAGGCCGCGCATGGGCCCCACGCGCCACCCCCTGAAATGCGTACATGAGACCTATTTTTTCGACTTCCAATCCAATCCCAACCTATTCCGGGCTAGATGAAACTATTCTAAGGCCAAAACACACTTTTAAAGAGCCTAATCTTGAGGAAGTTGTACCATTTTGATTCCAATCCTAACCCTTTTTATCAATTCAAGAAGACATATATAGAAAACAACTTCCACGTACGCAAAGATCATGCCTTTTCAACAAATCCAATCATACCTTCATATAAACCATTTAAATCCCACCAAACACATGCATAATCAATCAACATGCTCTCATTTAAACAATTAAAGGCAACAAAACACATAGTATATACATTAGGGCATGCTTGAATCGTATTCCTTTGAGGGGAAAGAGGCACCTACCTTGGAAGAACGATTAATTCGCGTAAAATAAAGAGAAAAGTTAAATTTTGGGGAAGAATGTCTAGCCCCTTTCTTCTTCTTCTTCTTCTTCTCTCTTTCATTTTCTTTCCTCTCCTCTCCTAGCTTGAAACGTTTTTGTTGTTGTTGTTGCAGCCGACGTTTTCTTTGGTTGGGGAGATGAGGAGTCGTTTATCATGAGGGAGGGGAGATAACTTAGGTAGGGAATGGATTTGAGGTTAGGATTTGATTGAATTTGATTAGATTTGATGATTTTAAATTTACCTTTTTAGATTTCAATTATAACCAAAAGTTATCCATTAACCCCCACCCCTATCTACACGGCACACACATCACATAAATATTATATATGTATATATATATATATATTACTTATTTACTTTTTACCTTTATTTATTTATTATTATTATTACTATTATTTTTTAAAACTTACCGGTTGTAACATCCTACCCACCTTACAAAAGTTTCGTCCTTGAAACTTGGCGTACTTTAACCGAAGAGGTATGGGTAGCGGTCTCGTATTTTCTCCTCCAACTCCCGTGTCGCTTCACGCTCCATATGATTTGTCCACTAGACTTTAACATAAGGGATGACCCGATGTCTCAATACCTGGTCCTTACGATCCACGGTCCTGATAGGAGTCTCCTCATATGTCGTATCCAGTCAAATCCTCAACGGCGGTGTATCCAGAACATGGCTTAGATCCGAAACACATCTCTTCAACTGAGAAACATGGAAGGCACTGTGTACTTGAGCCAACGCAGGGGGCAATGCCAATCGGTAAGCAAACGCACCAACCCTCTCGAGTACCCCCACACGGACCAAGGTAATAAGGCCTCAGCTTACCCTCCAAGCCAAATTGTGTAACCCCTTTCATGGGCGACACCTTCAAGTAAACCTTCTAGCCCACGGGACCTCTAGAGGACGCCTCTTCGAATCCGCCCACTCTTGCTTCTATCTTGAGCAACCTTGAGTATATCACGGATCAACTTCACTTTCTCTCTGGTCTGCTTAATCAACTCTGATTCGGTGATAGCGTGCTCAACCACTTCGTCCCAATAGACATGGGATCTACACTTACGCCTGTAGAGCGCCTCAAATGGCGCCATACCGATGGCGCTATGATAGCTGTTGTTGTAGGAGAACTCAATCAACTTGATCATACCATCTCAGTTCCCCCTTGAAGTTTAATATGTGTTGTCGTTTTAATTGTTAAGTTGTTAAACATGTTTGGTAAAGACATATAGTATGTTGTGTATCCTTATTTTAAACGCATGTATGACTTATGTATCATATCTAACTCATGAATTCACAACCGTCATCTGCAGTTTGTTACGTGTATTATGTTTATATTATTTGTTAGTTGAATTTTAAGTGGTACACACACGTTATACGCGTTCATTTTAGTCTTTGTTTATTGCGATCTCTCTTTTTGTACTTATGTTAGTCGTTAATAATTTTTGTTACTTGTACTCTATATTTTTCGTACTACCTTATCTTATTGTTGTATAAATATCGTTATATATATTATTACGAAGAAAATGCATAAATGCATAGATTTTACTGTAAAGTAGATATATAATTTATGGGCGTTCAAGTATGATAATAATTTTTTTTCTTCTGTTATTAATTTATTTACACTTTAATCCATACTATGTTGTCATGCAACACTATGTCGTTCCTAACTCGTAAATAGCATGCTTTACTTCAATTGTGTATGTCAATGATTTGTTTTAAAACTTGTAAATGTATGCCTATTTCGTAACTTATGCCTTGTATTAAAAGCATTTGTGTTATTGTATTCTTTGTAATTGTGTTGTTTGTTGTCGTTATATATTATGATGTTTATTACTGTTTTGTTGTATCAGTTACATCGCGGTGTCATTGAAATAGTTGTGTGTATACTTGTGCATATTTACTTAACATCGTTTAGTTATTTTTGTTTCGTGTATCTATTTATATGTTTTCTTAAATAGACTTATTTATGTTATATCATTAATGTTGTAACAAATTGCGTTTGTTGATATGCCTCTTTATTGTTGTAAGAGGCCGGGTGTTTTTATTTGTAAGTATATATTACTCTATGGATTAGTAATCCATGAAGTGTATTAACAGCATAACATTTATAAATTTCTAAGTTGGTTATCTAGCATTGGTTCCTTTTTTTGTAGTGGTCATTTAGCACATATACTCCTGACTCATCGTATATCTTTTGTATGTTCGCTACTCCTACGTTGTTAGCGTATTCTATATATATATATATATTATGAGCTTTTACCTGTTACTTCGTATTTTCATGTTGGTCACTTTGTATGTATAGGTATATGTGTATATAAACATTTATTATTTGTCGTTCGCACTTATAATGTTTGTGTTTTGTGTGTTGATAATATTGCATGGTTTAATAAGTTAGTTGTTTCATTACAGCTCACAGAGTCATACTGTTGTAAGGGTGCACACATTTTAGTAGTTAGTATGCCTTGTACATATTATTTTTATGTACGTACGTTGCAACAAGCTGGTAAATTTTTTGTTCTCTTTTTTTATATGGTGGTTAATTAATTTATTTTGTTTTGCACTTTTGTGGTGTTTATTGTTCGTGTTGTACTTGAATTAGTAAAGTTTTATTAGGCATGGAGTGGTGATATGTGATGGTTTGGCAAGCTATTGGTTTTGCAGCTGTGACTGCGATTTTACTATTAACAACTTAAGTTATTTTGTTTATATGTTATGGTAGGTTATTTATTCGTTTATGTCGTGCATGAATATGGTGTTCAATATGTTGTGTTAGTGCACCTGATTTTTTTATGTGGTATATATCTATATATAATTTGATAAATTATGCTGCTGTATATCCATAGTTCATTATGTTATATGATATCTCTTCATTTTTCTCTTTTTTTCTTTTTTTCCTGAACTCATTGAAACTTTGCTGATATCAACGGTCACTCGATCTTCGCCTTCTTCTGCTTCCATCTACTCAGGGACACCAGTATCGACAAAAATCTTTCAACAAATTTCATGTAGCAGCTGGCCAAACCAAAAAAACTCCTTACCTCAGTCGGCTTGGTCGGTCAGGGCTACTCAGCGATAGCCTTAATCTTCTTTGGATCCACTAGGGTCTCCTCTTCTGAACTTACGTGACTTAAGAAAGTCACGCTTCTGCTGTGCAACTCTGATCATTTATCTCTGACTGACATCCTCTACACTGATGATGAGTCATTGATACCTGGTCGCCGGCGGTTGAACTCTGCTATGACATCGCCAGCCTCCCCGACATCCGCATCAGTCATTACGTGGATCTGGACATCGATCCTTGCTTACCTTTATGCTGCTCCTGATTCTGTTGTGATGGTGGCACCAGTCTCTGCTTAGTGCTCTCTCTCGTAAAACATCCCGATTGTCGCACTCATACTTGCATAATCCCCCTACACTAACCCGAGTGTGGCATCAACAATGAGCATATGGTGGCGGCGGTGGCCCTGCTCTCCTCTGTGGCTATATTTTCATCACAGGTGGTCCTGTGATTATTAGCGGACATGTCGCATATCTCCGCCTCCTGCGGTGAAGGGTCCTTATGAACATCAAATTAGGGACATTCTGCATTTCTCCGTAGTAGAACCTCAGATCCGGTGGCCGCGATGGGGGAAGCTGCTGGTTCAACTGCTGCTGCCGCCAAGCAATCTACTGCTGCTGTTGAGCCAAAATGGTGGCCAAGGTGGCCGTGGTGTCGGCTAATGCCTGGAGAATAGCACTTTGATCCGGGTGGTCATTACCACATCCATTGTTGCCTCTTTTGCCAGATTGTTCACTATACGGCGGCATTTTCTTGAATTTCACACGAACCTTGACAAGAATTCGGATTGAACAGGAGTAATCGAGGGATTTGAGCATTTATGGGGCTCATACGAAGGTTCGGGGGTACAACGGTAATTAAGTAGAGAAAGCTCATCAACGGCACACACCTCCCATAACCCAATCATAACCTAGGTCTACAATCATCACTTGAGTCTACTTTGTTCATTAGGGGTAAAATCATCATTTTACAAAAGATCATAACTTACGTCTAGCGATCTAGTAAATCCTGCGTTCCCGAGGCGGATCTGAAGCCTCGGCTCTGATACAACCTGTAGCGCCTCGCTTTCGAGCCCTAGCATCGGGAACAGTATACCCGCCGTGTCTCGCTAAGGAGAATACAAGGCGTCGAATAAACTTCCTAGATGTTGAGAATGACGTAGAAAGTTTTTTTCGCGGAAACGTAAAATCATAACTTAAATCAAACTCAAATAACCATCGTTACATTACTGAGTAAGAATTCTGATAAACACATAAGAAAGAAGTCTGTGAGAATCCCCAAATATAAGTAAGAACAATCAGATGCAAAGTCCCATCGTATCCTAGATGCAGCTATCAACCAGCCAACACAGCTCTGCCATCTCGTCCTCAACAAAGATGTGCTTGTGGTCCTCATCCGGCTCACCTAGGAAGTAGGGTGAGTGACAGAAATCACCTAGTAGATGCCCGCCTCAAACCAATGCAAAACATGCATACCAAAATGATATAACCAAGTAGCACATAACTATGATATGACATGCATAAAGTAAAGTAGATGCGGAAAGTAAAGCACTCCATATAACAATGCGCAACTACGTGATGCATGCTCCATCCACGTGTCACACGCAACAAGAATCATGTCACGCAATATGTCCCTAGACCTATGTGCAACGCATGATCCTGGGATTGACTGGATGCCTGTAGCCCGTACACTACAATCCACCTTGACCGATGCCGTGGCCCGTACACCACGATCCACCATAACCGAGTGCCTATGGCCCGTACACCATAATCCACCCCACTCGAGTGTCTGAGACCCATACATCTCAACCCACTCCAAATGAAAATGCACGTGCCATGAATGCAACAACAAACTCGCCTGGGGATTGTATGCCCATCCTCACCACCTCCGGCACTTAATATTTGGTTTCGTAAATTTTCTGAACATTGAAAAGTTGTTATTTAGCATCACCCTTATTTTTTCCTTAGCTTGTATTAATTTTCTAGAATTTTCTACTAATTTTTCGTATTTTTCTCTTGTTTAATTCTATTTATTACTAATTATTTTTAATTACCTACATTTACCAAAATTCAGAAATTAAGTGGAAATAATTTAAACCTTTTATATTTTCTGGAATTTATTTAGAATTTTCTGATAATTAAATATATTTTTTAAAATTTTAAACTAATTTTAATTATTTATTTATTATTTATTCATTTCATAAATTACTTTTCAGGATTTCTTTAATTTTCAGTTTGGGCCGGCCTGCTACCCTGGTTCGGTCCGCTGGCCATCCGGCCCGGTCCGATAGCCAGGTCCGGTCCATCATTTTTTTACAATTTCCGTCTGGCACCCGCCTGAGAACCGGGTCAGCCGGGTCAACCGGCCCGCTGACCTGGATTTTTTATTTTATTTTCTTTTTTAATTAAATTCTATTTTCTTCTAACCTTAATAAAATCTTCATTTTAACTCCAATTGACCTCAAACCAGTTGCGTTGGACTCGTTATAACGCGACGCATCTTTTAAAAGTGGATACATCAGCACGTGTTCGGACGCGCCGTCAGGGGCCGCGCGTGTGCCCCATGCGCCACCCTCTGAAACACGCACATCAGACCTATTTTTCAACTTCCAATCCAATCCCAATCTATTCCAAACTAGATGAACCTATTTTAAGGTCAAAACACACTTTTAAAGAGCCTAATCTTGAGGAAGTTGTACCATTTTGATTCTAATCCTAACCCTTTTTATCAATTCAAGAACACATATACAGAAAACAACTTCTACGTATGCAAAGATCATGCCTTTTCAAGAAATCCAACCATACCTTCATATAAACCATTTAAATCCAACCAAACACATGCATAATCAATTAACATGTTCTCATTTAAACAATTAAAGGCAACAAAACACATAGTATATACATTAGGGCATGCTTGAATCGTAATCCTTTGAGGGGGAAGGGCGCCTACCTTGGAAAAACGATTAATTCGCATAAAATAAAGAGAAAGATGGAATTTTGGGGAAGAATGGCAAGCCCCATTCTTCTTCTTCTTCTCTCTTTCCTTTTCTTTACTCTCCTCTCCTAGCTTGAAACGTTTTTTGTTGTTGTTTCAGCTGATGTTTTCTTTGGTTTGGGAGAGGGGAGGGAGTCGTTTATGATGAGGGAGGGGAGAGAACTTAGGTAGGGAAGGGATTTGGGGGTTAGGATTTGATTAAATTTAATTAGATTTGATTAGTTTAAATTTACCCTTTTAGATTTCAATTATAACCAAAAGTTATCCATTAACCCCCACCCCTATCTACACGGCACACACATCACATAAATATATATTACTTATTTACTTTTTACCTTTTTTATTATTATTATTTAAAACTTACCGGTTGTAACATATTAAATACTGGAAAACAGCATATGCAGTTATATATATATAAAACTAGAAAAAAGATCGTGCATATATGTAATTTCGAACAAAGTGAGTATATATATACACACATTCAAAAACCAGTTTAAATATATAAATTTATATATAGTCCTAAAACAGTAAATATGTATATATATATATATATATAAATATATGTATAAACTCTCAAAAATAACATATATATATATAATTAATTTCTAAAAAAGTTTAACATATATGGATATATAATTTTATAAACAGTAAATATATATATATATACGTGTATTGTAGCGCCTTGCCTGGAAATAGGGTCTCGGGCCGGTGCACCCCCCCGTACTCTGCTACAAGAAGTACAAGGCGTTGATATCATCTATATGCGCATCGTCATAAACATGTGTCGAATAGCGGAAGCATCATAACATAGACAGAAATATAGCATCGACATAAATACGAACTACTACATTCGAGATAGTGTCATAGGTACATCATCAGTACAAATATCATAAGCACAAAGCTGAATATCCAAAATACAAAAGCTGCCACAACAGTCTACTAAACAGCTCTCTGAATCTATTCTCGGGGCTCATCCTCTATGAACTCCTGCTCAGGGTCCTGCGGGTCTGCACTGTAAATAAACGGGTGAGCGATAACGAATCGCTCAGCAAGTATTTCCGCCTAGATTCGTCAAGTGGAATATACATGGGGATTGGGTTAGTGGAGATAATACAGTGAAACACAGAGCAGGTATCAAATGAATAACATGTATGGAAATCACCTTCAAAGAAATCAACATAAATAAATAGTGCAGCAAATCAGACAATTAGTTTCTTTCATCAGCTTTACTTTTGCATATAATCTGTCATTCTTGAGTACAATCTGTCAAGTTTAGTTCCATGTGCTTGCTTGATCATACATGGCAACATATAGAGGAAATCGTGACTTAAGGGTACTAAGAGTGCGTGGGACATGTTCGTGATGCATGCATTGTAAAACTTTCAGAAAACACATAATCTCACACATTCATAACCATGACAGAACATGAATTGCTATAACACTTTTCATATATAAGAATGGTATCTACGACATGCCGAATGATTCCTCGAGTAGCCTTCAGCAGCGTCTATGAATCTCGATGGTCCAACCATGGTGTTACATCATACGTACCTAGGACTAACGGTAACGCGTTATGACTGAGATCTCGAGTCCTGGACGCGGTGTTATAGTCAATCATAACGTGTTTTGCCCTGTTATCCTCCCTCTAGACCAGACATAATGCAGCTCTCCATACAGAACGTCATAGACGTAACAGAAAGGCAGAGATCCCTTGTTCCAGACAAAGTGTGACACTCAGCCAACAGATCATGCATATACAGAACGACAGAGAACCCTTGTCCCCGACAAAGTGTTACACTCAGCCCACAGAAACATGCATAACTCGTATGGAATCATTCGTCTCGTGGTATAATTCTTTAATCATAAAATCCTTTTCAAAATGTTTCTTGTAATAATCGTTCCGTAAACATGATCGTGAATAAAGTTGTTTTATTTGAAAAATCATGATGACAATATGCCTATGAAAATGATTGGTTTCTGGACTTGTTCCAAGGTCTTATAACAACTCAGCTCCTAAATTGCTTACTTATGTAATGGTCATATCATGTGTTGTGTAAAATGACCGTTTTGCCCTTTTTGTCTTTTTAAGAGGCTTTCGGTTTTTTGGGGGGTTAAAACAATCCCTTGTTGTGTATTGAACATCAACTTTATTTTATCAGTATTCAATACTTATTTATATTTAGAAACTTCCAAAACAGCCCACATTTCATAATTCTTAAAGTTGGAAATTACCAAATAGCCCGTATAGAGTAGTTTCGGCTCAATGGTCCAAAACAACTCTCTTTAGTGGTCCATTCCTTTCCGATCTATTAATTTGCTCATTCCTTGATTTACCACATCTATCATGTACTTTTATGCATATATTTATATAAATATAATCATCTAAATGTAACCATCACATTGGTATCAAAAAGGCCTTATGTCCGAGAGTCATATACTCATCCTCAAGATTTTTTCTTGTTACATACATGCAAGGTGCAATAGCCATAAAATTCATTTATACATTAAATTACCATGGCTATATATTATGATGATGCATAAATTTCATGGTCTCAACATATTAAACTTGAAACAAAGTCACATCTCCTAATCATGATCATAGGGTCCATATTATGAGGATGTTCATATTACCATAACATGCAAATACATTAGAGAAAAACACCCATGCAAATACACCTCCTTAGGCTATGATCATCAAAGTACACATCATGATGATGGTGATGAATTCATGGTCTTTGATGAAGGATCAAACAGCCCCATCTTAGAAGGCTAACGGTGTAGTTGTGGTGTTGATCATCAAAGATGGTAACTTATGTGACACGCATTTTAGTATAGTTTATATTGCAGTATAGACATGCCATACCATGACCACAATCATGCAAATGTACTTTTATACATATGAAAACAAGGCATTGATGGTCATTCAACATGCATATAAGAAATGGATGTTTTAATGAGGATCTTAGTAAATGTTTCAAGGAAGTGTACTCATTTGCCTTCAGTTTACATAGATGATGAGACATGCATGTTTGCCTTTCAATTCTTAGGTCATACACGTCCCTAAGGGCTGTCCATGTGAGGCTTTTTGCCATGCATGTCCTATTTGAATATCATTCTAACAATATTCATGAGTTATACAAGAACAGTACACATACATACATAGTTTGAACATGCAAGTATATTTTTCATAACTCAATGATAAGAGCTTCTTTTGAACATATGCATGCATGATCCATCTTTTAATATGAATATAGGAGACTCATTTTCAACAATCTTGAAGAAGCTAAGAAGAATACTTGCCTTGATATTTGAATCTTTTACCTAGGAGAACAAGATTGCTTCTGTGTTTGGCCTTGTGATGTACACGGCCTTAAGGCCCAAAAAGGGTTGAAGAATTAGTCTTTCATGAAGGAAATGAGAGTATGAATGTTCTAAAATTCTATATAAGTGAACATTACCTTGAATGGTTTGAAAACTCAATCTTGAATAGGCTTCATATAAACCACCATTCATTCATCTTTGTAAAAGATTGATCAAGGTGTGATCAATCTTCATTCTAGCAAGGTGGTGGTGTTCGTGCAAATTGTACTAGCAATACAAGGTTTGTAAAGGGTTGGAGTTAAGGTGTAACTCTATCAACCCTGCGGTAAGGTGTACTACGTGTGTGTGATTAGTGTGAACCAAGGAAGGTGTTCCTTGAAGACTGGAGTAGGTTGTTTATAACCGAACCAGTATAAAATTCTTGGTGCCATTTACTTTCTGCATTTACGTTTCAGTTACTGCACTGTTTAGCCTTCTTGTTTGCATCCGTAAAAATAGTAAACGATTTTCAAAAATTACGAAAATTTCCAGAAAGATACTTACACGTTCTAGGGTTAATTTGGCACAAGTTTTAACCCTTTTGGACAAGTATAAGTCAACTAAACATCAAAAGTTCTGAGACTAGTGCAGTCTGATTTTCAGACTTGCAAAGATTGAGACTTTGATTGTATTTGACCTACTTCCCAAAAGAATTTTCCAAAACTGTTTCAACCCATTTAAATATAATATATAAGGAGTTATTGGTCAAATTTTCAAAGCATTTGGACGTTCATACAAATAGGAATTAATTTTTCAAAACCATCTACCGTTTCTGGCAGATTTGCACAATCTGAGTACCAACGGTTTTTGAAGGGGTTAAAGGTTGAGTTTTTATTTGAAATTTTTAGGGGACCCTCATAACATCAGAGGCTAAGTTCTCTCAAAATTTCATAATTTTTGGAGACCTCTAACCTGGTTTTAAAAACGTTTTAAAACAGATCCTGAAAACAGAATCTGTTTTCAGAACTTGAATTGTTCAAGTTTAAAGAAATTTTAAAAAGCACACTTTCCGCACCATCTATTCAACCCCCCCTCCTTCTAGTGGTGCCTTGCAGATCCTACAACAAATCGGCCAAAGGGCCTATTTATAGATGCCTAATACACTTCAAAATAATCATATATTATCTAAAAGAAATAGCTAGAAAGACATTTGAATTGAACTTGAATTTGCTAACTATTTGAATTCAAAAATAACTTGAAAAATCCTAGCTAAAATCTGGTTGAAATCCTCCTTTTCCAGCCGTGTGTTTGATCAGAAAATGAGGCATTGTGGAGCTGTTTTGATGACTAGGATAGGGCTGAACTTGAATCCAAAAGTTGGGTGAAGTTTGAATTCAAATTGAATTTGAATTTGAGTGGAGCTTGAATTTGTTTGTTGTTTATCCTCCATCTATCTTCAGCCATGTTTAACAAGTCTAAGAAAGGTCTTGAAATCTGATTTTGATGATGATAATATGGCTGGAGTTGAATTCAAAAGATGGTTCAAGTTCGAATTCAAATTGAATTTGAATTTGAATTCAAACTTGAATTCAATTTGAATTGAGTATTATCCTTCCTTTCTCCTTCAAAATGGCGTGTAGGTTGGATGATATGGTAGCTGAATTCCTCTTGAAATTTAAGTATCCAATTGGTTGAAACTTGAATTCAAATCATGGTTGAATTTTAATTCAAGTTTATCCTCAAGTCCAAATTCAAGTAGAGCTTCATCATTGCATTCAAAGTGGCTGGCCTCTTGGTAGATATTTGGAGATGTTTTTGATTTCAATTTGATCAAGAGATTCCATCTTGGACACATTTGAATTTGTCTTTGTGGAGACAAACATTCTCTTCAAGACAACATTCCTTTTGTCTCCCATTTTTGTAACACACGGCTACAACCTCCTTTCTGGGCCTCCATTTCATTTGGATCTTCCATCTACCTAACTTACCTACAAAGCAAACCATAAAACAAACATAACAAGAAACAAGACAAAAATTCAAAAACAAAGAAAGCACACGCATCTTTGCACACGCTCAAAGTGAAGATTCAATGAAGTGAACCCAAGGAATCTTAGGTTCATCTTGAACATGCTTGTACAAGCCTTCAGGAACGGGAAGTTCACGGCCTACAGGAGGCCAAACACGTGACCAAGGAGCGTCCCAAAGGATGGACAATCGTGTGAAGTCCACACAACGCCGTGATGACCGCACCCGACACAAGACTCCCACCGGAAATTCTTCTGATCCCTCAAACAGGTTTAGAGACATTAAATGTTATAAGTGTCAAGGACATGGTAACATAGGAAAAGAGTGTCCTAATGTCAAATGAATCATGTTAATTGAGGAGACAAATGAATATGTGTCTGAGTCTGAGCATGAAAACGAGTCTGAGCATGGTAATGAAATTGAACCTGAAGAGGATCTAGGAGCATTAGATGATTTTGACACTAAAGAGTTTCTTGTTGTGCGTAGAGCTTTAAATGCATATCCGAAATTAGATGATCACGAACAACATCGAGAAAACATTTTCCATATTCGTTGCATGATAAATGGTAAAGTGTACACCATGATCATTGATTCCAGTTATTGTGCGAATGTGGCTAGTATCGAATTGGTAAGAAAACTGAATTTGCCTATGACTAATCATCCGCATCCTTACAAACTTGCATGGCTAAATGATTGCGGTGAAGTGCGTAAGTAAACAAGTTTTGATTTCTCTTAGCATTGGTAGTTACAAAGATGATGTTTTATGCGATGTTGCACCAATGCATGCTAGTCATATCTTACTTGGTAGGCCATGGCAATTTGATCGACATGTGACATATGATGGTTATTTGAATCGTTATTCTTTCAAATTGAATGGCAAATTGTACAAATTGCATGCACTTACACCACACAAAGTACACGAGGATCACCAATGCATGTCTAAGTCTAGGGTCGATCCTAAGGAAAAAAGAAGCCGAGAGAAAATTCGTGGAATGCATGAAAAGTGAGAACAAAAAACTCGAGAGCAAGGGAAAAGAGGTAGTGCCCCTAAGTGTCAACGAGTCCAAAAATAAGTGTGGGTATTTCGCAAAGATAAGAAAGGTCACACGTATCCTTTATAACAACCAAACTGTCCTCATCATCATCCCAAAGTCGTGTCACCTTGCCCTAGAAGAACTCCCACCAAACTTACCTACCTCAGTTGCGTCCCTTATCCAAGAATATGAAGTTCTATTTCCATCCGAACCACCATCCGGATTACAACCCATTAGAGAAATAGAACACCAAATCGACTTTGTCCCAGGAGCTGTGTTACCCAATCGCCCAACCTATCGAGCCAACCCCGAAGAAACCAAAGAAATCCAAAGGCAAGTAGGGGAGCTCCTAGCGAGTGGACAAGTCCGAGAGAGCCTAAGCCCATCTGTCGTCCCAGTCATTTTAGTACCCAAAAAGGATGGAACGTGGAGAATGTGTACCGATTGCCGAGCCATAAACAAAATTACCGTCAAGTATAGGTACCCCATACCTAGGCTGGATGATATGTTGGATATGTTGCACGGATCTAAATTCTTCACCAAAATCGACCTTAAGCAAGGGTACTTCCAGTTACGCATTAGAGAAGGGGACGAATGGAAGACTGCATTCAAAACCAAGTTTGGGCTCTATGAGTGGTTGGTGATGCCCTTCGGGCTCACCAACGCCCCTAGCACCTTTATGAGGCTAATGAATGAAGTCTTACGCGCGTTCATAGGACGATTTGTCATTGTCTATTTCGATGATATCCTAATCTATTCCCAAACCATAGAAGATCATCTTGACCACATTAGAGCCGTTTTTGAAAAGCTTAAGCAAGAACAACTTTACGCTAACCTTAAGAAGTGCTCCTTTTGTTTAGAACACGTATTTTTTCTAGGCTTTGTCATTTCGGCTGAGGGAGTAGAAATGGATGAGGAAAAGGTTAGGTCAATTGTGGAGTGGCCTATACCTAAGACTGTAGGGGAAGTTCGCAGTTTCCATGGACTTGCAAGTTTTTATAGACGCTTTGTCAAAGATTTTTCTTCCATAGCTGCACCCCTAAATAAAATTGTTAAAAAAGATGTGCCTTTTAGGTGGGAAGAGCCACAACAACAGGCATTCGATGAGCTTAAACGTAGGATGACCACTCCACCCATACTTAGGCTACCAAATTTTGACAAGACCTTTGAGATCGAGTGTGATGCAAGTGGAGTAGGTATAGGCACAGTGTTGACCCAAGGTAAGAAACCCATTGCCTACTTTAGTGAAAAGTTGAAAGGCGCTGCATTGAATTACTCTACCTATGATAAGGAACTTTATGCCCTCGTGAGATCCCTACAAACTTGGCAACACTATCTTCAACCTAAAGAGTTTGTGATCCACACTGACCACGAAAGCCTTAAGTATCTTAAAGGGCAGGGAAAGTTGAACAAAAGACATGCCAAATGGGTAGAGTACATAGAACAATTCCCTTACGTGATTAAGTACAAACAAGGAAAGGACAATATAGTTGCTGATGCACTCTCTAGGAGATACACGTTAGTAACTACATTATGCTCACGATTCTTAGGATTCGAATCACTTAAGGAATTGTATCAAAATGACCATGACTTTGGCACCATTTTCGAAGCTTGTAAAGAGGCACCATTCGGGAAATTTTACATACATGAGGGTTATCTTTTCAAAGAACAAAAATTGTGTGTTCCCAAATCATCCCTATGAGAAGCATTGACTAGAGAAGCCCATGGGGGAGGTTTAATGGTCATTTCGGAGTGTTCAAAACCCTTGAAACTCTTAAGGAACATTTCTATTGGCCCCACATGCGAGTAGACGTCGAGAGGTTGTGTGGTAGTTGCATCACTTGCAAACGAGCCAAATCCAAGTCCCAACCACATTGCCTTTACACACCTTTACCCGTCCCTGATTCCCCTTGGATTGACATTTCAATGGACTTTGTCTTAGGACTTCCTAGGTCTCGAGGAGGGCGCGATAGCATTTTTGTTGTGGTTGATCGATTTTCAAAGATGGCACATTTCATTGCATGTAGGAAAGTTGATGATGCCACACATGTTGCTGATTTGTTCTTCAAAGAAATTGTGAGATTGCATGGCATGCCACGTACAATTGTAAGTGATAGAGATACGAAATTTTTGAGTCATTTTTGGCGTGTTTTGTGGGCTAAACTTGGTACATAATTGTTGTTTTCAACCACTGCACACCCACTAACTGATGGACAAACTGAAGTCGTTAATCGTACTCTTTCTCAACTTTTGCGTGCCATTTTGCAAAAACATATTAAACATTGGGAAGATTGTTTACCATATATCGAATTTGCATACAATAGGAGTGTCCATCACGGTACTCTGCATAGTCCATTTGAAATCGTGTATGGCTTTAATCCCTTGTCTCCTCTTGATTTGATCCATATTCCCGTGCATGAACGTTCAATTCTTGATGGTAAACACAAAGCGGAAAAGATAAAGAAACTGCATGAACAAGTTAAAACACAACTTGAAAAGAAAAACAAAGCTTATGAAAGACGAGCTAACAAACATCGAAAACGAGTTGTGTTTAAACCTGGAGATTTAGTGTGGTTACATTTGCGCAAAGAAAGATTTCCCAATGAGAGAAAGTCAAAACTGTTACCTCGAGGAGATGGACCTTTCAAAGTTTTGAAACGCATAGGTGACAATGCATACATCCTTGATCTTCCTAAATGGTATGGTTCAATTTCACCCACCTTTAATGTTGCTGATCTCACCCCTTTTACATATGACCTTTTTGATTCGAGGACGAATCCTTTTGGAGGAGGGGGGATTGATGAGGATCAAGGGTCCGATGAGGATCAAGGATCCCATCAACAAGTCAAATGTCCTGTGACAAGGAGGGCAAGAGAACTTTCTCACCAAGTTGCCACCTTCTTGTACAAGCATGTTCAAGATGAACCTAAGATTCCTTGGGTTCACTTCATTGAACCTTCACTTTGAGTGTGTGCAAAGATGCGTGTGCTTTCTTTGTTTTTGAATTTTTGTCTTGTTTCTTGTGATCTTTGTTTTATGGTTTGCTTTGTAGGTAAGTTAGGTAGATGGAAGATCCAAATAAAATGGAGGCCCAAAAAGGAGGTTTTAGCCGTGTGTTACAAAAATGGGAGACAAAAGGAATGTTGTCTTGAAGAGAATGTTTGTCTCCACAAAGACAAATTCAAATGTGTCCAATATGGAATCTCTTAATCAAATTGAAATCAAAAACATCTCCAAATATCAACCAAGAGGCCGGCCACTTTGAATGCAAGGATGAAGCTCTACTTGAATTTGGACTTGAGGATAAACTTGAATTTAAATTCAACCATGATTTGAATTCAAGTTTCAACCAATTGGAGACTTAAATTTCAAGAGGAATTCAGCTACCATATCATCCAACCTACAGGCCATTTTGAAGGAGAAAGGAAGGATAAAACCCAATTCAAATTGAATCCAAGTTTGAGTTCAAATTCAAACTCAATTTGAATTCGAACTTCAACCATCTTTTGAATTCAACTCCAGCCATATTATCATCATCAAAATCAGATTTCAAAACCTTTCTTAGACTTGTTAAACACAACTGAAGATAGATGGAGGATAAACAACAAACAATTTCAAACTCCACTCAAATTCAAATTCAATTTGAATTCAAACTTCACCCAACTTTTGGATTCAAGTTCAGCCCTATCCTAGTCATCAAATCAGCTCCACAATGCCTCATTTGCTGATCAAACACACGGCTGGAAAAGGAGGATTTCAACCAGATTTTAGCTAGGATTTTTCAAGTTATTTTTGAATTCAAATAGTTAGCAAATTCAAGTTCAATTCAAATGTCTTTCTAGCTATTTCTTTTAGATAATATTTGATTATTTTGAAGTGTCTTAGGCATCTATAAATAGGCCCTTTGGCCAATTTGTAACACCAACTTTTGATGAATAACAATTCTTGATATTTTCTTCACTTTGTGTGAGACTTTGTTTTCTTGGTTTTGCATTAAAAACCTAAGTTAAGATCCTTCAAAGTTGAGCATTTTGAAGGTGTTGCCATTGCTAAAAGGTGCCGTCCAGGAGGGCCATATTGGTTTGCCTGATCAATGACCATTTTGAAGTGTTGGTCTTGCTCGTTTGATCCACACGTTTTTATCACTAAGGAAGCAAGGGGAAGTCTTCTTCCTTGTGCCTAACCCTTTGTGAAAGACGTTTGGAAGGTGGAATTATTGGAGTCCACGAGTTGCACGCATCAGTTTACTACCTCAATCTCTATCTGATGACATTTTAATATCTCGTATGGCAGACTCTTCGGATGCTGAGGTTTTATTCCGGTGGTCCCTCGTCGACGTCGTCGGGCTCGTAAAGATCTTCCCCCATTGCCTCCTTCAACAATTCTTACTCGTAGTGCGGTTAGATCTTCACAAGGAAGTGACTCTAATCTTTCACAATGAATATCATGGCATGGAATATTCGAGGTCTCACAACCTCTTTTGCTCGTTTAAATCATCTGGTACGTGTACATAAATTACATCTTTTGGCGTTAATTGAACCTAAGCATCCTTTGCATAGCATCACTAGATATGGCATGGATCTGGGCTTCTCTGATTCTCATGCTTCTGGGTCCGGAAAAATATGGGTCTATTGGCAATCCCATGCTTTGCGTCTATTGTCCTTCCAAGATGATGGTCAAATTCTACATCTGCAGTTTAATCATACTTCTCTGAACATAGTATTTACTTGTTCGATGGTGTATGCCGGTCATACAGTTCTCCTTCGCCGACAGCTATGGGCGTTTATGCGGTCTTATTCTCAGCAAATACAATGTCCTTGGTTGATATGTGGTGATTTTAATACTTTTCGCTCACTTGAAGATCATATGGGCCGCTCACAGCCCTCATTATCTATGCTACAAGATTTTAATGACTGTATTGAGGATTATTCTTTGATGAGCCCTTCATTCCATGGCCCTCGCTATACATGGACGGACGGACGAGGTTTAGGACTGGTAAAACGACGACTTGATTGGGTCTTCATGAACTCCCCTTTCCATGATGTATTTGATGATTTACGCCTTACACATCTACCACGTATTTCTTCGGATCACACTCCTTTACTAATAATTTGTGAAAAGACACGTGCCTCGGGTCATCAACCCTTTCGATTTTTGGATGCTTGGCTCGCTCATCCTGACTTTCATGCTTACGTTGCAAATGCATGGAATTCCTATCCCACAACCGGGGGCATGCATGGTTTCTACATTAAGTTGTCTCGGCTAAGAAGGATATCAAAACATGGAATAAAAACATTTTTGGGAATATCTTTAGTCAAGTGAAGCATGCAGAAGAAGCAGTTCGTCGTGCAGAAGACGAGTGGGATCTGAATCCAACGGAAACCAACCGTACGAATTATAATCGAGCGAAAGCGGAATATCTGCAGGCAGCAAAATATGAGTTTCAGTTTTGGAAACAAAAAAGCAAGGATTAGATGGCTCACGGACGGCGATGCCAACACAAAGTATTTCCATTCGGTTGTTAAAGGTCGTCGATCACATTTGGGCATTCAGCAAATATATACATCGGATGGCATTTTATGCGATTCACAAGAATCCATTCAGGATGAGGCAGTTTCTTTCTACACTTCATTATTCGCTAAGGAGCCTATGGGTGACTATGATCTTATTTTGCAACATATCCCGCCCCTCATTACTGAAGACGATAATCTTCATATGACACAAATCCTGCAGGCGACTGAGATTAAGGAGGCAGTCTGGCAACTTGATCCGCACAGTGCTGCAGGGCCAGATGGTTACCATGGAAATTTCTTTCGCTCCTGTTGGTCAATAATACAAACGGATGTGGTCATAGCTGTGCAGGAATTTTTCATTGGTATACCACAACCTTCGATCATGGCAGGCGCGCTGCTCACACTCCTCCCTAAAGGGGCATCCCCGCATACATTCTGTGATTTTCGACCAATTTGCTTGACAAACTTTATTAGTAAAGTTTGCACTCGTATCATCGCCACACGCCTGGGCACTCTACTGCCTGCGACTATCGCCTTAGATTGCCAGATTCTCCCATTTGGAAACTTATTTGCCGGACTCATGCATTCTGCGAGGAGAATTGTGAATATGATGGAGCGCTGTTGATTTGGAAACCAACCCAACTAGGTGAGTTTACACTTGGGTCAGCATATGATTTGTGCTGTATTTCGCGGCCAACGACATTATCAGCACAGTTTATTTGGTATAAGCGCCATCGTCCCGTTATATCGAATTTTCTATGGCGACTATATCATCATGCACTTCCGTTGGAAGATTACATTGGACATTTCTCTGCTTCTCGTCCCACAATATGTCCTTTCTGTAAGCAATCGTCAGCAGCAGGGGATCATCTTTTTCTACATTGCCCTACCGTTACTCCACTCTGGATGTTCTACTCAGCGGTGGTGGGTGGTCCCACTTTGGTAGCACAGCATAATTGGCCTTATTTGTTATCTTGGTTCTTCCGCAACTCTTTATCTATGCTTGTAGGTGTACTACGCATTGTTATTCCTGGCATCATTACATTTGCTGTTTGGCGTGCATATGCCTCACTTATATATGGAGATACATCCTCTTGTTCAATGGCTTCTCTCATGGCAGTTGTGAAATCTGACATTTACTTATGGGCGAAAACAATAGACAAGACCAAGCTAGCTTCTGGTTATAGGACGATACAGGAGGATGGTATCCTCCCTCCACTTCGGGGTCCGCAGGATGCAGGTAGTGAGATGGGTTGTACCTCCAACAGGTAGACTAAAGTTGAATACGGATGCAGCAGTGGGAAACTCTTTTGCTGCTGGCGGCGCTATCTTACGGGATAGCAGAGGAGTCTGCATGGACGCCTTATCTTTTCGCTTACCGGCTTGTACACCGCTACATGCTGAGATACAAGCCGCATGCGTTACTATACTTTTTACCTTTTCATCGTAATATTATTCTAGAAACGGATTGTTTACAGGTCCTGCACAAGATTGCCCAACAAACACACATGACGAACCAGTTTCACTGCCGTTTGTTGCGATCGCTAATCACAAATTCCGGCATCATGGTTCATCATATATTTCGTGAGGCCAACATGGCAGCACACTACTTGGCACAACATGGGTTAGCTCATCCTACAACAGCTTCTTTTACTGCCCTCACGTTACCTTCTCTGGTTCGCAGCTGTATCACGCTTGATGTCACTACAGGACAACTCAGACATACGTAACTCTTTGCGCGGCACACTGACGGTCTTCCATATGGATTGGCTACCTTTCATGAGTTCTGCCTGTATTCTGTGGGATGCAGGCAGATTGGGTATGATTCTTGTATATAGATATCGGACAGTCTTTATAATTTCCTGGTGCCTGCTACTTATGACTTGTATGTTTGTCTTTGCATGTATGTTTCGGGACCCTCATGAGGTGGATTGTGGGACACGACATCGACTTTCTGAGCTTGCAAAATGCAGACTGGACGCATTATATGTTTCAAAAGGGCTAAATATGTACTCTTTTCTCTTCGTGCAGGATTTTATCCACAAGGGTGGTTTTGCCTGCCAAGGTTTTAATGAGGCATATCATACATCTTTTGAACACTGTCCTTGTTATCGACGATGTAATAGCATTGTTTTTAGACCACTATCTTCTTTCGTTCTCTTATGCCATCTATTTCTTTGTAATAATGGTATTCCTCCGCCATAAGTGAGGGCATTTAAATAAAAACAAGGAGACACCGCTCCTTTTATTTAAAAAAATATATTATTGGATAATATTAACTGAATCCGTATCTGATGTGGATTTTGATTGGTCTTATCCAATCCAGACAGAATCCATATCTGATATGGATTTTGATTGGTCTCAACCAATCCGATTTTAAATCGAATTTAAGTCTTTATATATGAATATAGAGAGCTCTGTCTCGCACACAACAAAGAACAGAAAAAAACTGAAATCGTTTTTGGAGAAAAACGAATTTCTCAGCCTTGCCGTTTCAAGAGCTAGCACTCTGGACAGAAGCATTCGTGTGGATACCGGCAGAGGGTGTTTGTGTCATCGCATCTCCTTTGTCTGCGGATTTCAAATCTACAAAGGTAAGGCTTTTGAATTTCTTTCATTGAATTAAACGAGCAACATGGATTCTTGGTAAGAAATGGGAGATCAATTTTGTTTTTCCGCTTCGCGTTTTTTGCAGTGGTCTCGTCTGTTTCCTAACACATTCTAGGTTGACTTCGATATACTTAATGAAAAACAAAAGTGAAGTTGGAGATATTATTAGAAATTACATTGCACTAATTAAAACTCAGTTCAATACTACTATCAAAGTGCTAAGGAGTGACAACGGGACTGAATATGTGAATAAGGAGTAAGAGATTACTTAAGCCATCTATGTACTCTAGTACCCCAAAAGGGATATAAATATTATTGTCCTATCACTAGAAGAATGTTCGTTTCCTTTGATGTGTTGTTTGACGAAATGAGGACATATTATTCTAATAATCAGTTGATTGATGAAGTAGACAATAGCGCGGATCAATATTGGAGTATAATTGATATTGTACAAAGCAGTGAGTCAACTTGGCCAGGAACAGGAATTGACGACCAACCTGGTAGCATAGAAACAGAAGAAAGAGTAACAAATCCCCGACACGAACTACCCATTGTAAGGGTATATACAAGGAGAAATAATGTAACTCAGGGATTGGAATCTTTACCTAAGGATATACATAGCTCTTCGGATGACTTGCCTCTAGCACTCAGGAAAAGGGTAAGAGAATGCACTAAACATCCCTTATACAATTTTCTTGCATATGATCATCTGAAGAAAAACTTTAGAGCATTTACTTGTTCACTAGATAGTCAAGAAATTCCTACAAGTACTGAAGAAGCACTGAAGAATCCCTCATGGCGTGCAGTAGTAAATGAAGAAATGCAAGCACTAGTTAAAAACAAAACTTGGGATGTACTCACTAGTGAACCAGGAGTAAAAACAGTGGGTTGTAGATGGGTGTTTTCAATAAATATATAGCTAATGGTACGATTAATAGATTCAAGACAAGATTAGTGGCTAAGGGCTATACACAAACATATGGAGTAGATTATATGGAAATATTTGATACAGTTGCCAAATTAAATGCGGTTAAAATCATATTTTCCTTGGCAATTAATTTAGATTAGGCCTTGTTTCAATTGGATGTTAAGGATGCTTTCTTAAATGGTGACTTGCAAGAATTAGTGTACATGGAGATACCCTCAGTTTTGAGAATAAACAGAATAAAGGCATGGTGTGTAAACTAAAAAGGTCACTATATAGATTGAAACAATGTCCCCGTGCTTAGTTTAAAAAAGTTTACTTCCGTTGTTCTTAAATATGGTTTCAAACAAACTCATAGTGATCATACCTTGTTGTACGATGTTCTAGTATTGATACTATTACAATACTTATTGTTTATGTAGATGATGTAATTCTTAGGGGAAATGACAAAGAAAACATTATTTTAACTAAAAGACAACTATCTAAAGAATTTGAAGTTAAGGATTTAGATGGATTAAGGTATTTCTTAGATATGGAAATTGCTAGAACCAAAAATGAAATAGGTATTTCACAAAGAAAGTATGTCCTAGATTTGTTAAGAGAAACAAGTATGATGGGGTGCAAACCAGTGCCTGCACCTATAGAACCGGGACGGAAACCAAGGAAGTTATGGGATACGACTCCTACGTACAAATTACAATATCAAAAGTTGGTTGGTAAACTTATTTACTTATCGCATACTCGTCTAGATATATGTTATGCGGTTAGCTTTGTTTCACAATTTATGCATGACACTACTAATAAACATCTTAAGGCTGCTGTGAGGATTCTTAGGTACCTAAAAGCTGCATCAGGACAGGGACTGTTATTTAAAAAACAGTCGGACAGAAGGATTCTTGTTTACACAGATGTTGATTGGGCAGGATCATAAACTGATTGGAGATCTACCACTGTATATGATACTTTCTTATGGGGTATCTTGGTCACATGGCGCAGTAAAAAAAAACTGTTGTAGCTCGCAGTAGTCCGGAAGCGAATTACAAGCTCTAGCAATGGGGTTATGCGAAGGATTGTGGCTAAAGAGGGTGCTTGAAGAACTAGGACTGGGAATAACTCTACCAATGCAAATCTACTATGAGAATATATCTGTAATCAATATAGCCGAAAATCCTACTCAACATGACAAGTCCAAACACGTTGAGATTGATAGACACTTGATCCGGGAGAAAATGGAGAATAAAGTCATCACTATCGAGCACATCTCTTCAAGCAATCAAGTTGCGGATAGTTTCACTAAACCCGTATATGTACATACCTTTCTTACGCTTGTTGTCAAGCTTGGTTGCATAAACATATGCAAAAGCTTGAGGGAGAGTGTAGAAATAATAGGGAACAATAATTGTGTATGAAAGCACTATATATAACTGCATAGATGCATATAGGAAAGTATAGAAGTGTATTTTAGTTTACTGTTTTTTTTAAATTTGTACAGACAAGTTACCATTAGGTTGTCTAGAGGGAATTAGTCGTTGGCTAATACTGTATAAATAGGGAGTGCCGTAAACATTCTAAAGCACTATGAAATTATTGATTTCAGTACAACATTGGACTTATGCTGTATAATCTTTCTGCTCCTAGAATCTTAAACTTCTCTGTTATATGAATTTCTATAAATAGGTCTTTTATCACTCTCTACTTCACTGCCGTTACCAAGTTCCCTTTCTTCAGGGGTTCCACTGTCTTCCTTATTAAGTTTTCTCCGAGTGTATACTTATGTTATTGGTAGATTCGTTTTGGTTTCAATATGTGCCTCAGTTTCTGAACTATCTAGGTATTCTCTATCCATATTATCTTTTGTTATCTGCTTTGTCATTCTACTGTTCTTTCCACGTGTAGGCAATATTCCTCAGTAATTTTTCCGTTCTGATCCATCACTTACAATTCCCAAGTTTCTGGAATAGTAGGGTTGTTCTTTATCAATTTCATGCCAAGTGTAATATGCATCTTTCTAGTAAGGGGACAGTAGCACTTGTACCCCTTTTGTGAGCCTCTAAATACCCTAGAAAATACACCTAATAGACCTAAAGTCAATTTTTCCCCGTAGGCGTGACTGAATAAGTAAGTATGCAATACTCCCAAATATTTTTGAATGATAGAGTTGATACCAATTGTGTATGAGGATAATAGCTTAAAAGAGTTTATGAGTCTTAAATGATAGGGTGCTTTAGAGGGCATTCTATTAATCAAATATGTGAATGTAAGGATAGCCTATCCCCAATAGAAATTTGAACACTCATTGAGAATACAATATCCCTAGTTACTTCTAACAAGTGTATATTCTTTCTTTCTGCTATGCCATTTTGTTGTGGGATGTAAATGCACCCTGTCTGATGGTGTATACCATTAAGCTTCATAAGCTCTTTTACTGTTCTGTCCAGATATTCAGACCTATTGTCTGACTTAGAATTTTGTTTCTTACACCAAATTGTGTTTTAACCAAGGTTACGAAATCTCTTAATATCTGTCTTGCTCCTGACTTATGTTTCATTAGTACACCCACGTAATTCTGGTGTAATCATCCACAAATGTTATGAACTATCTAGACGCATTAATGTTAGCTACTCTAGATGGTCCCCAGATATCTGAGTGTGTGAGATTGAATGGTTGTATAGGTACACAATTCTTAGAAGGATATGTATTCTTTGTTTGTTTTGCTAATTGACAAACTTCACAGTGAAGCAATTTGAGATCAGTTTTTATAAATAAATTAATTATAAGCCGCTTTAAGTACATGAAGTTGGGGTGTCCTAATCTCCTAGTATTTTGATATCAATTTTTATAAATAATAATCATAAGCAGCTTTAAGTACATGAAGTTGGGGTGACCTAATCTCATGTGCCAAAGAAAAATCTGTGTACCACCTACTCCTAAGCAGGCACTAGTATAACAGCTCAGTGTACTATCTCCTGATTAGGTGTATCAGCTTGCAAAATGTAAAGTATATCTGAGTTCTTAGCATTTTCAATCTTCTCCCCCATAGAAGCCCCCCTGAAAATAACACTTAAAGGATGAGAAGTGAGCTATACATTTGTTATCTTTAGTTAGTTTTCCTACTGAGATGATGTTGAATTCAATGTATGGTATGTATAGAACATTTTGTAGATACAACTGTTCTGCAAGCTCTACTGATCATTTTCCTACCACATGTAAATTTACCCCATTTGCTATTTTTACATATTTGTAAGTAGGAAATTTTTCGTAACCATATAGGAGATTTAGGTAGTTAGTCATGTGATCAGATGCTCCTGAATCTACAATCCAAGTAATAATCTTACCTTGCTCATTACCTGTATAGGCTATTGTGGCTTGAATAGGTGTAGGGGTGGTCCCTTTCTGTTAATTTAGGAGTTGAAGTAGTGCCTCTACTTGACCTTGGGTTAGTGCAGGAGCATGGTCTCTTGTTTGTCCGTCACAACCACTCTTTACCAGATTTCCCACATGTAGTTGATTTCTAATTTCTTTCCAGGAGTTGTTGAGTGGTCTATGAGGTGGTCTTAGTTCTGGATGAAGTCTTCACCAGGTACTATGGTATTCTAGTTTTTCTCCAATACTTGCAATAAGGCTTGTCCCCTACTGATCTTTTGACTATAGGGATAACAATATGAGAATTTTAATAGCTAGGTCTCCCTTTCCAGCAATAAAGGAGGACCTTCAATAACTAAGGTGGGAAGTGACCCCATCATAAGTTTTAGTCTGCTTTCTTCATGTCTAACCTATGAGAAGACAGTGATTAGACTTGGTAGTGGTTTGGTTCCTAGTATCCTTCCTCTCATTGCATCAAGATCCTTGTGTAAACCAATTAGGAATTTAACTACTAATTGTTTCAATGACTTGTCTAAATATGCCTGACAAGATCTGGACTGAGCCTCAAATATGTCAATTTGCTGCCAGATTTTAGTCAGTTGGGAGTAATACTTGCTTACAGGCAAGTCTCCTTGTTTGCTTTCCAAATGTCAGAGGCAGTAGAGTATAATATAAAATTATCACTGATCTTAGGGGTCATTCACCATATTAACCATGACATGATCATGGAGTTTTCCGCTTTGCCCTAAATTTGGGCTCCGCAGACAGGGGTAATTGGTATATCCTCAGAGAGGTAGTTTTCTTTACATCTTCTGGTGATAAACATTTCCACCGCCTTACTCCATGATAGGTAATTATTGTCAGTGGGCTTATGATTAGTAATCATCACTGGTGCACCTTCAAATGAGGTGGAATAAATATCAGACACTGGCCTTGGTGTATCCAAGGTGGAAGTTGCTTCTTTCTCAGTTGGCTCATGAACCGATGCCATTTTAGGTAGCCTTTACTAAACGGAATGATATAGATTCATAGGGAAAGCTTTGATACCATATAGAATTTGAGTGGTTTTATTAATCTCAAAACTTAACTTTCAATATGTACAAGAGTTGCTCCTTTTATAGGAGTAAAACTAGGAGCTTTAACGGCCAGAATCCCTGTCCAACGGCTAGTAGGCTCCCATGGATTCCAACGGCTATAATCTAGTTATAGTTGGAACAAGTTGTCTTATCTATTACTCGCTATAATAATAACATATTCTAATGTATTTGTATCCTACATTTTAGTATACATGAGTGTTTACATTCTATATACATTTATAAATTTTAGTAGCGCGCTACACGCATCCGAGACACATAGACAACTAAAAAACTAAATTATTAGGTAAGAAGTAGTTTATATTTTAGTTTATTAGAGAAGGGGTAGAGAGGGAGTGCCAACTGTTGAGAGTTTTTTGAATAGCGATGTCGACTTTTTTTTAAGAACGCGATGTCTGACTTTTGATGTCCACTATGATGCCAACTTTTATTTTTAGACGGTAGGTTTTTTTATGGGATTGTAGCTTAGAACTTATTATTTAGTATTTCTTTTCTTTTATTAAACAACTGAAATTACTCAAGCCTGCGCTACGTGCGCCTCACGCGCTTCCAGGAGGTTGCTACGCTACAAGGTCATGTAGCGATTGATCTTGCACTACGCGTGCTACAGACAATGACGTGCTACAGACAACACTGGCTGAAATAAATCCAAAAAAATATATATATGATCTGGCCTGCCTATACACTGCAGATTTCCATCCACGAAAATCTCAATTCACAGAGATGTTCTGCTTCCTCCGTTGAATGGGCTAGAACAAAAATAAAAAAAAATCTGTTATGTTCTAAACATGTCATACATTATGACTCTAGAAGAAATAAAGTAAACTTCATATGATACAGAGCAGCAGAGTCAATGACTGGTACATAATTTCTTATCTATCAAAAAGGAAGAGAATAAGCTGGAAAACAAGAGACTATGACGAGCATATGGGATGCGAGATTCCGTACTAGTCAAAATAATAGCTCTATTGCATTTTGCACAACATCCCATAGCATGTCTCTAGAAGCTGGACCTAGTCCAGTGCCAAGTTCATCATGTAGACGACCTGAAATCATGCAGAAGAATCGTTAAGAAAACAAAATCTTCAAAACAATCTTAAAGGAATTCTGAAATGGATTTACAAGGATGTACTTTGGGGTCCCCAATCAAGGATATTGCGACAGACGCATTTTCATTCCACCGCTGTATTGTCCAGCTCATTTGTCATCATCTTGAAGCAACTTAACACTTCTAACTGAATCTTCAACCGCGTATAATAACTTGACCAATTTAGAATATCTTTCCTACTGTTTCTTCTATGATCAAAAGGGTGAATTCTTGAAACTTGATCCTGAAAGACTAAATTGATTGACTTAGTTTGTTTTGCACAAATAATAGTGTCCATGGTTTAGTACTTTATTCAATGTTGATTTACAACTAGTGCGGTAAGGACAACAAATTAACATGGCACTTGCACTCAAGCATTTGGAAAGTGTGTCCTAGCCACTGATTGCCACATATTTGGTCTCTCAACCAACCATGTTCTAAACTTGGACCCTGAAGTGGTTGCAGTACTCTTTAGCTGCTAATTTGATGGGCAGCAACCATTACATAAGCTTTCCAGACTTATTCTAAGTGAAACTGTAGAATTGTTCATGACCACCATGACTGACAAATTTGAGCTATAAGAATGAAGAAAACAGCTGAAGTAATTTTGATTCGACGTAAATCAGGATAACGCGCAAAGGCAAAAAAAAACTTCATTCTAGAAGTGTTGGTGCTTACTTGAGTTAAGCCTTGACCTCTGAGATTTTTAAGCCTATTGTAAAAATTCAAGTGTTCCCTTCCAGTAAGCGATTTCCACAGAAAGCTGCATAATTATCCATATGTAAATATATAGAAAGAGAAACATCATTAGCATAGTTAGGAGGAAAAAAGTAAGTTTTTAAGCAGAAAGAAGTATCAGAACTTGTCTTGTGGACAAACACCCATGCTTTCATAGATTTTGCTATTTTGTTTCTGCAAATGGAGACCCCATACCCCATATGCATGCTGTCCCAGAGCTAGGCTTTGTAAGCCCTGTCATCTGCAAATTTTCATGATATTGAGAAATGAACAGGTATGACTGTTAGACTCTGTAATCTGAACAAGTGTACAGTGTGTGTTTGACTAAATCGACAAAAAATGCAAGCAAAACCGAGGCGAGTCTAAGGACTCTGTCCTTAAGACGAATTGCTCCGGTATACTGTGCCCAACCGGATGGAACAAACGTCTCCCAGGATACAACGGCAAAACAGTTCACACGAGCAGCACTGCAACGTAGGAACTCATCGAACCTGTAAGCGCTCTGACTTCACGATCACTGTAAGGAATGAATGCAATGCAGCAGTATGTATGCAAGGGGAGAAAGCAGAAGAAATTTCGCTGGATGATCAAAGGTCTGGAGAAGCAGACCTTTAAATAGGAAATAAGGAAATAGCAGTTTTCGATCTCAGCCGTTAGATCTGGCGGTTTTCATCCACAACCGTTAGATCGACGGTTTTAAACGTAGACCGTCGGATCTGACGGTTTTCATCCAGAGCCGTTAGATCAAAAACCACGACGGTTTTAAATGTAGACCGTCGGATCTGACGGTTTTCGATCTCGGCCGTTAGATGATAAACCGTAGCGGTTTTCATCTACAGCCGTTAGATCATAAACCGTTGAATCTCGGCCGTTAGAACATAAACCGCAGCGGTTTTCATCTACAGCCGTTAGATCATAAACCGTTGATAAACCGTAGACCGTAGGATCAAGTAATTCTTTTTCTGGAAAAATTTAAAAGAAAATTTATCCAAAAAGATAAGAACCGGGCGAGCCACGAGCCACGAGCCGGCCGGCCGGACGGGCGGGCGGCGGCGGCGCGCGCGCGCGTGTGTGGTGAACCTTGCCTGAGCTGCGTCCTGACTCCGTCAGAAAACTTCTCATGCCCAAGGGCACATCTTAGAAAGCTCCAACTTGAAACTTATATGGTGGCCTTTCTCTCTCAAGTGGGCAATGTGGTATACAAGCAAATTGGTGATGTGTTCACTCCTCAAGAGGCCACATCACCAATTTTTCTAATTTCCACCAATTTTACTCCAACTTTGAGCATTAATTTCTCATTCACCCGGTATCGGAATCGAGTGATTCAAAAGCCTAAAATCATCTACTCGTTACGGAGATAATTTAGAAATTTTTAGTTTTCGTGTTTGATTAACGAACACTAATCATAATTAAGCTCAAAGTATGGTGGTTGTCAACTTTTGACAACCCCATTTGCCCAAACTTTTTCAATTTATTCCAAATCCTCCAACAATCCCCCACATGAATGAAAAATTAATGCAGATGCAGATGAAGACTCTATCGTGAAGTCAGACAAAGAAATATTGCATCAGAAGAGGTAGCTTCTGGCCTTAAACCTTTCTTAGTGATGTACCATCGGATCCACTCAGCTGGGTAGTGACCTGATGTCTTGAACTATCAGCCTTTATCATGAACCTAGACAATGATACTCACACAACATTTCCTTTAACACTCCTTTTGGTTCTCATGGTTGTGTTCATTATGGCCATGAACAACCCTGGTTTCAGAAAGTGTTTTAGAAAAAACCTTGCCTCCTAGACTTTCTCATAGAAGCGGCCCCACTTCACACTTACATAGGTGATTCCTATCAAGAGTATTCGGCCATACCCCACTTGAAGTGTCAAGATATAGGACATCATTAAAAGCCTTAGCTTAACCTAATGGTTCTCTGCAGAAAGCACTTTTGTTTAACGAAATGAGTAAGTGCTAACTGAACCCTTATAACTTAGTTTTCCCATTTAACCTAGATTCTGGGATCTCCAGTCAACAAGGTTGGGTTACCGTTACAAAGATTCTTGCTTTGTAGGCTTAAGTCCCATTCCGTTTGTCAACTTTGACATTTGATCTCTAGGCAAAGCTTTTGTAAGCGGATCCGCAAGATTCTCCTTTGATTTTATGTAATCAATGGAAATCACGCCATTAGAAATCAACTGCTTAATAGTATTATGTCTCCGACGTATGTGTCGTGACTTACCATTATAGATGCTGCTTTGAGCTCGTCCTATAGCTGACTGACTATCACAGTGTATGCTAATAGGAGCAATTGGCTTAGGCCAACATGGAATGTCCTCTAGGAAATTTCGAAGCCATTCAGCTTCTTCCCCAGCTTTATCAAGTGCTATAAACTCAGCTTCCATAGTTGACCGAGCTATGCACGTTTGCTTTGTAGACTTCCATGACACAGCACCACCACCTACAGTGAATAAGTATCCACTGGTGGATTTAGAATCTTTACAATCTGATATCCAATTTGCGTCACAGTATCCTTCCAATACTGCTGGATATCTTGTATAGTGTAATCCAAGGTTCATTGTGTACTTGAGGTACCTCATTACTCTATTTAGAGCTTTCCAATGATCTTCACTTGGATTACTGGTAAACCTGCTCAATTTGTTTACTGAACAAGCTAAGTCTGGTCTTGTACAGTTCGTTATGTACATTAGACTTCCAATCACTTGTGAGTACTTCAATTGAGCTACTGGTTCACCTCGATTCTTCCTTAAGTGCATACTTAAGTCAAGTGGGGTTTTTACTGGTTTTGCATCAAACATATTGAATCGTTTGAGAACGGACTCAATATAATGACTTTGTGACATGATCAATCCTTCAATTACCCTAGAAATCTTGATTCCTAGGATAACATTGGCAACCCCCATATCCTTCATGTCAAAATTCCGTGTTAACATCTTCTTGGTATTCAAGATGATGTCACGAGTACTGCCCATGATTAACATGTCATCTACATAGAGACATACTATCACATAGGCATTAAGTGTGTTTTTGATGTAAACACACTTGTCACACTCGTTGATCCTGAAACCGTTTGTCATCATTACTTGATCAAACTTCAAGTGCATTGTTTTGGTGATTGTTTAAGTCCGTACAAAGACTTAACAAGTCTACAAACTTTCTTCTCTTGTCCGGGCACAACAAACCCTTCTGGTTGTTCCATGTATATCTCCTCCTCCAAATCACCGTTCAGAAAAGCCGTCTTAACATCCATCTGATGGATTTCTAAGTTATAGACTGATGCAATCGCGAGTAGCACTCTGATTGATGTAATCCTTGTCACTGGTGAGTAAGTGTCAAAGAAATCAAACCCTTCTTTTTGTCGATAACCTTTGGCTACCAACCGCGCTTTGTATTTGTCGATAGATCCATCTTCTTTTAACTTCTTCTTGAAAATCCACTTGCATCCGAGTGGTTTACTTCCTGGTGGAAGATTGACCAGCTCCCAAGTGTGATTTTGAAGAATAGATTCTATCTCACTGTTGATTGCCTCTTTCCAGAATGAAGCTTCTGGTGTTGACATCGCCTCTGAAAAGGTCCTTGGCTCATTCTCTACCATGTAGGTTAGAAAATCTGGTCCAAATGATGTCGGTATTTTGGCTCGTTTGCTTTGACGGGGTTCGTCAATTTCTTGAGTCGTTGTATCCTGAGCTCGCTTACTCGTACTGGCTTCTTTATCATTTCTATCTTTCTTTGGAAAGACGTCTTCAAAAAACACTGCATTTCTTGACTCCATGACAACATTTTCATGTATGTCAGGGATGTCAGACTTGTGCACCAAGAATCGATATGCACTACTGTTTGTTGCATATCCTATAAATATACAATCAATCGTTTTGGGCCCTATTCTGACTTGTCTTGGTTTAGGTACTGCTACCTTAGCCAGACACCCCCACACTTTTAAGTATTTGAAACTAGGTTTATAACCTTTCCAAAGTTCATAAGGGGTTTTATCCATCTTTTTAGATGGAATTCTATTTAGAATGACATTGGCAGAGAGGATTGCTTCCCCCCCACAAGTTCTGAGGTAAACCCGAACTTATCAACATAGCATTCATCATCTCTTTAAGAGTTCGATTCTTGCGTTCAGCAATACCATTGGATTGAGGTGAATATGGCGCAGTTGTTTGATGAATAATGCCATGTTCTGAACAGAATTCATTAAACGGTGCATCATATTCGCCACCTCTATCACTACGAATTATCTTAATTCGTTTGCTAAGTTGATTTTCAACTTCATTCTTATAATCCTTAAAAGCATTAACGGCCTCATCTTTGCTACTTAGCAAATAAACATAACAGTATCTAGTGCAATCGTCAATAAAAGTTACAAAGTACTTTTTACCACCCCTTGTTTGCACAAACTTTAAATCACACACATCTGTATGAATTAAATCTAACATTTCAGTGTTTCTTTCAATCGAAGGAAAAGGAGCCTTAGTCATTTTCGCTTCAACGCAAACTTGACATTTTTTCTTAGTCATATTCAGTTTAGGCAACAAATCAAGATTAATCATTCTTTGAATTGATTTGTAATTAACGTGTCCCAAACGTAAATGCCATAAACAAGAAGACTCAAGCATATAAGCAGAAGTAGATGCATTCTCATTAGCCACTACGGGCTCAACTTTTTCTTTCTTAGGTACAATGGTCATAACGTTTAACTTAAACATTCTGTCTACCAAGTACCCTTTCCCAAGTACAACCCATTCTTAGTAATGATAACTTTGTTAGACTCTAACACAAGTCTAAACCAATGCATCACCATCAAAGCGCCAGAAATCAAATTCTTCCTAATATCAGGAACATGCAGAACATTCTGCAGAGTTAGAAACTTTCCAGAAGTCAACTTCAAAACAACATTTCCTTCACCTTCAATCTTCGATGAAGCATCATTTCCCATGTAAATCTGTGCACCATCAACGGCCTTGTATTCGGTGAACATTGCCTTGCTTGCACAAACATGTCTCGTAGCTCCCGTGTCCAGCCACCATGCGCGCGGATTACCCACAATGTTGCATTCACTCACAACAGCACAAAGATCAAGATCTTCCATTGCACCAACCAGATTCGCCTTCGCTTTCTCTTGCCTCTTCTTTGGCTTGCGACAGTCACTGCTACGGTGCCCCTGAATGCCACAATTGTAGCATTTTCCTATGAACTTTTTGGCGATCTCTTTGCCTTTGTTGTTCACTCCCAACTTGCCTTTCTTTTTCTTCGTCGCCTCTGCGACATGAGCCTTTGCCTGACCAGAAAATTGAGCAAACTTCTTCTCAGATCTGCGATTGTCTTCTTTGATACGCAATCGAACAATCAGATCTTCCAAGGACATCTCCTTTCGCTTATGTTTGAGATAGCTCCTGAATTCCCTCCACGAAAGAGGTAGCTTCTCAATCGCAGCAGCAACAAGGAAAGATTCACTAAGGGACATACCCTCTTCCTCCATTTCAACCACTAACATCTGAAGTTCCCCAATCTGAGAAACAACAGTTTTAGAATCAGTCATCTTAAAATCAAGAAATTTACCAATGATAAATTTCTTCGCACCAGCATCCTCTGTCCTGTATTTTTTGTCTAAAGCCTGCCATAAAGATTTTGCAGTCTTAAAGGTACTATACAGTCCATACAGAGTATTATCGAGACAACTTAAAATATGACTCAAACAAACATAATCACTATATTTCCATGCTTCAGCCATCAAGCTATTCTGCATATTCACGTTTTGATCCTCGACTGGTATCACCACTGGAGGATCCTCGGTCAGCATTTTGGCCAGCCCCAGAGTTGTCAAAAAGAACAGCATCTTTTGTTGCCATCGTTTGAAGTAGCTGCCTCCAAACTTCTCTGGTTTCTCAGCCTGTCCAACAACCGGAACAGGAGCAGGAATGGCAGCGGGTGCAACTGGAACAGCATTGTTCACTTCCTCGGACGGACCAAGGTGCACGCCATTGAAGGAGTTCGAACTTTCGTTCTCCATTTCGGATTCTGTAAACGCAATACAGAAACAAAACCAGAAACCGATTAGTTTCGTACAAACAGACGCAATAAACGCAACAAGAAAACCGAAACAGATTACAGTATCTATACGGATTCGTCTTAAGAATGTTAGACTCTGTAATCTGAACAAGTGTACAGTGTGTGTTTGGCTAAATCGACAAAAAATGCAAGCAAAACCGAGGCGAGTCTAAGGACTCTGTCCTTAAGACGAATTGCTCCGGTATACTGTGCCCAACCGGATGGAACAAACGTCTCCCAGGATACAACGCAAAACAGTTCACACGAGCGGCACTGCAACGTAGGAACTCATCGAACCTGTAAGCGCTCTGACTTCACGATCACTGTAAGGAATGAATGCAATGCAGCAGTATGTATGCAAGGGGAGAAAGCAGAAGAAATTTCGCTGGATGATCAAAGGTCTGGAGAAGCAGACCTTTAAATAGGAAATAAGGAAATAGCAGTTTTCGATCTCAGCCGTTAGATCTGGCGGTTTTCATCCACAACCGTTAGATCGACGGTTTTAAACGTGGACCGTCGGATCTGACGGTTTTCATCCAGAGCCGTTAGATCAAAAACCGCGACGGTTTTAAATGTAGACCGTCGGATCTGACGGTTTTCGATCTCGGCCGTTAGATGATAAACCGTAGCGGTTTTCATCTACAGCCGTTAGATCATAAACCGTTGAATCTCGGCCGTTAGAACATAAAAAGAACATAAACCGCAGCGGTTTTCATCTACAGCCGTTAGATCATAAACCGTTGATAAACCGTAGACCGTAGGATCAAGTAATTCTTTTTCTGGAAAAATTTAAAAGAAAATTTATCCAAAAAGATAAGAACCGGGCGCCCGAGCCCGAGCACGAGCACGAGCACGAGCCGAGCCGGCGGCGGCGCGCGTGTGTGGTGAACCTTGCCTGAGCTGCGTCCTGACTCCGTCAGAAAACTTCTCATGCCCAAGGGCACATCTTAGAAAGCTCCAACTTGAAACTTATATGGTGGCCTTTCTCTCTCAAGTGGGCAATGTGGTATACAAGCAAATTGGTGATGTGTTCACTCCTCAAGAGGCCACATCACCAATTTTTCTAATTTCCACCAATTTTACTCCAACTTTGAGCATTAATTTCTCATTCACCCGGTATCGGAATCGAGTGATTCAAAAGCCTAAAATCATCTACTCGTTACGTAGATAATTTAGAAATTTTTAGTTTCCGTGTTTGATTAACGAACACTAATCATAATTAAGCTCAAAGTATGGTGGTTGTCAACTTTTGACAAACCCATTTGCCCAAACTTTTTCAATTTATTCCAAATCCTCCAACAATGACTACGTAACATTCCAAAAGTCGCATGCACGATTCAAAGGAAGAAAACCCCGCGACTGCAAGAAAGATTTTTGACATATTAAGCAAAGAAGTTTTTCCAGCACCAGTTGGACCTAGCAGCCCAAAACATTCTCCTCAGATAAACCTCTGACAACATGTTTCTCAGGGCTTCCATTCTTTCCGGATATGTCTCCATCAGATTATCAGAGGTAATGTGGTAAATCGGAAGTAGTCGGCCAAGAAGTTCTTTTACTCTTTTTTTCCTGTATTTAGAAAAGAAAAAAAAACTGAGATGAATTTCAAAATGCACGAAAAGAAACCGTAAACGGAAGACAACTTCGAGGCAGGAACACAAAGCAAACTAAATCACATCATAAATGGTTAATCCAATGCACTACCGAATAAAAAATTTCTTTTTGACAGTTTCTTTTACAGCTTGATATACCTTTTCTTTTTAACAATTTCTTGTTTACTTTAGCACTACTAGATAAAAAATACCTCTTGAACAATGTCTTCTTTGTCCATCTGGATAAGAACCCTACTCTTTTGGTCTTGGAAACCAGGATTTTGAAGAGACACGGGCAACCTTTGTGACTAATACGAGAAAATTACAGGAAACTTTTGAAAGCCTTTTCATAGTGGAAAGACTTTTTTCACATGGGTCAAAATTAGAAGTAAATACCATTCTGCTGACATGATGATAGGTGCTTCTCTAATTCCACTTCTTCTATCACTCGGAATGCTCCAACCTACTCCATGTGTGCCCGTCTTATCTGCATTATAACCATACTCTTGAAACTCATATAATCCACGGTACAAAGAAAATCCAGGGAACAGTTCTAAAGACAATGTATGAACATGAAGAATTCTTCTTTTATATAAGATCATAAGATCAAGTACTCTTTGGTGTTGTTCACCATACATAAGGCCGTAAGGAGCAATGCTGAGAAGTGCTCCTTTTATACAAGCAAAAACAAAACCACCAACGGTTACATTGTGGTGCAACAGCTATAAACAGTAAACACAGTAAACATAATAAACAAAATATATAATCTAATGTTTACACTTTTTTACACGCCCTCTCAAACTTGGTGTATATGTTTATACAACCAAGTTTGCTAAGTAACTCATGAAATATCTGAATGGAGATAGGCTTAGTGAAGATATCAGCAACGTTGAGAAGATACATGTAAGATTTTGATGACTTGAGCTTCAATCTTTTCACGAATGAAGTGACGATTAATCTCTATGTGCTTGGATTTATCATGTTGTATTGGATTTTCAATCATATGGATGGTAGAAATATTATCACAATAAAGTTGAATAGGCAGACTAGCAGTTAATCCTAAATCGTTAGTCACTCGATTAATCCAAATTCCTTCATACAGACCCAATGCTAAGGCTCCCAATTCAGCTTCTGCACTGCTCTAAGATACAACCTACTGTTTTTTACTGCGCCAAGTAACAAGATTTCCCCAAAGGAATGTCCCATATCCGGTTGTTGACCTTATATCAGTAAGGGATCCACCCCAATTAGCATCGGTAAATACAATTAGGCTCTTATCCTCTGATCTTTTTAAATGTAGACCTTGTCTAGGAGAATTTTTTTAAGTATGTGAGTATTCTCATAACCGCAGTAAGATGATGCATAGTAGGATTGTACATAAACTGACTTACGTAGCTTACAACATAACAAATATCAGGTCTAGTGTGTGATAAATAAATTAATTTGCCAACAAGCCGCTGATGACTCAACTTATCAGTAGGTTCAGTGTTACCAGATTTAGATCAAGAACTAGCATCAACAGGAGTATGAAATGGTTTACAACCAAGCATACCTGTTTCAAAAAGCAAGTCAAAGACATATTTTCTTTGTGAAATACTAATGCTATCTTTAGTTCTACCTATTACCATCCTCAGAAAGTATCTAAGATATCCAAGATCGTTAATGTCAAATACAGTAGCTAAATAACTTTTGATATCATCAATACCTTGATTGTCATTGCTAGTTAATATTATGTCATCAACATACACAATTAAAACAGTAATCTTTCCAGAACCAAGCCCCGTAAAGAATAAAGCATGACCACTATGTGCCTGTGTAAATCCATGAGAAAGAACAACAATAGTGAACCTTTTAAACCATTCTCTAGGTGATTGTTTCATGCAATAAAGTGTCTTCCTTAGATTACATACTTTGTTCTGGTTTGCAGAAGTTAGAAAATCCAAGGGAATGTCCATAAACACTTCTTCATTAAGATTCCCATTTAGAAAGACATTTTTAGCATCAAGTTGTAACAACTTCCAATCTAAGTTAGCTGCTAGAGTAAACAAAATCCTAACTGTATTAAGCTTAGCAACTGGAGCAAAAGTTTCCAAGTAGTCTATTCCATGAGTTTGAGTAAACCCCTTTGCAACTAGTCTAGCTTTGTATCCACTAACCGAGCCATCTGTATTATATTTTGTGGAAAAAACCCATTTATAGCCAACAATTTTCATGGATTTATGTCTTTTTACTAAATCCCATGTGTGATTAGTAACAAACGCATGCATTTCTTCTTGAACAACCCATCATAAATAGAGACTGGTATTTTATGTGAATCTAGAGCAGTAGTAAATGCATTGGAAGTTGGAGTCAAAGATGCATAAGATACAAACCTATTTATTGGACGTTTAGTACATGTTCTTATACCATTCTGTTGGGGTGTGTACGTACAAGACGTCTGATGATGAATGCCCTGACTTGCAAGAAACAACTGCACTGTATTATCCAAGTATTCTACTCCATTATCTGTTCTTATAGTTTTAATGGTAGTATTAAACTAATTTTTAACAAAAATAATAAAGTTCTGAATGATTGTTCCAGCTTCAGATTTATGATTCATAAGGAATACATAAGAAATCCGGGTATAATCATCAATAAATGAAATGAACCATTTTGCACCATTGATGTTACTCACTCTAGCAGGTCCTCAAATATCTGAGTGTATTAGATTGAAAACCTGAGATGGAACATACATTTTGGCTGGGTAAGAAGACTTAGTTTGCTTAGCTAACTCACAGATTTCACATCTAATACACATTGGATCAATATTCACAAACAACTGAGGCATAATTTTCTTAAGATATACAAAGTTTGGATGACCTAGACGTTTATGCTATAGCAAAATACAGTTCTTGGTTGAGTTTCTGAGACCATCATCAACTTTGGACTCAGCAACACAGCTAAGACTGTTACCAGTTTCTCTGGTGCCAAAAAAGTAGAGGTCATTGAGAGACTTAGCACTGGCAATCCTCCCCCTATAGAAATCCCTTGAAATTATCACTTCAGAGGGTGAGAAGGAGGCCATGCAGTGATTATCAATAGTGAGTCTCATAACTGAAATTAAATTAAAACTTAGACTAGGTATATAAAGCACATTATATAGTTTTAACTGATTACGAAGTGTAACAGTTCTTTTGCCTAATATATGAACTCTTGAACCACTAGCAACCTGAACATATTTAGGGGATGAAAAACATTTAAAATCCATAAGAAGATGTTTTTTGTAGCTCATATGATCAGATGCCCCTGAATCAACAATCCAAATGGTATGTTTATCAGATGAACTGGTAATACCTGTATGGTGAGCCATTGTAGCAGTTGAAAGAATAGTAGGGTCAGATTGTGTCTTATCTGATTGTTGCTGCCCAAGAATCTTGAATATTGCATCAAGTTGTTGCTGTATAGGTGTATTAGACTGGGAGTCAGATTGAGTGTATGACTTAGTATCTGCTTCCACTCGTTCACGAGTTGAGCCATTGAGCCTTGTGCTCTTCCTTGATTTCTACCTCTCCTCCAGTGATCATTTCTCCAAGATGATGAGTTTCCTCTCCAGTTGCTACCGAACGGTCTAGGTGGCCTCTGAACCTTTTAATCAGGACTACTGTAACAGTTGTCATAGGAATGACATGGACGTTTACAATACTTACAACAGGGTCTACCATTATGAGGTGGTCCTTTATATGTAGTGGTGGCAACAATGGAAGTAGCAGAATCAGGTTAGCTGAGATGACTAGTGCTGAACCATATGACAAGGATGAGGCTCCCATCATCACTTTGATTCGGGATTTCTCCCTCCTGACCTCATAAAAAACGGTGTTTAGAGTAGGAAAAGGATTCATACCTAACAACCTACTACTTACTGAATCAAACTCCTTATGCAGCCCTTGTAGAAATCTAAACAATCTCTTTTTTCTCAATAAATTTTCTAAATGCAATATCATTAGCATGTGAAGACCAATTGTGAGCCTCATATGTGTCAATTTATTGCTATAGACGAGTGAGTTGTGAGTAGTATGTGCTCACAAGTTGGTCTCCTTGCTTTAGTTCATTTATCTGAGTTTCCAACTCATATATCTCTGCAATGTCGTCCTTATGGGAGTACAGCTCCCTTGCTACTTTCCAAATATCACTAGCTGTGTAATAAAGGATGAAGTTATCCCCAACCTCTGGAGGAGTCATAGAGCTGATTAACCATGACATGATCATGACATTCTCAGTTTTCCATTGCCTATATTGTGGATCTGTAGATGCAGGTATTTGCATGTGTCCGTAAAGATAGTCATCTTTCCCCCTTCCCATTACAAACATCTCCACTTCCTTGCTCCAAGATAGGTAGTTATGACTGTTAAGCTTATAGTTTGTTACCATGATGGGGGTACTATCTAACATGGGGGAATGAGTAGTAGGCACAACAATTGTTTCAGCAGAAAACCCAGAAGTTTCTCCAGCTCTACGTGTAGCAGACGAGGGAGTAGAGATGAATGACATATTAATTGCAAAAGAAGAAGCAGTTAAAAATTGAGGAGAAGAAGATGAAGAACACCAGAAGAAAGAATTTCAAATCGAGAAGAGAGAGACCAGAAGGAAAAGAAAGAATAGAATATAGTAGAAGGTTTGAGAATATGTATGAAAAAGGAGAAGCTTCCCTTGGAAGCGCTTGATAGTGGAAGACACGTGTTGTGTCAAGATTAACATGCAATTCCACTAACTCTTTGGATGAATACATGTGTATCTTTTCCTTGATACGTGTATTGAGTCCGCAATTTTATACTAATTTTTCAAAAAAACTTTGTTTTGTCTTTCTGCTTTTTCCTCCGTACTCCCTTTTTCGTAATTTCTCTCACTTTCACTTTCTTCTCTGTTCTTCGATATGTTTCTTCCTTCCAGCTCCGTTTCTTCACTTCCTTTGCAACAATTTACTGTTGCAAATAAACTTGAATATTTGTTGTGCTTCTTTTGCTCTCTGCTTTCTTCTCTGCTTACTATTCGTGTGCTTGAGATTATTCTCGTTACTGGACAAGATAAAAACAATAGAGATGAACAAGAACAAGGTAGCTGAGATGCACAGCTGTGGTTCACTGCCTTAGTAATTTTTTCTCACTATTTTCAACCAATGCTCTGATACCAAAAAGACAATCTATGAACATGAAGAATTCTTCTTTTATATAAGATCAAGTACTCTTTGGTGTTGTTCACCATACATAAGGCCGTTAGGAGCAATGCTGAGAAGTGCTCCTTTTATACAAGCAAAAACAAAACAAACACACCAACGGTTACATTGTGGTGCAACGGCTATAAACAGTAAACACAGCAAACATAATAAACAAAATGTATAATCTAATGTTTACACTTTTCTACAAGTTCTAGGATGATAAGGTAAGCTCCTGGAACAAAGAGAGCTCAATAATCAGTTAACTTGTATACTTCAAGATAACACAATTGGAGATATATATACATGATTAACTTCCAATGATAAAACATTTAGAGGATAGCTCGGTTCAAATTTACGGCATTGCTACATCCTCAAATTTATAAATGAATTAGCAAAGCAGGTAATCGGATAGTCAAAATATGTGATGTAACCAATAAATATACAACACTTATGCGATCAGATGCAAGTTTGTGCAGCATTATCCTTAACAATCATCAGAGTTTGTACTGGAATATCTGTGCAATGAACAAGAAATTCTACTAGCAGATGCACCGTCCATTAAACCTTTATTTGATTGTTACTTTGCTGGTACAGAAATCACAAGTTATAGTCAATCTCATATTTTCCATTATCTGGAAACAGAAAAAAGTAAAGAGCAAAGACTTGACACTGCATTTTGCTGTCCCAAGGAAAAATAAAAACAGAAACGTCTCCATAGTTCATTTCAAGTATACGAATCAAAGATAAGAAACTTTTCCCCCCAGCTTAGTCATAAAGAACACTAGATCTTCACTTTCAGAAGTATTTTGAAGTGATGTTATCCATTCTACGCATGCATTAGCAACTACATTTGGCACTACACCTATATTCTCATCTTTTGCTTATATGCGTCCAGTGATAAATAGAGAATGGCAATGTAGTCTACAGCTGGAATTGTTCTATGCATCACATTATAGTCGCAGACATATGAACTTGAGGAATGAGCTCAACGGAAAATATAGAGAGAGATAGATCATTCAAAATATTTAGAGCAAGGAGGGGATATACCTTTCAAAATATTTAGAGTGTCTGTTCAAATGCTATTGAGTTACACGTGTCAACAACTGAACATATATGAAGCTATTTCAGTGACAAAAGCACATAGCTTTCACTAAGCCTGCTTACTTGGAAATGTAGGATCTTCAATAAAGTCATCAAAAATAGTGGCACTAATCATGCATGTCTCAGAGATCAAAATGTAGGAAGTAACTGTGATTCCAAATTTGAGAGATATTAGTCAAGACAATATTGGATGACAACTAGAATTTAGGAACAACATACCAATTAAACATGTATAAACACAAATAAGACCTGTATCGCCTTATGGTCCCACCTAATTTTGTCTTGACAAAAGCATCCTCCAATGTTGTTTCAGAAACCTCCCATGCCTGAACATCGAATCTTTCTTTGCATTCATAACGGGTTGGGATCTCCTCACCGCGCGGTGAGTCACCGCGCGATCCACAGCACGACACGTGGCACCAGGTGGGGGCGGTGAGGCTGGATGAGGGTAACCCTCATCTAGCCTCACCACCCTCTCCTGTTGCCACGTGTCACGCGGTGACGCGTGCGGTGAGGGAGTGGGGGTGAGGAGATTTGAACCCATTCATAACCGCCTTAAACACATGGGAGAGCTTAACCTCTTCTTTTGACATCTCAAACTTCTGAGTTCCATTAAGGTTGTACACCTTCTTGGTCTGTCCATATGTCGCATGCCATGGGCTCCACATCGGTTTCATTTTCAGTGGAGGTAGTCACTGTGAACATATACTTTTCCCCATATCTTTCGTTTAGCTGTTATTTTAGACATTCCCAAAGTCAGTGCAAAGAATAAAAAAAAGGTCCAGACAAGAAATTGTATATGGTACTAAAACACAACAATGTTTATTTCTAGTGACCTCATCATTTCCATTATGATTTTCATAAGACTAGGTAAGCTGAAATAAATCTAAAAAAAATACTTGGTCTGGGCTGCCTATGCAGTGCATATTTCCATCCACGACAATCCCAATTCACATAGACGTTTTGCTTCCTCCGTTGAATGGGCTAGAACAAGAATCAAAATTTTTTTTTGTTATGTTCTAAACATGTCATACATTACGACTCTAAAAGAAACAAAAGAAACAAAGTGAACTTCACATAATACAGAGCAGCAGAGTCAATGACTTGTACATAATTTCTTATCTATCAAAAAATAAGAGAATAAGCTGGAAAACAAGAGACTATGGCGGGTATATGGGATGCGTGATTTCGTACTAGTCAAAATAATAGCTCTATCTTGCTTTGCATTTTGCACAACGTCCAATAGCATGTCTCTAGAAGCTGGATCTAGTCCAATGCCATGTAGACGACCTAAAATCATGCAGAAGAATCGTCAAGAAAACAAAATCTTCAAAACAATCTTTAAAGAATATCTGAAATGGGTTTACAAGGATGTACTTTGGGGTCCCCAGTCAAGGATATTGTCACACTTAAGACGCCTTTTCATTCCACCGCTGTATTGTCCAGCTCTTTTGTCAGCATCTTGAAGCAACTTAACACTTCTAAGTGAATCTTCAACTGCCTATAATAACAAAGAATAAAAAGGTCTAGTTAGTCAGCTTGACCAATTTAGAATGTCTTCCCTGCTGTTCTCTTCTATGATCAAAAGGGTGAATTCGTGAAACTCGGTCAAGACTAAATTGACTGACTGAGTTTGCTTTGCACAAATAATAGTGTCCATGGTTGAGTAGTTAGTCAATGTTGATTTACAACTACTGTGACAACAAATTAACATGGCACTTGCACTCAAGCATTTGGAAAGTGCGTCCTAGTCACTGATTGCCACATTTTTGGTCTCTCAATCAACCATGTTCTAAACTTGGACCCTGAAGTGATTGCACTACTCTTTAGCTGCTAATTTGATGGGCAGCAACCATTACATAAGCTTTCCGGACTTGTTCTAAGTGAAACTGTGGAATTGTTCATGACCACCATGACTGACAAATTTGAAATATAGGAATGAAGCAAACAGCTGAAGTAATTTTGCTTCGACGTAAACGAGGATAACGCGCTAAGGCAGAAAAAACTTCATTCTAGAAGAGTGTTGGTGATTACTTGAGTTAAGTCTTGACCTCTGAGGTTTTTAAGCCTATCGTAAAAACTCAATCGTTCCCTTCCAGTAAGCGATTCCCACAGAAAGCTGCATAATTATCCATATGTAATTATATAGAAATAGAAACATATTTATCATAGTTAGGAGGAAAAAAAGCAAGTCTTTAAGCAGAAAGAAGTATCAGAACTTGTCTGGTGGACGTTTCATAGATTTAGCTATTTTGTTTCTGCAAATGGAGACCCCCTAGGTATGCTGTCTCAGAGCTAGGCTTTGTAAGCCTTGTTATCTGCAAATTTTCATGATATTGAGAAATGAACAGGTATGACTACGCAACATTCCAAAAGTCGCATGCACGGTTCAAAGAAAGAAAGCCCCGCGGCTGCAAGAAAGATTTTAGATATATTAAGGAAAGAAGTTTTTCTTGCACCATTTGGGCCTAGCAGCCCAAAACATTCTCCTCTAGCAACTGCAAGAGATAAACGTCTGATAGCATGTTTCTCAGGGCTTCCATTCTTTCCAGGATATGTCTTCATCAGATTATCAGAGATAATGTGGTAACTCCGAAGTGGTCGGCCAAGCAGTTCTTTTACTTTTTCTTTCTGTATTTAAAAAAGAAGAAAAAACGGAGATGAATTTCAAATGCATGAAAAGAAACCATAAATGGAAGACAACTTCAAGGTAGCAATCCAAAGCAAACTAAATCACATCATAAATAATTAATCCAGTCCATTACTAAATAAAAAATATCTTTTTGACAGTTTCTTTTTACAGCTTGATATACTTTTTCTTTTTAACAATTTCTTGTTTACTTTAGCACTACTAGTTGTAGAGAATAAAGGATATTTAGGCAATATAGCCGTTAGGTTCTAATTATTGTACAGACTAGCCGTTATTTATGTTTTGTTCTTTCTCTCAATGTATAAATACTCAGCAGAGGGATGCTAAAAGAATGGGGCTCTGCCTTTGTTTATACTGTGAATAACAGAATCTTTTTCCTAATCGTTCTTCATTCATTTCTATGTTGTAAATTCTATATGGTATCAGAGCCAAAGGTTCTCTACAAAGACTCAGCACAAAGCTGAAATTGAAATCGTTTCAACGACGTTTGTTCAAACGAAAGCAAGAGCATTCAGCAATATACAAAGCAAAACCCTTACCTGCGAGGAAGACGACTGGAAGGGCAGCTTGGGTAAGAGGACAATTCTGTAATTTTTCGTGGGTTGCTTAACTCAAGAAAAGTTGTTAACTCAACCCATGATAAACAGGAGTTAGAAAAAAAAATTAACTCGTCTGAAAGCAAAGCTGGATAGTGTGAATATCTCCAGCCACGTGTATAGTTTGATAGGCTTGCATGTATAAAATTGTCCCCATCTAAACACGTGAACGATGGAGATGTAATGCATGTTACTCCTCGGTAATCCAGTGCTCTCGATAAGCCTGCTTTTACATTTATTTTTTGAAATTTCTTCTCCCTAGACAGATTTTTTTTCTGAATTCCAATCTTCCGCTTTATCTCTTTTACACGAAATTTCTACATCTCATTTATTGCCCCTCTTTTTACACGAAAACCTTTCTTCCCTCTTGTCTGTATCAGTCTGATTCAACATCATTTCTATCGTCAAAACATCCTCTCCTTCGTCTACATAACTTCCTTCTCTCAAAGTTTTTTTTCCCTCCATAAACATCAGTTTGCTCCTCAAAAATCCTTACTTGATAAACAAAATTTAAGTTTCAATCACAGTCCTCTACCTTGATGTCCATGGCTGAACAAGGATCTGAAGTCACCTCTTCGGTATCTGAAGCCAGATCTACAGGATCAACTGCACCTATTGTTGATTCTACATCGGTGATCATTACAAACCAGAAACTGAATGGTAATAACTTCTTACCCTGGAGTAGGGCTGTTGAACTATTTATTGTTGGTCGGGGTAAAAAAGAGTATCTTTCAGGCAAAATGGGTATACCTAAAGAAACTGATGAAAAATATGCTCAGTGGGAAGCTGAGAATTCTATGGTAATGTCATGGCTACTAGGCTCTATGACACCAGAAATAAGCAATACTTTTATGTTACACCCTACTGCTGCGTCTATCTGGAGTGCAACCAAGGAGATGTTCTCCAAGAAGGATAATATATCGGAGTTATATGAACTGGAGAGTCAGCTCCGGGATATGAAACAAGGAGAGCAACCAGTTAGTAAATTTTTTAGCAACTTGTCTCAAATCTGGCAACAAATCGATTCTTTGGAAGCATATCAGTGGGGATGTGCTGGGGATGATCAGTTATATAGGAAAATCAAGGAAACTAAACGGTTATTTGGGTTCTTATCTGGTCTCAATAAAGACTTTGATGCTGTAAGGGGGAGAATTCTTGGAACTAAGCCTTTGCCTACCATGAATGCTGCGTTTTCTGATGTTAGGCAGGAAGAAAGTCGCATCAAAGTAATGTTGGGGCCATCTGTTGTGGCCTCAGAGTCATCTGCTCTTCTAACTCCTGAAATAAGTAAGACCAACGATGTGTCTCTAGTATCCAGGAAGACTGGTTCTAATAAAGGCCGTAACTTTACTAAGAAATTTTGTACACATTGTCAGCGAGAAGGACATACATTTGAGGAATGTTATCGAAGGCCTGGCTCACAGGTGAAGCCTCCTGCTTCCTTTTTTAAAAGAAACAATTTTAAACAGCACAACTCCACTGGAAAGTCAGAAACCAGTAACTCATGGCGATCTGATGCTGATTCTAGGAGGCAAACAAGAGCTACTGTTGCTGATGCTAATACTACTCCTGCTGTTGCTGATGTCAATGCTACTCCTGAGCCTCTCTTTGCACAAGCACAGCTTGATGCTGTTCTCAGGATTTTGGATAGTCAGAGATCTCAAGTTCACAATGACCAAGTCAGGGCTACAATGGCAAGTACAGGTATGAGAGGTAAGTCCCAAATATGGATTATTGACTCTGGAGCTACTAACCATATGACATTTGATAAATCAAAACTAAACTGCTTTGTACGATTCAGTGACACCAGGAAGGTAAGGATTGCTAATGGTTATAGCATAAGTATCCAGGGGTATGGTGATATTCAGTTGACTGATAAATTACTTCTTAAGCGTGTGTTATATGTGCCTGATTTAGACTGCAACTTAATCTCTGTTAGAAAAATCATGAGTGATAATAATTGCTGGACTATTTTCTCACCCTCTAAATGTTATTTTCTGCCTATTTTCTCTTCCTGTCTCCAGGAGAATTTAGTGGAAGAGAAGACAATCAAGGGGATGATTGGCAGTGCTAATCATCAACATGGACTGTATCTTCTGGATAATGTTCAACCAGAAGTTTTTGGAGGTTATTCTAGTGTATATTCTTGTATGAACAAAAACTATGTTCCTAGAATAGACAAACTGGATTCTAGAATAGCTCTCATTTTGCTATGGCATAGGAGAATGGGTCATCCCAACTTCTCATATATGCTAAAGATCAGACCTGCTTTATTTAATGAAGTTTCTCTTGACTTACTAACCTGTGAAACATGTTTGTTTGGTAAGCAAACCAGGAGTCAATATCCAGCAAAAACATATAAGGAAAGCAGATCATTTAACTTGATACACTCTGACATTTGGGGCCCTTCAAGAGTGTCAAGTGTAAATGGTTGCAGATGGTATGTTATTTTTGTTGATGATCACACAAGAGTAACATGGGTTTACTTAATGAAGCATAAGTCAGAATTATGTCTTGTGTTCAAAGCATTTATTCAGTTAATTCAAAATCAGTTTAGTGTTACTGTAAAAAACCTAAGATCAGATAATGGAAGTGAATTTTTAGACAGGGAAGTAAAATCTTTTTTGGCCCAAAAGGGAATTCATCATCAAACATCAAATGTTTATACTCCCCAGCAAAATGGTATTGCTGAAAGGAAACACAGGCATATATTGAGTGTGGCTAGGTCCTTAATGTTTGAAATGAATGTCCCTAAGTATTTGTGGGGGGAAGCGGTGCTCACAGCTGTTTATTTGATTAATAGAATGCCGTCAAGAGTCTTGGGTTTTGAGAGTCCTAGAGAAAAATTAATCAGTTCATTCCCCCATTGCTTGTTGATGTCTGAACTACCTTTTAAGATCTTTGGCTGTGTGGCATATGTTTACCTACAATCTCAGCAAAGAAGCAAACTTGATAGGAGATCAATAAAATGTGTGTTTGTGGGATATTCTGGATCCCAAAAGGGATATAGGTGTTTCTGTCCTAATACGAGGAAAATTTACACCACACTGTTTTTTGATGAAAATGTCTCCTACTACTCGCATGAGTCTGTATCACATCATCAAGAACCTCAAGATTTCTGGAGCATCATTGATCTCTCAACAGTTGAAAACTCTTCAAATGATGCTACTGCTGACCACAGACCTGCAGGACAAATTTCTAATAATTTACCAAGTACTGATGCTTGTCCAGAAAACAGGCAAGGTGAGGAGATCCGTGGTTTACAACAATCATTTGATCAAGTTTACTCTAGAAGAAAACAGGTATCGCAGGTAACTCCATCTACTTCTGAATTTTTCCCTTCTACAGAGCAGACTCATATAGAAGTTTTAGAATCTGCACAAAATAACGACATTGAGTCTGAATTACCTATAGCTATTAGGAAGGGAACTAGAGAATGCACTAAATATCATAAGTTTCTAAGTAATAAGAGTTACTGTTGTAGGTATCCACTGAGCAGTGTTATATCCTATGCTAGGTTAAGTCATAATTTTAGAGTGTTTAATGTCAGCTTAGATTCACAATATATTCCAGAGTCTATTGATGAGGCATTGCGTGACAAAAAGTGGAAAGATGCTGTGAATGATGAAATGTCAGCACTTATTCAGAATAACACCTGGGAACTGGTTTCTATCCCTAAGGATGTGTCACCCGTGGGTTGTAAATGGGTTTTTTCACTAAAATATAACTCAGATGGGACCATTAACAGGCATAAAGCTAGACTTGTAGTAAAGGGATTTACTCAATCTTATGGGATTGATTACTTTGAGACATTTGCTCCAGTTGCAAAACTAAATACAATTAGGATCATTTTCTCTTTAGCAATAAATCTTGATTGGGAACTTAACCAACTTGATATTAAAAACGCTTTCCTTAACGGGGAGCTTAAGGAAGAGGTTTTTATGGCAATACCTCCTGGATTCAATTCTGCCACTACGGCTGGAAAAGTGTGCAAGTTAAAAAAGGCTATCTATGGCCTAAAACAATCTCCCAGAGCTTGGTTTTGTAAATTTACTGATGTTCTTCGTATGTATGGGTTCAAGCAGGCTCAGAGTGATCATACTCTTTTTGTTTACACATCTGATCAAGTGGTTATAGTTATAATTGTTTATGTTGATGATATAATTTTAACTGGAAATTGTTGTGTTGGCATCTCAAAAGTAAAAAGTTACCTAGCCACTGAGTTTGCAGTTAAGGATCTGGGTTCATTACGCTACTTTCTGGGAATGGAGGTTGGAAGAAACAAAAGAGGTATGATTATTTCTCAAAGAAAGTATGTACTAGATCTTTTACAAGAGACTGGTATGATAGGGTGTAAACCAATCTCTACACCCACAGCATTGGTACGTTCTACAGAAGGGGATTCTGGTACTATCTTATCTGACATTCATTCATATCAGAAATTAGTTGGTAAACTAATATATCTATCACACACGCGTCCTGATATCTGTTATGCAGTGAGTTATGTGAGTCAGTTTATGCATGCACCAACTAGTATACATTTACAAGCTGTTATGAGAATTCTACGTTATCTTAAAGGGTCTCCTGGCCAGGGATTATTCTTTAGGAAGACTAATTGTAGAAATATTCAAGTGTATACAGATGCCGATTGGGGAGGAAAAAAAGGGGGTGATATGCGGTCTACTTCTGGCTACAGTACATTTCTTTGGGGCAATCTAGTAACTTGGCGCAGCAAGAAGCAATCTGTTGTGTCACGGAGTAGTGCGGAAGCTGAATTGAGAGCATTAGCACTTGGAGTTTGTGAAGGACTTTGGATAAAAAGAGTACTAAAAGATCTCCATCAAGACGTGACCGATTTAAAAATTACTGTATTGTGTGATAATATTTCAGCAATTCATATGATTGAAAATCCCGTTCACCACGACAAAACCAAGCATATTGAAATCGATAGGCACTTCATTCGTGAAAAAATTGAGGATCAGTCTCTCAGTATCCAATATATTTCATCCTCTAAACAGGTTGCTGATATTCTTACAAAGCCAGTTTCCACAAGCCAGTTTCAAGTATTATTATCCAAGCTTGGGTGTACAAATGTGTTTACCAAGCTTGAGGGGGAGTGTAGAGAATAAAGGATATTTAGGCAATATAGCCGTTAGGTTCTAATTATTGTACAGACTAGCCGTTATTTATGTTTTGTTCTTTCTCTCAGTGTATAAATACTCAGCAGAGGGATGCTAAAAGAATGAGGCTCTGCCTTTGTTTATACTGTGAATAACAGAATCTTTTTCCTAATCGTTCTTCATTCATTTCTATGTTGTAAATTCTATACTAGTTAAAAAAAAACCTCTTGAACAATGTCTTCTTTGTCCATCTGAATAAGAACCCTACTCTTTTGGTCTTGGAAACCAGGATTTCGAAGAGACACGGGCAACCTTTGTGACTTATATGAGAAACTTATAGGAAACTTTTGAAAGCCTTTTCCTAATGAAAAGACTTCTTTCACATGGGCCAGAATTAGACGTAATAACCATTCTGCTGACATGATGATAATTGCTTCTCTAATTCCACTTCTTCTTTCACTCGGGGTGCCCCAACGTACTCAATATGTGCTCGTCTTATTTGCGTTATAACCATACTCTTGCAACTCATATGATCCACGGTACAAAGGGAAAAGTTCTAGGATGATAAGGTAAGCTCCTGGAACAAAGAGAGCTCAATAATCAGTTCACTTGTATACTTCAAGATAACACAACTGGAGGTATTATACACATGATTGACTTCCAGTGATAAAACATTTAGAGGATAGCTCGGTTCAAAATGACAGCATTACTACATCCTCAAATTATCAATGAATTATCAAAGCAGGTAATCGGATGGTCAAAATATATGCTGTAACCAATAAATATATAACACTTATATGTGGAGCTTTATCTGTAACAAACATCGGAGTTTGTACTGGAATATCTGTCCGATGAACTAGAAATCCTACTAGCAGATGTACCATCCAGTGAACCTTTATTTGTTTGTTACTTTGCTGGTACAGAAATCACCGCTTATAGTCAATCTCATATTTTCCATTATTTGAAAACAGAAAACGTAAAGACCAAAGACTTGACACAACATTTTGCTGTCCCAAGGAAAAATAAAAACAGAAACGTCTGCATAGTTCATTTCAAGTATACTGCTCACAGATGAGAAACTTTTCCCCTATCTTGGTCATAAAGAACACTAGATCTTTGGTAACAGTTTGATTTTGAAGTGATATTATCTATTCTACGCATGCATTAGCAACTCCATTTGGCGCTCCACCTATATTCTCTTGATGTGCTTATTTGCATTCAGTGGTAAATAAAGAATGACAATGTGCTCTACTGCCGGCTTCGTTCTAGGCATCACATTACCGTGGCAGTCATATGAACTTGAGGAATGAGCTCAGCGGAAAATCTAGAGTGAGATAATTCAAAACGAATGGTGATTAAAATATTATTATTTTTTAAAACCTATCACCAAAGTATCACAAAGAAACCTATTTATAGCCTGGTCACAAAGAGTTAGCCATAGGAAAGATCAGTCACTTGCCGTAAGTACCTCAGAAGATCTGGAGAAAGTTGGCAAATTAGATAAACCTGACAAGACAAGCTTACAGTCTTTTACAAAGTTACATACATTTAGTAGAGCATGGAGGGGATATACCTTTCAAAATATTCAGAATGTCTGTCCAAATGCTATTGAGTTACATGTGTCAACAACTGAAGATATATGAAGCTGTTTCAACAACAAAATCACTTAGCTTTCACCAAGCCTGCTTACTTGGAAATGTAAGATCTTCAATAAAGTCCTCAAAAACAGTGGCACTAATCATCCATGTCCCAAGGATCAAAATGTAAGAAGTAACTGTAATTCCAAATTTAAGAGCTATTAGTCAAGACAATATTAGATGTCAACTAGAACGTATCTTTGCTTCTTGAATAGAGAGGAAACTTGAAGTCATCTTTGTTCTTGAATAGAGATGAAACTTGAAGTCATCTTTGTTCTTGAAAAGAGAGAACTGAGAAGAAAAGCCGATAGTATAAGCAAATTCATATGTATTTAATAAAAAAGGATTTGAACAATGATGGGATTCAACCTGAAATAAGGTAATCCTGCAAAAGCGCTATATCAGGCGGCAACTTCTGGGAGACAAAAATGTAATTAAAAAAATACTACTCGAGAGTGATCCTAGGCCGATGACCAAAAATGTATAGATTGATCTTATGTTGAAAAAGCACAAGTACATAATCACCCAATATGGTTCATCGCCAAGGCCATGCATTTTCATCTCCTGTTGCTTCTCATAGACCAAGGATGACAGGAGTACCCTATTAAAATTTAAAATTTGATCAAGCAGATGAAGTAAACCATTTAACACTACACCAATCTACTGTCTGGTATTTCATCTAAGCTTTTCTCTATTTCGAAAATTGAGTGCGTATATTTTGGTCTAAGGAAATTTTCCAAGAATCTGAAACGTGCACTCCGTAAGAAAAAGAACAACCAGGGTCCATAATAGCTTAAGTTGTCTATTTTCATGATCTCCTTATTTATTGTTAGTCGCATAGCAAAAAAGAGCATAAATGGGATTTTGAAAGTTTGTCAGTCTAATAGAAAGCAATGTAATCTTAAGACTAAACAAGTTGAACCATGTATACCAAACCAAGATATGTGGAATATCAACTAAAATTGTTGGTTCGAATACAGTTATAAGGTAATCAGATTTTAAACATTTCTTAGATGTTGATCATCATCATTTACCTTATTTAAAAATTTATTAAGGATTCAAATCCGATTGGCTATGAAGACATATTTAACAATAAGTGACACCCCTACTTACCAATCATTGTCCATTCATTTTGAGATGCATGTCCAGAGTATTCTAATGCCCAAACAAGAATCTGTTGTATAGAAATGTATAGATATATAATTGAGTACAGAACAATGAGAAAGGACTTGAAGAAATCAATTTTATTCATCAAGAGATGTAGTCTATTAAGACTACTTCATTCCTTCTATCTTCTGCATTATATATACTTCAAAAGAGAGAATGGATAGAGAGTGAGATTAACGGCCATTTTATAGTCAAATCATCTAGTGGATGATCCAATAGTACCAACTAACGGCTATATACATGTATAATACAATCTCATTTTTTACACTTCCCCTCAGGCTTGGTGTACACATTTGAACAACCAAGCTTGAGAAGTAATTCGTGGAATAGTCCAGGAGTTCCTACCTTTGTACAAATATCAGCAATCTGCTCAGTTAAGGGAATATACTTAATACTTCATGGTTGCTCTTCTAACTTCTCCCGGATAAAATGCATGTCAATTTCTACATGTTTAGTTTTGTCATGATGTACCGGATTTGCAGCCATATGAATAGCTGAAATGTTATAACAAAATGCTTTAATTTGTGAAGTTCCTGAATCTTGATGTAGGTCTTTCAATACTCGCTTTATCCATAATCCTTCACAAATACCTAGTGCAAGAGCTCTTAATTTTGCCTCAGCACTACTGCGGGCCACTACAGATTGCTTTTTGCTTCTCCAAGTCACAAGATTCTCCCACAGAAATGTGTCATATCCTGATGTTGATCTCATGTCCCTCTTTGAGCCCCCCAATCTGCGTCTGTATAAACCTGGATATCCCTACTATTAGATCCAAAAAATAAGCCTTGACCAGGAGAACCTTTAAGATATCTTAGAATCCTCATCACAGCTTGTAAGTGAATGTTAGTTGGTGAATGCATAAACTGACTTACATAACTAACAGAATAACAAATATCTGGCCTAGTATAAGACAAATAGATTAACTTACCAACTAATTTTTGATATGACAGAATATCTGTAAGTGTCTTACCAGTTTGTGTCTTATTCGAACTTACTGATTCCATAGGAGTAGAGACAGGCTTGCAACTCAACATACATGTTTCCTTGAGTAAGTCAAGGACATATTTCCTTTGAGAAATAACCATAACTGTACTAGTCCTTCCCACCTCTATACCTAGAAAATATCTCAGTGGTCCAAGATCTTTAACTTCAAATTCAGTAGCAAGATACTTTTTCACTTTAGAGATACTTCAATGACAGTTTCCAGTAAGAATTATATCATCAAGATACACAATAAGAACTGTAATAGTTTTATCTGAGACAAATAAACAATGTATGATCACTTTGAGCCTGTTTAAAACTGAATACAAGAAGAACCTCAGTAAATCTATTGAACCAAGCCTTTGGAGATTGCTTTAAGCCATAAATAGATTTTTTTAATTTACAGATCTTTCCTTTTGTTTTTTTGACTCAAAACCAGGAGAAATATGCATAAACACTTGTTCTTTTAGTTCTCCATTTAAGAAAGCATTCTTAATGTCAAGTTGAGCCAACTCCCAGTCAAGATTTACGGCTAAGGAGAAAGTGATTCTAATGGTATTTAACTTTGCAACTGGGGCAAAAGTTTCTATATAATCAATACCATATGAATGACTGAAACCCTTTGCAACCAACCTAGCTTTATACCTATTAATAGTTCCACCAGAATTGTATTTCAAAGAAAACACCCATTTGCAACCAACTGGTGAGACATTCTTAGGTAACTGGACTAATTCCCAAGTACGGTTCTTAATTAAAGCTGATATTTCATCATTAATTGTCTTTTTCCATTCAAACTGTCTTAATGCTTCCTCAATAGAAGTAGGAATAGATTGTGCATCTAAACTTACAATAAACAACTTGAACTTTGAATTTAATTTATCATAAGAGATAACCTTGTCTAACAGGTAATAAATAGAACTGTATCCCTTGTGGTGACTTAAAAACTTGTGATACTTAAGGTATTCTCTAGTTCCTTTTCTCACAGCAATAGGCATATCATTATCAGTTCCTCATTGAGCCTTACCCTCTGATTCACTTATACCAAAAAACTCACTTGGGTATGAAGACTCACCTGGATGTGACAAAGGCTCAGACGATGATACCTGTGTTCTTCTCCATCTTGTATATACTTGTGTGATATGCAATTGTATTTTTCCCATTCTTCTTTCCTCTTCTGGACATACTCTTTCCTCCTCTTGAATGTCTTCTCTGTCCTGAATTTCTTCCAAGGCATTACTACCTGTAGTAATACCATTTGAGATGCTCTCTACTGTGGAGATATCAATGATACTCCAATAATCTTTCTGATCATGATTATCAGAACTTGACACAGAATTAGGTGAGTAGTATGATGAGTTTTCATCAAAAAATACATCCAACGTAGTATAGAATTTTCTAGACTTGGGACAAAAACATTTGTATCCCTTTTAAGAACCTGAATAACCAAGAAATATGCATTTAATAGATCTCCTATCCAATTTTCTGCGAAACTGTGACTGAAGATAGACGTATGCAATACATCCAAAAGTTCTAAATGGTAGTTCAGACATTAACAAACAGTGAGGAAATATGTTCAACAGTTTCTCTCTTGGACTCAAAACTTAAGAATTCTAGAAGCCATCCTATTAATCAAGTAGGTGGCTGTAAGGACAGCCTCACCCCAAAGATACTTAGGAACATTCATTGAGAACATTAAAGAACGAGCAACACTTAATATATGTCTATGCTTCCTCTCAGCTATACCATTTTGCTGAGGAGTATAGACATTTGAGGTTTGATGATGAATACCTTGTTCTTCCAGGAAAGATTTAACCTCTTTATCTAGATATTCACTTTCATTGCCAGATCTAAAGGTTTTAACATTAAAATGAAACTGATTTTGAATCAGATGAATGAATGTCTTGAATACATGAGATAATTCTGACTTATGTTTCATCAAGTATATCCAAGTTACTCTTGTATGATCATCCACAAAAATAACAAACTATTAAAACTCTTGAGGGGCACCAGATATCAGAATGAACACTTGAGTTGGCTACGTATCCCCTTTTTTATTTTAAAAAAACTTCTCCAAGTGTAAGATGTTAGCCACCTGGAATGTTAAGAAGATGGCATGTGGGACACGTATTACTCAAATAGACACATTAACTTCCTTCTTGAGATTGAATAGACAATTTTGTCCTTAAATATTAAGATTTGACAACATTGCCCTTTGAACACTTCTTCCGTATGACAGCAACTGCAATCTTCTTCTTCGTGATTCCCAGAACGATTGGAGTAGTATGAGCAGAGAACTTCCACTGAAGTAATTGATATAAATGTTTTCTTGATCGATTGTAAGTCATACACGGCGATGTTTACTTATTCTCCAAAGTTGCAGGAAAATAAGACGGAAGTTTTGGAGATCCAAGATAGGAGTTTTTCTCACGAAGATCAGATTTGATCAGATATGCAGCAGATACGTACAGATATATAATTGAATACTGTTGAAATATTGTATTTAAAAGGGTTTTTAATTATGCTGTAGTATAGTAATAGTTACCGTTGGAACATGTATATTTGTTTTCTTCTTCCTACTAGCCGTTAGACTGCTCATCATATAAGCAGTAGAAGACATTGTATATTTTTAAGCTTTGATAAATAAAAAAGTCTTATGAGCACTTTCTTAAATTCATTCTTATGAATTTTGTCTTTATGGTATCAGAGCTACGATATTCTATTGTTGAAAGGATTCCTTATTTTTCCAGGAAGAATTGTGCAGAATACTTTACGGTTGTTGTTATCACTTCTGAGATCCAGCACTTGCTGAGCTGAAATTGTGTTTGCATGTTCTAAACACAAACACTAGTACAGATTTAAGAAATCCTGTACAAACAGAAAGTTTAGAAGAACAGCTCAGGCAAATTTTTATGTCTGTATGTTGTGTTTTTGCTAGTTTCTGTGCAATTGACAGAATACGTATACATAGAAACTGTGATTATTAAAGATCACAGGAAACAAAGGAGGTGATTGTCGAAGATCACAGGGAACAAAGAAGCTACAGAAAACTGATAGTTGTGAATATCAGAGAAGGCAGAACAAACAGATAAAAGCTTCATCGTCTTCATCGTTATTCATTTGGTGAAGAGCACGACGAAGTAATTTGGGAAGCTTCTCAGAGAAGAAGTAAAAGAATATCAGAGTGCAGAGGTAAAAACAAAAAGGGCCGAGTCATGTATAAACCAAAGGTATATGCGTGTCTGAAAAAATTATTTTTTAATAGGAAGGAAGCTTCCCGGAAATTTCCCGAAAGACCTCCATGGCCTCCACTATCTTAATATTCGTGTACCCACAATTTAATATAATTTTTTCATCAAAAGTAAAGTTGCGTGGCAACTTGCATGTACGACACGCACGCATATTTCGTACACTTCTTGAAGCTTCTTAGAGAAGCTTGGTAAAATAAACAAGAGAGATTAAAGTTTATCTCTTCCCTGTTTACATGCTTACTTCCTCTTTGTTCTGTACGTTTTTTTCTCTCTGCAAAATACACCATCTTCTACTTACTAAGCAAATATCATCCTGCAAGTGAAAATTCAGTCTTGTGGTGAAATCTGTTCTGTAAATCATGTCTTCCACATCCACACCTCAATCCACACGCCAGGAGCTTCTGATGTTTCTACTGATCCTCCAAGTCTCCCATATTCTGGTTCAAACTCTCTTGATAATAACTCAGTTATGATTACCAATCATAAACTTACAAGCCATAACTATCTCTCATGGAGTAAGGCTGTAAAACTCTTCATTATGGGACGGGGCAAAGATGAATACCTTAGCAGTAACATGCAGATTCCAATATCTACATATCCAAGGTATAGATAGTATAAAACTGAGAACGCCATGATTATGTCATGGTTACTCAGTTCAATGACTCCAGAAATAGGAAATAACTTCATCCTATATTCTACTGCTGCTGATATCTGGAAAGCAACCGAACGAGAAACCAAATCATTGTAGACTATGCGTTCAGGTACTCCCATCTCTCCGACATACTCTAATATCATTTGCGATGAAGGCCTACATACAAATTGTAGGTAAGCATTCCAAAACTGTGATCATGGAATTTAGAAACAACATACAAATTAAACATGTATAAACATAAATAAAACCTGTCTCACATTATGGTCCCACAAAATTTTGTGGGTGACTTCTAATTCTTTACTACTGATGCACCTTGACAAAAGCATCCTCCAATGTTGTTTCAGAAACCTCCCATGCCTGAACATCGAAACTCTTATTTACATTAGTAACCGCCTTAAACACGTTGGAGAGCGTAACCTCTTCTTTTGGCATCTCAAACTTCTGAGTTTCTGAGTTCCATTAAGGTTGTACACCTTCTTGGTGTGTGGACATATGTCGCATGCCATGCGCTCCACATCGGTTTCATTTTCAGTGGAGGTAGTCATTGTGAACATATACTTTCCTCATATCTTGCCTTTAGCTGTTATTTTAGACATTCCCAAAGTCAGTGCAAAGAATAAAGGAAAAGGTCCACACTTCAGAAATTGCAATAGCCGGTATTTGTATGTTCTAACAAGCACAAAAACCAGTTTGGAATGTGAAGGTATCCACAGCAAGTAGATTTATGAATAGGTAACAAGTCACGTTCTTGGTTTGACGTCTTTATGTGCTAGCACCTCATTCTTATGCCACAGTACTTCTATCAGTACTTTGATTCCTCTGTCTCCTCCTCCCAAGGCTACAGGCTGTTATATTTCTCACTTAATAGCAAGAAAGGATACAAGTTTCTAATCATGATTGTGATGAAAATAACCATTACTTCAGAAAAAGGTTTGGATGTAGCAATCACAACAGTGGCAATTTGCAAAATAGTGAGTTCCTGTATCAGCATAAACATGATCTGCAATTTTAGTAGCAATAGGTTTCCAGTACATAGTAGCATATACTAAACGGTAATATCAAAACCAGACAGGAAATTATATATGGCACTAAAACAGAACAATGTTTATTGCTGGTGACCTCATCATTTCCATTATGATTTTCATAAGATCATAAGACTAGGTATGCTGAAATAAATCAAAAAGAGATGATACCTGGTCTGGGTTGTCTATGCACTGCAGATTTCCATCCACGAAAATCCCAATTCACATAGACGTTCTGTTGGGAAAATCGGGTATTTTTCCCACTACGACAACACAACTAGTGAAATGCACCAGTTCAGAACTAATGAACTGGACAGAACATTAACAAAACTACCCGACAACTAATATTGAATACTATACTACAATAGGAAAGAAAGCAGTAAAACAACAATAAAGAGAACAGAACAATAAAAGAGATAAAGAGAGAAACACACCCGAAAGCTTTGCCACTAGAGCTTCAGCCAAGATAGCTTGATCTCCGAACACTTGCTGAATTGCTTGCTTCTATTTATATGTAGAAGAAGATACAAGTTTTGGGATGATTTACATAAAAGAAGGAGGGGTTTATTTATAACTCTCAATTCCCCTATTCATTCTAAAACCCACGATGTGGGATTTCTAATTATGCCATAAAAGTCAACAAATCTCCACCTTGGCTTAATTCAAATCCTACCAAATATACAAAACGTATCAACAAAAAAAAAATAATTTTCATAGTTCTTCCAAATGTTGCACTGTAAGGTGCCAACTCAAATGTGCAAGATATTAACCAAGTCTAAACAATGTTCGAACTTGGCCCTTGTAACAACCTTGGTCAATATATCTGCAGGATTCTCTGTAGTATGAATCTTCTGGAGAAGTATCTCCTCTTCTTCGAGAATTTCCCGCACAAAATGATAGCGAACATCAATATGCTTTGTTCGTGCATGAAAGACTTGATTCTTTGCTAAATGAATAGCACTCTGACTGTCAGAATATACTTCAAGTTGTTTCTGACCAACTCCCAAGTCTTTAAGCAACCCATAAAGCCAAATTGCTTCCTTCACAGCCTCTGTAATCGCCATATACTCTGCCTCTGTTGTAGACAAAGCCACCGTTGACTGTAAGGTAGACTTCCAACTAATTGGCGCTTTTGCCAAAGTGAACAAATAGCCAGTTGTAGATCGTCGCTTATCCAAATCTCCTGCATAATCAGAATCACAATATCCAATTACGCCTTGACCAAGTGATTTATCTTGCTCAAATACCAATCCAACATCTACGGTATTTTGGAGATACCGTAGAATCCATTTCACAGCTTGCCAATGACCCTTGCCTGGATCATGCATGTATCTACTAACAACACTAACAGACTGTGAAATATCTGGTCTCGTACATACCATCGCATACATCAAACTTCCAACTGCATTTGCATATGGGACTTTCGCCATGTATTCTCGTTCTTCATCAGTAGTTGGAGACAAACGGCTACTCAGTTTCAAATGAGGAGCAAGTGGGGTACTTACAAGTTTTGTATCTTCGTGCATACCAAACCGTTGTAGTACCTTCTGCAAATACTGCTTCTGTGACAGCCAAAGTTTACCCCTCTCTCTGTCTCTGCTTATCTCCATGCCGAGAATCTTCTTAGCTTCCCCCAAATCCTTCATCTCAAACTCTTTACTCAACTGAGCCTTCAACTTGTCAATATCTGCTTGGCTCTTTGCTGCTATCAGCATGTCATCAACATATAAGAGTAAGTAGATGTAGGAACCATCTTGAAGTCTGCGTAAATACACACAATGGTCGTATTTGCTCCTCTTGTACGACTGACCCTTCATAAACTTATCAAATCGTTTGTACCACTGTCTTGGAGATTGTTTCAGTCCGTATAACGATTTGGTAAGTTTACAAACCCAATTTTCTTTACCAGCAACCTTGTATCCTTCTGGCTGAGTCATGTAGATTTCCTCCTCCAAATCACCGTGTAGGAACGCGGTCTTCACATCAAGTTGAGCTAGCTCCAAATTCAACTGTGCTACCAAGGCCAACAAAATCCTAATGGAGGAATGTTTAACAACTGGAGAAAACACTTCATTGTAATCAATTCCCTCCCTCTGAGCAAAGCCTTTAGCCACCAACCTTGCCTTGTAACGAACATCTTCTTTATGAGGAAATCCTTCTTTCTTTGCAAATACCCATTTGCACCCAATTGCCTTCTTATCTTCTGGTAGTTGTGCCAGTTTCCACGTATTGTTCTTCTTCAGAGATTGCATCTCTTCTTCCATTGCACCTGCCCAGCTTCCTCTTTCTGGACTTAGAATAGCTTCTGAGTAAGTGGATGGAATGTCATCAACTACTGGAAGTGCATAGGCTACCATGTCAGCAAAACGAGTAGGCTTTTGAATTTCTCGTCTTTGCCTTCGAACTGCAATTGGCGCCGATTGCTGTTGAGGTTCTTGGGTAGAATCCTCTTCTTCATCTGACTCTTCTTCTGCCATAGGAGAGTCACTGGTGGTGCTTCGTGCTGGGATCACCACTCTTTGCTCAAACTCCACCTGCTTCGGAGTACACTCCACCTGCTGCAGAGTACTATCAGCTCCTTGATTTACCTTGTTCAACATGGCAGATTCATCAAAGGTAACATCTCTGCTGATAATCGTCTTCTTTGCCTCCAGACACCATAAACGGTATCCCTTCACTCCAGGATTGAAGCCCATGAAAAGAGCCTTCTTTGCCCGTGGATCCAACTTTGATTCAATCACATGATAATATGCAATAGAACCAAAAACATGCAAAGAATCATAATCAGTTGCAGGTTTTCCAGACCATGCCTCCAACGGAGTTTTGCCATCTATAGCAGATGATGGCAACCGATTGACGATATGTTGAGCGTATGTCACAGCCTCAGCCCAAAATTTTCTGTCTAACCCAGCATTAGACAGCATACAACGAACTTTCTCCACAAGTGTCTTGTTCATACGCTCTGACACGCCATTCTGCTGTGGTGTCTTTCTAACAGTGAAGTGTCGAACTATGCCACAGTCTTGGCATACCTTCAGGAATGGATCATTCTTGTATTCTCCTCCATTATCTGTTCGGAGAACCTTAATCTTCCTTCCTGTTTGGTTTTCAACTTGTGCTTTCCACTTAAGGAAAATGTCAAGCACATCATCTTTATTCTTCATTGTATACACCCAAACTCTTCTTGAGAAATCATCAACAAAGGTGACAAAATAATGCCTACCTCCAATGGATGGAGTCTTGGCAGGTCCCCACACATCCGAATGCACATAATCAAGAATACCCTTGGTATTATGAATCGCAGTGCCAAATTTCACTCTTCGTTGTTTTACAAGAATACAATGCTCACAAAATTCAAGTTTGCAAGCCTTAGTACCTTTCAAGAGTCCTTGCTTGGCAAGAATTTGCAAGGACTTTTCTCCAGCATGTCCCAACCTCATATGCCACAGCTTCGTTGCCTCAGCATCCTTCTTTGTGCTAGAAGTTGCTGCCGCTACTGCCCCCACCACTGTATTACCTTGGTAGTAATACAGATTGTTTTTCCTCGTACCTTTCAACATCACCAGTGCTCCTGAAGTTGCTTTAAGAACTCCATCTCGCATCGTCACAACTAGGCCTTTAGATTCTAAGGCCCCTAAAGAGATGAGATTCTTCTTCAACTTTGGCACGTACCGCACATCCCGTAAAATTCTGGTGGATCCATCATGATTTCTCAGCTTGATTGATCCTATCCCAGTTGTTTTACATGGATTATCATTACCCATGTAAACAACCCCTCCAACAAGTTCCTGGAATTCAAAGAAAAATTCCCGAATAGGACACATATGATAGGTACAACCAGAATCCAATATCCAATCATCTGGATGTAATGATGCTGAAGGCGAGACAGTCAAAGAGATATCTGATTCCGCATCACTTTTGCATTCTGCAACATTTGCATCTTGCGGAGTCTTCCCTTTCTTTTTCAGCTTTGGACAGTCTTTCTTCCAGTGCCCTTTCTCATGACAGAAAGCACACTCGTCTTTTGCAACGGCTCGGCCTTTGGACTTAGACCTTTCTCTTCTTCCTTTTGTCTGGCTTTGCTGACGACCTCTTGCCACCAATGCTTCTTCTGATGTCGTTGATTTGTTTTTTATCTTATCCCGCTTTCTCAATTCATGACTATACAAAGCAGAACAAACAGCATCTAACGACACATTCTCTTTCCCATGAAGTAATGTAGTTTCCAAATGTTCAAATTCATCAGGAAGAGATGATAACAACATCAAAGCCAGATCTTCATCCTCAAATTTCACATCTAAATTCAGCAGGTCTGCTACTAATTGATTAAACATAGTGATGTGTTCATTCATAGTAGTACCTGGTCGGTAATCAAATCGGGACAGTCTTTTCTTCATGAGTAGCTTATTCTGACCACTCTTTTTCAGAAACTTGTCCTCCAATGCCTTCCACAGTTTGTGTGCAGAAGTTTCATTCTTGAAGGCATACTTCTGCTCTCTGGGCAGGCAGGATCGAATAGTTCCGCATGCCAGCCGATTGATGATACTCCAGTCTTTGTCCTCTATCTCTTCTGGTTTCTTTCCTTCAATGGCAATATCAAGACCCTGTTGGAAAAGAGAGTCCAAGACCTCCCCTTGCCACATACCGAAATGGCCAGTACCATCAAATATTTCCACCGCCAATTTCAAACCGGACACCGGGAACCTCGACCATGATGACGAGGAGGTCGATACCCCCGATGGAATATTTGAGATAACCTCCTTTGCTTCTTGATCTTTTGTTGCCATTACATACTCAATATATAGTATTCAATATTACAACAAATTTCAGACAGCCCAAGGGCGAACCTTCGGCTCTGATACCACTTGTTGGGAAAATCGGGTATTTTTCCCACTACGACAACACAACTAGTGAAATGCACCAGTTCAGAACTAATGAACTGGACAGAACATTAACAAAACTACCCGACAACTAATATTGAATACTATACTACAATAGGAAAGAAAGCAGTAAAACAACAATAAAGAGAACAGAACAATAAAAGAGATAAAGAGAGAAACACACCCGAAAGCTTTGCCACTAGAGCTTCAGCCAAGATAGCTTGATCTCCGAACACTTGCTGAATTGCTTGCTTCTATTTATATGTAGAAGAAGATACAAGTTTTGGGATGATTTACATAAAAGAAGGAGGGGTTTATTTATAACTCTCAATTCCCCTATTCATTCTAAAACCCACGATGTGGGATTTCTAATTATGCCATAAAAGTCAACACGTTCTGCTTCCTCCGTTGAATGGGCTAGAGCAAGAATCAAAAAAAATTTGTATGTTCTAAACATGTCATACATTATGACTCTAGAAGAAACAAAGTAAACTACATATAATACAGAGCAGCAGAGTCAATGACTGGTACAGAATTTCTGATCTATAGAAAAAGAAGAGAATGAGCTGGAAAACAAGAGACTATGGCGGGTATATGGGATGCTTAATTCCGTACTAGTCAAACTAATAGCTCTATCTTGCTTTACATTTTGCACAACGTCCCATAGCATGTTTGTAGAAGCTGGATCTAGTCGAGTGCCAAGTTCATCATGTAGACAACCTGAAATCATACAGAAGAATCGTCAAAAAAACAAAATCTTCAAAACAATCTTTAAGGATATCTGAAATGGATTTACAAGGATGTACTTTGGGGTCCCCAATCAAGGATATTGCCACACTTAGACGCCTTTTCATTCTACCGCTGTATTGTTCGTCTCTTTTGTCAGCATCTTGAAGCAACTTAACACTTCTAAGTGAATCTTCAATTGCCTATAATAGCAAAGAATAAAAAGGGCTAGTTAGTCAGCTTGACCAATTTAGAATATCTTCCATGCTGTTCTCTTCTATGATCAAAAGGGTGAATTCGTGAAACTTGGTCCTGAAAGACTAAATTGATTGACTGAGTTTGCAATGCACAAATAATAGTGTCCATGGTTTAGTACTTTAGTCAATGTTGATTTACAACTAGTCCAGTGAGGACAACAAATTATCATGGCACTTGCACTCAAGCATTTGGAAAGTGAGTCCTATTCCCGATTGCCACATATTTGGTCTCTCAACGACTCAACCAACCGTGTTTTAAACTTGGACCCTGAAGTGATTGCACTACTCTTTAGCTGCTAATTTGATACATAAGCTTCCCGGACTAATTCTAAGTGAAACTGTGGAATTGTTCATGACCACCATGACTGACAAATTTGAGATATAAGAATGAAGAAAACAGCTGAAGTAATTTTGATTCGACGTAAATGAGGATAACGCGCAAACGCAGAAAAACTTCATTCTAGAAGAGTGTTGGTACTTACTTGAGTTAAACCTTGACCTCTGAGGTTTTTAAGCCTATTGTAAAAATTCAAGCGTTCCCTTCCAGTAAGACTTGTCTTGTGGACAAACACCCATGCTTTCATATATTTTGCGATTTGGTTTCTGCAAATGGAGAACCCCTATGTATGCTGTCCCAGAGCTACACTTTGAAAGCCCTGTCATCTGCAAATTTTCATGATATTGAGAAATGAACAGGTATGACTACGTAACATTCCAAAAGTCACATGCACGATGCAAAGAAAGAAAGCCCCGCGACTGCAAGAAAGATCTTAGACATATTAAGGAAAGAAGTTTTTCCAGCACCATTTGGACCTAGCAGCCCAAAAGAACAGATGAGAAACTTTTCCCCTAGCTTGGTCATAAAGAACACGGGATCTTTACTATCAGAAGTATTTTGAAGTGATATTATCACTTTTACGCATGCATTAGTGACTACATTTGGCACTCTACCTATATTCTCATCTTCTGCTTATTTGCGTTTAGTGATAAATAGAGAATGGCAATGTAGTCTACTGTTGGCTTCGTTCTAGGCATTGCATTACAGTCGCAGTCATATGAACTTGAGGAATGAGCTCAATAGAAAATCTAGAGAGAGAGAGAGATCATTCAAAACGAATCGTGGTTAAATTATAATTATTATTATTATTTTAACACCTATCACCAAAGTATCACAAAGAAACCTATTTTCAGCCGATCACAAAGAGTTAGCCATAGGAAAGAGCAGTCACTTGCCGTAAATACTTGAGAAGATCTGGAGAAAGTTGGCGATAGATAAACCTGACAAGACAAGCTTTCAGTCTTTTACAAAGTTACATACATTTAGTTGAGCATGGAGGGGATATACCTTTCAAAATATTCAGAATGTCTGTCCAAATGCTATTGAGTTACGTGTCAACAACTGAAGATATATGAAGCTGTTTCAACGACAAAATCACTTAGCTTTCACCAAGCCTTCTTACTTGGAAATGTAAGATCTTCAATAAAGCCCTCAAAACAGTGGCACGAATCATCCATGTCCCAAGGATCAAAATGTAGGAAGTAACTGTAATTCCAAATTTAAGAGCTATTAGGCAAGACAATATTAGATGTCAACTAGAACGTATCAATGCTTCTTGAATAGAGATGAAACTTGAAGTCGTCTTTGTTCTTGAAAAGAGAGAACTGAGAAGAAAAGCCGATAGTATAAGCAAATTCATATGTATCTAATAAAAAAGGATTTGAACAATGATGGGATTCAACCTGAAATAAGGTAATCCTGCAAAAGCGCTATATCAGGCAGCAAAACTCGGAGACAAAACTGCAATTAAATAAAATACTACTCGAGAGTGATCCTAGGCCGATGACCAAAAATGTATAGAGTGATCTTATGATGAAAAGGCACAAGTACATAATCACCCAATACGGTTCATCGCCAAGGCCATGCATTTTCATCTCCTGTTGCTTCTCATATACCAAGGATGACAGGTGTACCCTATTAAAATTTATAATTTGATCAAACAGATGAAGTAAACTATTTAACACTACAACAATCTACTGTCTGGTATTTCATCTAAGATTTTCTCTATTCCAAAAATTGAGTGCGTATATTTTGGTCTAAGAAGAATTTCAGAGAATCTGAAATGTGTACTCCGCAAGGAAAAGAACCAGGGTCCAAAATAGCTTAAGTTGTTTGTTTTCATGATCTTATTTATTGTTAGTCGCATAACAAAAAAGAACATAAATGGGATTTTGAAAGTTTGTCAGCCTAATCTTAAGACTAAACAAGTTGAACCATGTATACCAAACCAAGATATGTGGAATATCAACCAAAATTGTTGGTTCGAATCCAGTTATAAGGTAATCAGATTTTAAACATTTCTTAGATGTTGATCATCATCTTTTACCTGCTTTAAAAATTTATTAAGGATTCAAAACCAATTGGCTATGAAGATATATTTGACAATAAGTGACACCACTGCTTACCAATCATTGTCCATTCATTTTGAGATGCCTGTCCAGAGTATTCTAATGCCCAAACAAGAATATGTTGTTAAATAACACAACCACCCAGCTTATTGAGTAAAAGATGTGTTTCTTAAGGCACCTAATTTGATAATAAATATGTGCGCCCAAATCTTACCATCATTTATGAAGATCTACGTGTTTTGAGGCTACAAGTCGGAGTACCTCAGAAAAGGAAACAATTTATTTGCATCATAAGTTTTTAGTTAAAATGAAATCAAATACATGTTCTGGTTATCAAATTCAATCCAACAGCCTGTCCATGACCTACATCCTTTGTCACACCATGTTGTGTTCATTTGTGTGCCTATACCAATGTTGTTTGGGTAAGGACATGCATTAGAGAGGATTTTAAGAGATATATACCATATTAGATAGTCAAATATGTTCATGAATTTAAGGGTTCATGGACCACTTGTGGACCACTTGATTAGTTGGTAGATGGATTTAAGATGGAAACTCATGGTTTAAGAGAGAAAAGAACTCGTACTCAGCATAGATCCTGTATTTGAAAAGCCTTTTTAGATGTTTTAACATATATTTGAATTCAAAAATAAATAAATAAATAAACAAGAAAATGTCATGAGGTGTGGAAGATGATCACATCAAATTTTCTCTCAAAAATGCTCCCGAGGATGGCATGTCAACTGCAAGAATAACCAAGAACAGCAAGCAAGCCTTGATGCAATAGGTGGAAAAGTAAGCATCAGGAACTACGATAACTCATAATAGTCACTCAATCAAATGTTAGAAAAGCTCTTCATCAGTTCTACCAACCAACTCTTAGGGAGTAGCAATATCAATCCTAGAATTTCATAGATTAATTGGTTGTAACTTTTGAAAGGTGTCTGATGGAATTCTCATGCTAGTAGTTGTAGCTGTTATATATCAGTTGCTTTTGGAATGACAAAAGTGCACGAATACTTACAGAAAACAGCTGTAGGAAAACCCACGGGAAGAAAAAAAGTAGCTGAACGAGAAACCAAATCATTGCAGAATATGTGTTCAGGTACTCCCATCTCTCCGACATACTCAAATATCATTGCCATGAAAGCCCACGTACAAATTGGAGATAAGCATTCCAAAACTGTGATCATGGAATTTAGGAACAACATATCAATTAAACACGTATAAACACAAATAAAACATGTATCAGCTTGTGGTCCCACCTAATTTTGTTGGTGACTTATAATTCTTTACTACCACACGGTTGACCACCATAAGTAACCTGAAATAATCATCCAATCACGTTGACATTGTTGCAGGAGAAGTTATCTGCTAACACTGAATCTTTCACTAAACTAAATAAGTCAAATTATAGTGCTTCATTTATTGAGTTACCATGCTTAAAACACCTGGAACATGTGCACTCCTGCTCCCAGCTAGAGCTGTAACACACATGGGGATTGAATTTTGTTGCGTTTGAGACTTGAGTCTAAAAGATCATATGCTGGAAAAGAAAATAGAATTAAAGAAAAGAAGAGTAAAGATGAATAAGAATGTACACAAATTTGGCAAACACAAGAATAAAGCAAATTATAGTACTTCATTTATTGAGTTACCATGCTTAGAACACCTGGAACATGTGCACTCCTGCTCTCATAGGCCATAGCTAGAGCTGTAACACATGGGGATTGAATTTTGTCGCGTTTGAGCCTAAAAGATCATATGCTTTACAGTAAAGATGAATAAGAGGCGTACACAGATTTGGCAAACACAAGAATAAAGATCAAGATAACATATTGAACCAATCAGCAACTATCTCATTGATTTCCCCTTTGGGATCCCCTGTTGGAGAAATTGAGGTTTGGCAAATGGGTTTGTCAAAAGTTGACAACCATCATATTTTGAGCTTAATTATGATTAGTGTTCGTTAATCAAAAACGAAAACTAATAATTTCTAAATTATCTAAGTGACGAGTAGATGAATTTAGGCTTTTGAATCACTCGATTCCGATACCGGGTGAATGAGAAATTAATGCTCAAAGTTGGAGTAAAAATTGGAAGGAAATTGGAAAAAGTGGCCTTTAAGTGGAATACCACATTGGTCACTTGGAGGGAAAATGCCACCAAATATAGTGGTAGGAGAGGCACTTTAGATGTGCCCTAAGGGCATGAGAAGTTTTCTGACGGAGTCAAGACGCAGCTCAGGCAAGGTTCACCACACGCGCGCGCGCGCGCGCCGCCGCCGCCGCCCGCCCGTCCGGCCGGCTCGGCTCGGCTCGGGCTCGGGCTCGGGCTCGTGGCTCGTGGCTCGTGGCTCGTGGCTCGCCCGCCCGGTTCTTATCTTTTTGGATAAATTTTCTTTTAAATTTTCCAGAAAAATAATTACTTGATCCTACGGTCTACGATTATCTGCGGTGATCCAACGGTGCAGATCAAGTCTGATCCTACGGTTATCTGCGGTTGATCGCGGTTTGCTGATCCTACGTCTCAGATTTGATCTTATCTTCGGTTTTCTGAGCCAATGGTTGACGTTTGTTCAGACAAAGGTTATGATCTAACGGTGGAGATCTTTAACTGGTTTAATCCAACGGTCCAGATTCGTTCAGACCATCAACCTCCTTCAACCTTCTTCAACCACCCTACATCTATATAATCTGTAGCCATGCATGCATACGAGTTCACTGATTTTTCAGTATTGCAATCATTCTGCATTCTAACAACATTCTGCATCCATTACGAACTCGAGATATCAGAACACTTGTAACAGGTTCGTCGATGTTCCTACGCTGTAGTGCCACTCGTATGAACGAAAACCGTTGTATCCTGGGAGACGTTTGTTCCATCCGGTTGGGCACAGTATATACCAGAGCAATTCGTCTTAAGGACAGAGTCCTTACGCTCGCCTCGGTTTTTGCGTTTTTGTTGCTTGCGTTTTTGTTATAGTTTATTCACATGCACACAGTGCACTTTTGTGATTACAGTGATAACACACTTAAGACGAACTCAGTGAAATATACTGTAATCTAGTTCGTTTCTGTTTGTACGATACTAATTGGCGTCGTGTTCTGTTTTCTGTATTGCGTGTAACAGAAACTGAAATATGGAAGGCGAAAGTTCCAACTCGTTCAACGGTGTGCATCTGGGCGTTTCTGAGGAACAGAACAATGCTGTTCCTGTTGCACCCGCTGCTCCAGTCACTGCTCCTGTTCCTGCTGTGGGACAGGTTGAAAAGCCAGAGAAGTTTGGAGGAAGTTACTTCAAACGCTGGCAACAGAAGATGTTGTTCTTCTTGACCACGTTGGGTTTGGCTAAGATGCTGACTGAGGATCCTCCGGAGGTGGTGCCGGTGGAAGACCAGAATGTGAACATGCAAAACAATCTGATTGCTGAAGCGTGGAGTTACAGCAATTATGTTTGTTTAAGTCACATTTTAAGTTGTTTGGATAATTCATTGTATGGATTGTATTCTACTTATAAAACTGCGAAATCGTTATGGCAGGCGTTAGACAAAAAGTACCGGACTGAGGATGCCGGTACTAAGAAATTTATTATTGGAAAATTTCTTGATTTTCAGATGACAGATTCCAGGACTGTTGTTTCTCAGATTGAGGAACTTCAGATGCTTGTTGCTGAAATGGAAGAAGAGGGTATGTCCCTTAGTGAATCTTTCCTTGTTGCTGCCGTGATTGAGAAGCTTCCTCTTTCGTGGAGGGAATTCCGAAGCTATCTCAAACATAAGCGAAAGGAAATGTCTTTGGAAGACTTGATTGTCCGACTCCGTATAGAGGAAGACAATCGAAAGGCAGAGAAGAAGCCGTCTTCCAGTTCTGGCCATGCAAAAGCTCACGTTGCAGAGGCGTCGAAAAAGAAGAGAGGAAATTCTGTCGGACGTGAACGCGAAGGGCAAGAAGGTTGCCAAAAAGTTCACTGGAAAATGTTACAATTGTGGAATTCAAGGGCATCGTAGTGTTGACTGCAGGAAGCCCAAGAAAAGGCAAGAGAAAGCCAAAGCCAACCTTGTAAGTGCAATGGATGATTTGGACTTGTGTGCTGTTGTTTCTGAATGTAATGCTGTAGGTAATCCGAGCCAGTGGTGGGTGGACACTGGCGCCACTAGACACGTTTGTGCAAACAGGGGAATGTTCAAGGAATATACTCCTGCGAAAGACAATGAAAGGCTGTACATGGGAAACAAAGATAGCTCGAAGATTGAAGGTTCGGGCAAAGTGATTCTGAAGATGACCTCCGGGAAAGAATTGACGTTGCAGGATGTGCTGCATGTTCCCGACATTCGCAAGAACTTAGTCTCTGGTGCTTTACTAGTCAGGCATGGGTTTAGGCTAGTATTTGATTGTAACAAATGTATTCTGACTAAGAATGGTGTATTTCTAGGGAAGGGGTACCTGATGGACAATATGTTTAAACTTAGTGTTATAACTATTGTACCTACGAAGACTACGCCCGATGAGGCTAATAAGACTGCTTCTACTTCCGCTTACATGCTTGAGTCTTCATGTTTATGGCATTTACGTTTGGGTCATGTTAATTATAAGTCATTACAAAGAATGATTAATCTCGACTTATTACCCAAACTAAGTTTCAATAATGAAAAGTGCCAAGTTTGTGTTGAAGCAAAAATGGCTAAGTTACCATTTCCTTCAATCAAAAGAAACACTGAAGTGTTAGATTTAATTCACACAGATGTTTGTGATTTAAAGTTTGTGCAAACAAGAAGCGGTAAAAAGTACTTTGTGACTTTTATTGACGATTGCACTCGATACTGTTACGTTTATTTGCTAAGTAGCAAAGATGAGGCCTTAGATGCTTTTAAAGATTATAAAAATGAAGTTGAGAATCAACTTAGCAAACGAATTAAGTCAATTCGTAGTGATAGAGGTGGCGAATATGATGCACCGTTCAATGAATTCTGTTCAGAACATGGCATTATTCATCAAACGACTGCACCATATTCACCTCAATCGAATGGTATTGCTGAACGCAAAAACCGTACTCTGAAAGAGATGATGAATGCTATGTTGATAAGTTCGGGCTTACCGCAGAACTTGTGGGGGGAAGCAATTCTCTCCGCCAACGTCATTTTAAATAGAATACCACCAAAGAAGATGGATGAGACCCCATACGAGCTTTGGAAAGGCCATAAGTCTAGTTACAAATACTTGAAAGTGTGGGGGTGTCTGGCAAAGGTTGCAGTACCCAAACCAAGACAAGTTAAAATTGGGCCTAAAACAATTGATTGCATATTCATAGGATATGCAACTAACAGTAGTGCATATCGATTCTTGGTGCACAAGTCTGACATTCCTGACATACATGAGAATGTTGTCATGGAATCAAGAAATGCAGTGTTCTTTGAAAATGTCTTTCCAAAGAAAGACGAAAATAGCGAAGAAGCAAGCACTAGTAAGCGAGCGCGTGAGACGACTCCTCAAGAAAGTGAGGAACTGCGTCAAAGCAAACGAACTAGAATACCTACATCTTTTGGACCAGATTTTCTAACATACTTGGTAGAAAACGATCCAAGAACGTTTTCAGAGGCGATGTCAACTCCAGAAGCTCCCTTCTGGAAGGAGGCAATAAACAGTGAGATAGAATCAATTCTTCAAAATCACACGTGGGAGCTGGTAGATCTTCCTCAAGGGAGTAACCGCTTGGATGCAAGTGGATTTTTAAGAAAAAACTCAAAGAGGATGGATCCATTGATAAATACAAGGCCCGGTTGGTAGCTAAGGGCTATCGACAAAAGGAAGGTTTTGACTTCTTTGACACTTATTCACCAGTAACTAGGATTACTTCCATAAGAATGCTAGTTGCTATTGCTGCAGTCTACGACCTAGAGATCCATCAAATGGATGTAAAGACTGCCTTCTTGAATGGCGAGCTGGAAGAAGAGATTTATATGGAACAACCTGAAGGGTTTACTGTTCCAGGACAAGAAAAGAAAGTTTGTAGACTTGTTAAGTCTTTGTACGGACTTAAACAAGCACCAAAACAGTGGCATTTGAAGTTTGATCAAGCCATGATGTCAAACGGTTTTCAGGATCAATGAATGTGACAAGTGTGTTTACATCAAAAGCACACCAAATGCCTATGTGATAGTATGTCTTTATGTAGATGATATGCTAATCATGGGTAATACACACGACATCATCTTGAATACCAAGAAGATGTTAACGAGAAATTTTGACATGAAAGACATGGGGGTTGCCAATGTTATTCTAGGAATTAAAATTTCTAGGATAGCTGAAGGATTGGTCATGTCTCAAAGTCACTACATTGAGTCTGTTCTTAAACGATTCAATATGCTTGATGTAAAACCTGTAAAGACCCCACTGGACTTAAGTATACACTTGAGGAAGAACCGAGGTGAACCTGTAGCTCAATTAAAGTATTCACAAGTCATTGGGAGTCTGATGTACATAACAAACTGTACAAGACCTGACTTGGCATGTTCAGTAAACAAATTGAGTAGGTTCACCAGTAATCCAAGCGACGAACATTGGAAAGCTCTAAATAGAGTGATGAGATATCTGAAATACACTATGAACCTTGGATTACAGTACACAAGATATCCAGCAGTATTGGAAGGATATTGCGACGCAAACTGGATATCAGATTGTAAGGATTCTAAATCCACCAGTGGATACTTATTCACTGTAGGTGGTGGTGCTGTGTCATGGAAGTCTACAAAGCAGACATGCATAGCTCGGTCAACTATGGAAGCTGAGTTTATAGCACTCGATAAAGCTGGGGAAGAAGCTGAATGGCTTCGAAATTTCCTAGAAGACATTCCATGCTGGCCTAAGCCAATCGCTCCTATCAGCATACATTGTGACAGTCAGTCAGCTATAGGACGAGCTCAAAGCAGCATCTATAATGGTAAGTCACGACACATACGTCGGAGACATAATACCATTAAGCAGTTGATCTCTAATGGCGTGATTTCCATTGATTACATAAAATCAAAGGAGAATCTTGCGGATCCGCTTACAAAAGCTTTGCCTAGAGATCAAATGTCAAAGTTGACAAACGGAATGGGACTTAAGCCTACAAAGCATGAATCTTTGTAACGGTAACCCAACCTTGTTGACTGGAGATCCCAGAATCTTGGTTCAATGGGAAAACTAAGTTATAAAGGTTCAGTTAGCACTTACTCATTCCGTTAAACAAAAGTGCTATCTGCAGAGAACCGTTAGGTTAAGCTAATGCTTTTAATGATGTCCTATATCTTGATAAATCAAGTGGGGTATGGCAGAATACTTTTGATAGGAATCACCTATGTAAGTGTGAAGTGGGGCCGCTTCTATGAGATTTCTGAGAGGCAAGAATTCTCTAAAAAACACTTTCTGAAACCAGGGTTGTTCATGGCCATAATGAACACAACCATGAGAACCCAAAGGGGTGTTAAAGGAAATGTTGTGTGAGTATCATTGTCTAGGTTCACAATAAAGGCTGATAGTTCAAGACATCAGGTCACTAACCAGCTGAGTGGATCCGATGATACATCACTAAGAAAGGTTCAAGGCCAGAAGCTACCTCTTCTGATGCAACATTTCTTTGTCTGATTTCTCGATAGAGTCTGCATTTATATTTGCATTAATTTTCATTCATGTGGGGGATTGTTGGAGAAATTGAGGTTTGGCAAATGGGTTTGTCAAAAGTTGACAACCATCATATTTTGAGCTTAATTATGATTAGTGTTCGTTAATCAAAAACGAAAACTAATAATTTCTAAATTATCTACGTGACGAGTAGATGAATTTAGGCTTTTGAATCACTCGATTCCGATACCGGGTGAATGAGAAATTAATGCTCAAAGTTGGAGTAAAAATTGGAAGGAAATTGGAAAAAGTGGCCTTTAAGTGGATACCACATTGGTCACTTGGAGGGAAAATGCCACCAAATATAGTGGTAGGAGAGGCACTTTAGATGTGCCCTAAGGGCATGAGAAGTTTTCTGACGGAGTCAAGACGCAGCTCAGGCAAGGTTCACCACACAACGCTGCGCGCGCGCGCCGCCGCCGCCGCCCGCCCGTCCGGCCGGCTCGGCTCGGCTCGGCTCGTGCTCGGGCTCGGGCTCGGGCTCGGGCTCGTGGCTCGTGGCTCGCCCGCCCGGTTCTTATCTTTTTGGATAAATTTTCTTTTAAATTTTTCCAGAAAAATAATTACTTGATCCTACGGTCTACGATTATCTGCGGTGATCCAACGGTGCAGATCAAGTCTGATCCTACGGTTATCTGCGGTTGATCGCGGTTTGCTGATCCTACGTCTCAGATTTGATCTTATCTTCGGTTTTCTGATCCAATGGTTGACGTTTGTTCAGACAAAGGTTATGATCTAACGGTGGAGATCTTTAACTGGTTTAATCCAACGGTCCAGATTCGTTCAGACCATCAACCTCCTTCAACCTTCTTCAACCACCCTACATCTATATAATCTGTAGCCATGCATGCATACGAGTTCACTGATTTTTCAGTATTGCAATCATTCTGC
>AP025074.1:8075790-8341560 GCA_036186865.1 Eustoma russellianum | reverse complement strand
ATATGCACGTGCAAAATCAAGTTAAATTAAGCTGTCAGTAGGCTTCCACTCAATGCGATCCCAATTCATTATATGCAAAAAGAAAGAATCGAGCCTAAACTTGTTCTGATATTTCTCTATAATGACGAAGGTGACCATCAAATAGTATAGTTTAAAACCAAGATCATAATTACAAAATCAGGAAATAAAGATGAACAAGAAAACCAAAAGTGTGCAATTACTCGATATGTGAAATTCTTTATGAACATAGCTTTTGTCTGCTTCCAGAGCCGCCCCATAGCATACAGTGTCTCCTCTCCCTGACCATAAAAGACACTCGAATTAGAAAGGTTCTTACTTTGTTTTCCTTGGAGAGAGGGGGAGAGGGGGGTTCTTGGAGAACAGAAAAAGCATTGCAGAAGTGATTAATTTTCTCTCAAAAATGCTTTCGATGATGATATGTTCAACTGCAAAAAATAACCAAGAACACCAAGCAAGCCTTGATGCAACAGGTGGAAAAGTAAGCATCAGGAACTATGATAACTTATAATAATCACTCAATCAAATATTTGAAAAGCTCTTCAGCAGTTCTACCAACCAACTCTTAGGGAAGTACCAATATCAATCCTAGAATTTCATAGATTAATTGGTTGTAACTTTGAAAGGGGTTTGATAGAATTCTCATGCTAGTAGTTGTAGCTGTTATATATCAGTTGCTTTTAGAACGACAAAGTGCAGGAATACTTACAGGTAAAGATGTAGGAAAACCCACGGGAAGAAAATTGCAGCCGAACGAGAAAGCAAATCATTGTAGACTCTGCGTTCGATACTACCATCTCTCTGACATACCTCTAATATCATTTGCCATGAAGGCCCAGGTACAAATTGGATGTAAGCATTCCAAAACTGTGATCATGGAATTAAGGAACAACATACCAATTAAACATGTATAAACACAAATAAAACATGTATCACTTATGGTCCCACCTAGTTTGTCTTGACAAAAGCATCCTCCAATGTTGTTTCAGAAACCTCCCATGCCTGAACATCGAACCTTTTCTTTTGCATTCGTAACGGCCTTAAACACATGGAGAGCTTTAACATCTTCTTTTCGCATCCCAAACTTCTGAGTTCCATTAAGGTTGTACACCTTCTTGGTTGTCTGGACATATGTCGCATGCCATGCGCTCCACATCGGTTTCATTTCCAGTGGAGGTGGTCATTGTGAACATGTACTTTCCCCACAAAAAACGGAAGATGAACATCAAATAATATAGTTCGAAACCAATATCATAATTACAAAATCAGGGCCAATAAAGATGAACAAGAAAGACGAGAGGTGCAATTACCTGACCTAGTGACATGTGAAATTCTTATGAAGAGGTTTCTGTCAGCTTCAGAACTGCCCCCATAGCATACACTGTCTCTCCTTTCCCCTGATCATAAAAGACATTCGGAATTAGAAGGTTCTTATTTTGTTTTCTTTGGGGAGAGGGGGGATGGGTTATTTGGAAAACAGAAAAAAGCATTACAGAACTGATTAATTTTTGTTGGAAACAATCAATCCTGTACCAAGACGCAGTCGTTCACTGTGTGCATATGAAACAACAAAATAAATTCAAATCCGGGGCGAGGTCAAGGACTCTTGTCCTTAAGACGTATTGCTCCGGTATACTGTGCCCAACCGGTACGAGCAATCGTCTCCCAGGATACAACGGGTACCTGTTCAGTTGAGTGGCACTGCTGAACTTGAACTCCTTCGAACTCTAGAGTGTCCTGACTTCTCCCGGACAATATGCAAGACTCACGTGCTACGAATGCAAAATGCTTTAATGCTTGATTGTGTTGTAAGTGGTGTAAACGAATGAGCCCTTAACCCTCTTTATATAGGGGAGTCGGAGGTACCGTAACCGTTGGATCAAAACCGAAGTTTAATTTAAGCCGTTGGATTAAAACCTCCTATCCAGATTAGGATGGTTTAATCTCAGCCTTTAGATCGAAGATAGATTAACAGGTTTAAACCTGGAACGTTGGATGGAAACCATATTCGGTTAAGCGGTTAAGACAGTTTAAATCTCGGCCGTTAGATTAAAGCTGCTTTACTCATCACCGTTAGATCACAACAGATGATCTTATCTTGAATGGAGGAGGATAGAGTTTTGATTCACATTTGAATCAAAACTGCTCAACAGACCAAATCTGCTGCTGTCAGACTTCGATCGATCACATCGATCGATCGAAGTGACATCGATCGATCGATGTGATCGACTGATGTCTGACTGAGTACTTCAGTCGATCAACTTGATCGATCTAAGAGACATCGATCGATCGAAGTGATCGATCGATGTCCTCTGATCGTCTTTGATCGATCAATCCATCGAATGAAGCTCTCTGATCAACTTCGATCGATGACATAGATCGATCGAAGTGACATCGATCGATCGATGTCATCGATCGATGTCCGTCAGAAGCTTCTATGCCACGTGGACCCCTCCAACGTGGCATTCCTCCATATAGGTGAACACGTCACCCATCCACAACATTTTCCATCTACTTTGAGCATTAATTCACATTCCACACAATCTCAAAAATGAGTGAGTTCACATCCTAACATTAACCACTCGTTTTGTAGATAATTAAGGATTCATTAAGCTCATAGTACGTTGCACAACCAATTTTGCAACTTTCATTAACGGGCCGAAGCCCAACTCTTCAATCTCCAACGATGGGCCAAAGCCAACCTAAATCTCCAACAATCCCCCACATGAATGGAAATTAATGCAGACCCATATGCAGACTCTGAGGAGAAGTCAGACAAGAAAATATTGAATCAAGAAGAGGGTAAGCTTTCTGGCTTTGAACCTTTCCTAGTGATATACCATCGGATCCACTCGGCTAAGTAGTGACTTGTATGATGTCTGAACTAGTCAGCCTTTGTTGTGAACCAAGACAATGACACTCACCACAATATTTTCTTTAACACCTTTTGGTTCTCATGGTTGTGTTCGTTCTGGCCATGAAAACAACTGGTTTCAGAAAGGTTTTAGAGAACCTTGCCACCCAGACTTTCTCATAGAAGCGGCCCCCCTCACACTTACATAGGTGATTCCTATCAAGAGTATTCTGCCATACTCCACTTGAACGCATCAAGATATAGGACATCATTAAAAGCCTTAGCTTACCCTGAAATCTCTGCAGACAGCACTTTTGTCAGACGGAATGAGTAAGTGCTAACTGAATCTTCATAACTTAGTTGTCCCATTGAACCAAGATTCTGGGATCTCCAGTCAACAAGGTTGGGTTACCATTACAAAGATTCATGCATTATGGGCTTCAGTCCCATTCCGTTTGTCAATCTTGACATCTGATCTCTAGGCAAGCCTTTTGTAAGCGGATCCGCAGATTCTCCATTGATTTTATATAATCTATGGAAATCACGCCATTAGAGATCAACTGTTTAATGGTATTATGTCTTCGACGTATGTGTCGTGACTTACCATTGTAAATGCTGCTTGCGCACGTCCTATAGCTGACTGACTATCACAGTGTATGCTAATAGGAGCTATCGCTTAGGCCAACACGGAATATCTTCCAGAAAATTCCGAAGCCACTCAGCCTCTTCCCCAGCTTTGTCCAACACGCTATGAACTCAGCTTCCATAGTGGGACCTAGCTATGCATGTTTGTTTCGTGGATTTCCACGACAACCGCAGCACCACCAACAGTGAACACGTATCCACTGGTGGATTCGAGTCTTACTGTCTGATATCCAATTTGCATCGCAGTATCCTTCCAACACCGCTGGATATCTCGTGTAATGTAATCCATGATACATTGTGTATTTTAAATACCCTCATCACTCTGTTAAGAGCTTTCCAATGATCATCACTTGGATTACTCGTAAATCTGCTCAACTTGTTTACTGAACAAGCTAAGTCTGGTCTTGTACAATTCGTTATGTACATCAGACTCCCGATTACCTGAGAGTATTTTAACTGGGCAACAGGTTCGCCTCGATTCTTTCTTAAGTGTATACTTAAGTCGAGCGGGGTCTTTACCGGTTTCACATCATCCATATTGAACCGTTTCAGAAACTGATTCAATATAGTGAGTTTTGTGAGAGTATGGAGTCCCTCAGTCACCCTAGAAATCTTAATTCCTAGAATAACATTGGCAACTCCCATGTCCTTCATATCGAAGTTTCGTGTTAACATCTTCTTTGTACTTAAGATGATGTCACGAGTACTACCCAAGATAAGCATGTCGTCTACATAGAGACATACTATCACAAATGCGTTCTGTGTGCTCTTGATGTACACACACTTGTCGCATTCATTGATCTTGAATCATTTGACATCATTACCTGATCAAACTTTAAATGTCATTGCTTGGGTGCTTGTTTAAGTCCGTACAAGGACTTAACAAGGTCTACAAACTTTTCTTTTCTTGTCCTGGAACGACAAACCCCTCGGGTTGTTCCATGTAAATCTCTTCCTCTAACTCACCATTCAGAAAGGCAGTCTTTACATCCATTTGATGGATTTCCAAATCATAGACTGCTGCAGCAATGGCTACTAGCATCCTTATTGAAGTGATCCTAGTCACTGGTGAGTAGGTGTCAAAGAAGTCAAAGCCTTCTTTTCTGTCTATAGCCCTTGGCTACTAACCTGGCTTTATACTTCCCAATAGACCCATCCTCTTTAAGTTTCTTCTTGAAAATCCACTTACAACCAAGCGGTTTACTTCCAGGTGGAATGTCAACCAACTCCCAAGTGTGATTTTGAAAGAATTGAGTCTATTTCACTATTAATTGCCTCTTTCCAGAATGGAGCTTCTGGAGTTGACATAGCCTCGGAGAAATTCCTTGGCTCATTTTCTACCATATAGGTTAGAAAATCTGGTCCAAAAGACGTCGGTATTTTGGCTCGTTTGCTTTGACGTATTTCCCTCAGTATCTTGAGGAGTCGTCTCACGCACTCGCTTACTGAGCTAGCTTCTTCACTTTCTTTGTCTTTCTTTGGAAAGATATTTTCAAAGAATAATGCGTTCCTCGATTCCATGACAACATTTTCATGTATCTCTCAGGAACGTCTGATTGTGCCACTAAGAAACGATATGCACTACTGTTTGTTGCATAACAATGAATATGCCATCAATTGTTTTAGGCCCAATTTTAACTAGTCTTGTTTTAGGTACCAGCAACCTTCGCCAGACACCCCCACACTTTCAAGTATTTGTAACTAGGCTTATAGCCTTTCCATAATTCATATGGGGTCTTATTCCGTCTTTCTTGGACGGAATCCTGTTCAAAATGACGTTGGCTGAGAGAATTGCTTCCCCCCCACAAGTTCTGAGGTAAACCCGAACTTATCAACATAGCATTCATCATCTCTTTTAGCGTACGGTTTTTGCGTTCAGCAATACCATTCGATTGAGGTGAATATGGTGCAGTTGTTTGATGAATAATGCCATGTTCTGAACAGAATTCATCAAATGGTGTATCCATATTCGCCACCTCTATCACTTCGAATTGTTTTAATTCGTTTTGCTAAGTTGATTCTCAACTTCATTTTTATAATCCTTGAAAGCATCAAGAGCCTCATCCTTGCTGCTTAGCAAATATACATAACAGTATCGTGTGCAATCGTCGATAAAAGTTACAAAATACTTTTACCACCTCTTGTTTGCACAAACTTTAAGTCACACAATCTGTGTGAATTAAATCCAACGATTCAGTGTTTCGTTCTGTTGAAGGAAAAGGCGCTTTTGTTAATTTCGCTTCAACACATATTTGGCATTTTTTTTATTACTAAAGTCCAGTTTGGGCAATAAGTCAAGATTAATCATACGTTGTATTGACTTATAATTTACATGTCCCAAACGGAAAATGCCATAAACAGGAAGACTCAAGCATGTAAGCAGAAGAGGAAACAATTTTATTAGCCTCAATGGGCGCAACATTTTGGGTACAATGGTCATAACATTTAAACTTAAACATGTTATCCGAAAGATACCCTTTCCCCAGATACACCCCATTCTTAGAAAGTGTAAATTTGTTTGCCTCAAATACAAGCTTGAACCCATGCGTGACTAGCAGCGCGCCAGACACCCAGATTCTTCCTTATATCGGGAACATGCAGCACATTCTGGCAGAGTCAACTCCTTCCTGAGGTCAGCTTTCAGGATTACCTTGCCCGATCCTTCAATTTTCGAGCTGTTGGAGTTTCCCATGAACAATTGCGCATTGTTTGTCGTGGCACGTACTCTCTGACATTGCCCTGTTCGCACAAACATGTCGAGTGGCTCCTGTGTCCACCCCCATTGCTCGTGGGTTTCCCACTGCGTTGCACTCGGTCACCACCACCACCACCGCGCACAGGTTCAAATCATCCATTGCGTCGACCAGATTGCTTTCACTTTATTCTGATTCTGATTCTTTTTGGGCTTCCTGGCACTCACTGCTTCTATGCCCTGGTTTACCACAGTTATAAACACTTACCTGTGAACTTCTTTGCATTTCCTTGCCCTTGGAGTTCACACTCAAAGTGTTATGCTTCTTCTTGTTCTTTGCCTCAGCAACATGAGCTTTGGCTTGACCAGAAGACATGGATGGCTTTCTTTCGGAGCGACGGTTGTCCTCCTCAATACGAAGACGGACTATCAAATCCTCCATCTTCATCTCCTTTCGCTTGTGTTTGAGATAGCTCTTGAATTCCCTCCACGAAGGAGGCAGCTTCTCAATCACAGCCGCAACTAGGAAAGATTCACTGAGCGTCATGCCCTCCTCTTCCATTTCAGAAAACCAACATCTGTATTTCTTCCACCTGCGAAATTACAGTTTTGGAATCTAACATTTTATAGTCGAGAAATTTCCCAACTATCAACTTTTTAGTACCCCGCATCTTCTGTGCGATACTTTTATCTAAAGCCAACCATAAAGCTTTTGCAGTTTTAAATGTACAAAAACACGCCATAGAGAGAATTATCTAGGCAACCCAGAATCAAATTCAAACAACAGAAATTTGTGTATGCCAGGCCTCAGCACCCAAGGCATTCTGCATATTCTGCTGTTGATCCTCCACAAGGCTCAACCACAGGTGGATCCTCGCTGAGCATTCTGGCCAACCCAACGCAGTGAGGTAGAAACAAACATCTTTTGCTGCCACCATCTTGAAGAAGCTTCCAGCCATTTCTCCGGCTTCTCCAACCCCTGATGCAGCAGTGGCAGCCGATTCATTTGAGGCCCTCCAGTCGGTGCCAACGGAACCGCATTGAACTGTGGTCCGGTAGCAGCATTGTTTGCCCCTTCTGGTGCGGACACGGAGTGAGCACCATTGAAGCCGTGAACAGAGTTTGAGCTCCTCGTTCTCCATTCCTGTTCAGTTTGATCAAAACGTAGAGATCAGAACAGTCACAGGGTACAAGAATGAGTAGAAGAAGACTGCAAATCAGTACGAAACTGCCTTTGCGTAAATAAACAAAAAGGTACAGAATGTAATTGAATAAGATAACGTCTTAAGATTGTTGGAAACATCAATCCTGTACCAATACGCAGTCGTTCACTGTGTGCATATGAAACAACAAAAATAAATCAAACCCGGGGCGGTCAAGGTACTCTGTCCTTAGAAGACGTATTGCTCCGGTATACTGTGCCCAACCGGTACGAGCAATCGTCTCCCAGGATACAACGGGTACCTGTTCAGTTGAGTGGCACTGCTGAACTTGAACTCCTCGAACTCTAGAGTGTCCTGACTTCTCCCGGACAATATGCAAGACTCACGTGCTACGAATGCAAAATGCTTTAATGCTTGATTGTGTTGTAAGTGGTGTAAACGAATGAGCCCTTAACCCTCTTTATATAGGGGAGTCGGAGGTACCAGTAACCGTTGGATCAAAACCGAAGTTTAATTTAAGCCGTTGGATTAAAACCTCCTATCCAGATAGGATGGTTAATCTCAGCCTTTAGATCGAAGATAGATTAACAGGTTTTAAAACCTGGAACGTTGGATGGAAACCATATTCGGTTAAGCGGTTAAGACAGTTTAAATCTCGGCCGTTAGATTAAAGCTACTTTACTCATCACCGTTAGATCACAACAGGTGATCTTATCTTGAATGGAGGAGGATAGAGTTTTGATTCACATTTGAATCAAAACTGCTCAACAGACCAAATCTGCCTGCTGTCAGACTTCGATCGAGCACATCGATCGATCGAAGTGACATCGATCGATCGATGTAATCGACTGATGTCTGACTGAGTACTTCAGTCGATCAACTTGATCGATCTAAGAGACATCGATCGATCGAAGTGATCGATCGATGTCCTCTGATCGTCTTTGATCGATCAATCCATCGAATGAAGCTCTCTGATCAACTTCGATCGATGACATAGATCGATCGAAGTGACATCGATCGATCGATGTCATCGATCGATGTCCGTCAGAAGCTTCTATGCCACGTGGACCCCTCCAACGTGGCATTCCTCCATATAGGTGACACGTCACCCATCCACAACATTTCCATCTACTTTGAGCATTAATTTCACATTCACACAATCTCAAAATTGAGTGAGTTCACATCCTAACATTAACCACTCGTTTTGTAGATAATTAAGGATTCATTAAGCTCATAGTACGTTGCACAACCAAGTTTTGCAACTTTCATTAACGGGCCGAAGCCCAAATCTTCAATCTCCACGATGGGCCAAAGCCCAACCTTAAATTCTCCAACAATTTTTCCAGATGTTACTTACTTTCTGACACTTTCCAAGACTGGGACAATTAACAAAAGGCAACCCCTTCTTGCATGGATGCTAAAATCTTGCAGTTCTTTTCTAGCTAGAATGTTGCAACCCTGAATTCTTCCATAATTTTGGTGTGCCAGAATAACATATTCATCTTGAGGTAATGTTCCCCTGCGGTTCAAGAACAAGAAAAACATTCAAAACACATTAACCATGGATTACCAACTGATTCCTAATAGGTACAATAAAACAAGAAGTTGGTAAAATTATGAAGATTCAAAAGAATTCATTAGTTCTAGATTACCATTTATTTTTTTGGAGGGATTATGAAACATCAGAAAGTGTTCGAAGTTGCTTAATCTACTTCAAAACTTTCATCTTTTCCACAAAAGAAAAAGAAAAAAGAAGGGGGGGAGGGATGTGGTACAGAATTTGAGAGAGAATCGTGTAGCGTGGAGGAATGAAACAGAGATTTCGCAAATCGTCTTGACGAATCGTGTAGCGTGGAGGAATGAAGCAGAGATTTTGCAAATCGTCTTGAACGTCAAGAAAACTATTTGAGAGAGAATCAAGAACGTAGAAGAGATAGGCAGCTATGCTGTCGCTTGATATCTAAGAGTAAAGGAATGAAATGGGAATGGAATGGGAATTTGGACTGCTAAGAGTCATTACATACAGAAGCAGTCGAAATCAGTTACCTCACTTTTTCCTTATCAAGTTTAAAATTTGCCATTTTTACACACATATGATTATAACCATTATTTTATGACCAAATTTAATTCATAGTATTATCTCATTTAATGTAGGTGTGAACAAATTTTTTTACAAACCGGACCAAATCACTAAACCAAACGAAGAAAAACCAAACTACAGTTTAGCAGTCGGTTTAAAAGATTTTGAAAACCAAACGTTTCATACAGCCCGATTTTTAATTTTGGAACTTTTAAACCGTAAAAACTGGACCGGACCGTTTCTATAATATATATACATACATATATATATATGTATTATAAAATATGTAAAATATATTATTTTTATTAAATATATAGGATATGTTACAAAATATATTATTTTATAAAAAATAGACCAGGCAGTTTCTATAAAATATATATATATTATAAAATATAATTTTATAAAATATATAAATGTATAAAATATTTTTTACAATTTATTTAGTTGTCTTGTAATTTATTTAATTGGCTACTTAGTTTCTAATTTTAGATTTCTATCATTCAAAATTTATTTAATTAAATAAATCGAAAAACCAGCACCAAACCAAACCAAACTGGATCGGTCAAATAGTTTGTTGATCGGTTTCGGTCCAGTTTCGGTTTCACCGTTTCCAAAATGTTACAAATGGTTCGGTTTGTAATATGCTCAAAAACCGTCTGGACCGGACCATGTACGCCCCTATTTTATGTAGGTGTGCAAAAACAAAGAGAAGGTTTAAAAAATTTAAAAGAACATGACTATTAGTCTTATCACCAATAACAACAAAAAAACATTTAAAATAAATAAATATGGTGAATTAAATGAGACCGCCAAATGAAATGGGTCAATATGTTGTTTGGCCCAGGTTACTATATTGTAATAAATCTAGGAAAAATTATACTTAGACCTCCTGTGGTTTAGCTTAATTTTAAAAACCTCCCTTCTCGTTTGGAATTATACACTTACCTTCCTTATAGTTTGGGTTAAAAACGCATCGGCCAATTTCCGGCAAAACCACAGGGGGTAAACATGCTGGAAATTAGCCGGTGTCTTTTTAACCTAAACCATAGGGGAGGTAAATGTATAATTCCAAACAAGAAGGGAGGTTTTTGGAATTAATCCAAATCACAGGGGGTCTGAGTGTAATTTTCCCTAAAAATACAAGTTTTATGTTTCTTTAAATTCTATTCAATTTTATATGCAATATATTACACACATATATATACTATTTATTTTCTATTCATTTCTATTCACTTAATAAAACACATACGTGACAAATTTTATGTTTCATTAAATTCTATTCAATTTTATATGCATACACACACACACATATATATATATTATATTTATTTTCTATTCAGTTCTGTTTACTTAATAAAACACATACGTAATAACATCTTTAATATAAAAGGACAAAATTTATTTTTCATTCATTTAGATTCAGATATATATGCATATGTGTGTGTGTGTGTGTGTGTGTGTGTGTGTATAAGCACTCATGCATTGAGTATCGTTATTATCTCTAATTTTCATTAGACACGCGCAAAGGAAAAATTACACTTAGACCCCTTGTGGTTTGACTTAATTCCAAAAACCTCCCCTCTCGTTTTGAATTATACATTTACCTCCCTATGGTTTGGGTTAAAAAGGCACCGGCTAATTTCTGGCATGTTTACTCCCTGTGGTTTTGCCGGAAATTAGCCGGTGCGTTTTAACTCAAACTATAGGGTAGGTAAATGTATAATTTCAACGAGATGGGAGGTTTTCGAAATTAAGCCAAACCACAGGGGGTCTAAGTGTAATTTTCCCATAAATCTATTATACTACAAGTGATTAACCAATTAAATAATTCTCTCTTTTTTTAAAAAAAATTAGAGAGGGGAATCGAATTCGAGACACATAAATGGGATAAATGCTACTCAACCATTAGACCTAAGGTTATTTCGCTCGCTCTCTTTTTGGTACAGATGATTCTAATAAATATAGGTCAAACATATTTTGAACTTCTCAACTTTGAGGAATTTAATTATAACATTTGTTTCATAAACGTATGAACCATAATTAAACATATTTTCACGCATGAGCGAGCAACAATACTAGAAACCCTTGCAAATATATAAATCAGTAAACTATTTAATTATATCTTATAACCATATCTACATGTTCTTCGTATACAAAAGATTATACTTTGACCGCGATAGCTTTCACTTTCTAGCCTTAGGAATTTTGTGGATACAAAAGGTCATATCGTGATTACATGTGTAGTGATACTAATTATATTAATTATATGTGCAGTGATAAGACATTCATCTATGTAGAAATCTTGGATTCAAAAGGTCATATCTTGACCTCCAAATGCCTCCATCACTCAAGACCAATGGGGCTTTGCGGAGATTGTAAATCAGGCAGTCAACGGCATCTTAGGTGATAGATTCGGGACTTGATGTCCAAAAGGTGTCTGAGATCAAATTTGCTTTGGTATAATGAGATACCGGTATGGCTCAAACACCCACATTGTGTCTGTCAAGATTGGAACCAACAGCTTTAGATATAATTTATCGTTCGAAAACTAACTGAGCTACGACCTTTAGGCATCAATGTTGAAATCTTAAACCATAGCGTCTCAAAACCACTATAAAACAATATATATAATAATAAATACATAGCTTTTATGGTCAAGAATAAATTATAAGATTAAATCAATAATATAAAATTAGTAATAGCGTGTCTTTTTAGACAAAAAAGGTATGTATTTATTATTCTTTATATATATATATACACATATCACAGCAAAAAGCCTTTAGGTCTAGCGGTTGAGTAACATTTATCTCATTTCCGGATCCCGAGTTCGATTCACTTCCCCAATTTATACATACATATATATATACATATATATATATATACATACATATATATATACATATATATATATATATATATATATATATATATATATATATATATATGACTGGAGATATGTCATTCTTGTTTCGTTATTTCATTATTTCGAGTACTCTGACAATGTCATATGGTTTTCCTCCACCACAAGTGAGGCTTGCTATGAATAAATAAATCTGTTTTAAATATATATATATATATATATATATATATATATATATATATATATATATATATATATATGTCACAGCACGCTTCTGTTGCCGCTGCAATGTATTTTGCGGCATATATTGTTTTATCTTTATTTATTTGTTTATAGCTCTACAATACTTAGCCATTCCCTACAAAAAACTTTTAAAATCTACGTTAATTAAAGACATCAAAGTTGAAAAAATCATTTGTTTATCATTCTAGTAATCATATGTTTGAACAATATAAGTATGACGCTGACCATGACGTATGATCAAATTAGATATCGTGTCACAAAGGGATTAATACACGTGCTATTATTAGGCTAGTTGAACTGTGCTCATATTAATCGGGTAGTCGTAATGTCTTGCTAGAGACCAATTACGACTTGTTGGTTCAATAGAGATTTACCCAACTGCCAATTAATATGGGCTTATCGGGTCACACAATACAATGCGTATGGCTGAGATTAATATCAGTAATATTAATAATATTAATATTGGATATTAATGATTATTATTATTATTAACGTTTTTATATATATTTGTGTGTGTATACACGCATATACATACATACATACATACATACATACATACATACATACATATATATATATATATATATATATATATATATATATATATATTATTGGATAATATTAACAGAATCCATATCTGATGTGGATTTTGATTGGTCTTATCCAATCCAGACAGAATCCATATCTGATATGGATTTGATTAGTCTCAACCAATCCGATTTTGAATCAGATTTAAGTATTTATATATGGATATAGAGAGAGCCCTGTCTCGTACACAACAGAGAACAGAAAAAAAACTGAAATCGTTTTTGGAGAAAAACGAATTTCTCAGCCTTGCCGTTTCAAGAGCTAGCACTCCGGACAGAGGTGGATACCGGCAGAGGGTGTTCGTGTCATCACACCTCCTTCGTCTGCGGATTTCGAATCTATAGAGGTAAGGTTTTTGAATTTCTTTCATCGAATTAAACGAACAACATGGATCCTTGGTAGAAAATGGGAGATAAATTTTGTTTTTCTGCTGCGCGTTTTTTGCAGTGATCTCGTCTGTTTCCTAACACATTCTAGGTTGACTTCGGTATACTTAATGAAAAACAAAGTGAAGTTGGAGATATTATTAGAAATTACATTTCACTAATTAAAACTCAGTTCAATACTACTATCAAAGTGATAAGGAGTGACAACGGGACTGAATACGTGAATAAGGAGGTAAGAGATTAATTAAGACATCTAGGTATTCTAGTACCTAAAAGGGATATAAATGTTATTGTCCTGTCACTAGAAGAATGTTTGTTTCCTTTGATGTGTTGTTTGACGAAATGAGGGCATATTATTCTAATAATCAGTTGATTGATGAAATATCCAATAGCGCAGATCAATATTGGAGTATAATTGATATTGAACCTATTGAGTCTAGTGAAATTCCAGCAGTTAATGACTAGGTACAAAGCAGTGAGTCAACTTGGCCAGGAACAGGAATTGACGACCAACCTGGTAGCATAGAAACAAAAGAAAGATTAACAAATCCCCGACACGAACTACCCATTGTCAAAATATATACAAGGAGTGATGCGTGCAACTCGTAGGCTCCAACGATTCCACCTTCCAAACGTCCTTCACAAAGGGTTAGGCACAAGGAAGAAGACTTCCCCTTGCTTCCTTAGTGATTAAAAACGTGTGGATTAAACGAATGAGCAAGACCAACACTTCAAGATGGTCGTTGATCAGGCAAACCAAAACGGCCCTCCTGGACGGCACCTTTAAGCAATGGCAACACCTTCAATATGCTCAACTTTGAAGGGTCTTAACCTAGATTTTTAATGCAAAACCAAGAAAACAAAGTATCACACAAAGTGAATGAAATATCAAGAATTGTTATTCATCAAAAGGTGAGTTTACAACCAGCCAAAGGGGTCTATTTATAAGCCTAGTAGACGCCCCTTTTAGCTTGAAATGGCTAGAGATAATTCAAATAAAGCTATCTAACAAATGTTTAAATTTGAACTTTGCTTGAAAATTTAAACTAAGATATTCTAGCTAAAACTTGAAATGCTTGCAAGATGTTATCTTCAATGAATCTAGTCATGTTTGGTGATGAAATTGGCGTTGGAGATGTTGAAATTGGCGTTGGGGATGTGGTTGAACTTGAATTCAAAGGCTAGTTGAAGATTGGATTCAATTTGACTTCAAACTTGAATTCAATCTTTGAATTATGATCCCATCCTTTTTGATCTTCAAGTTGGCGTGTGGAAGTATATCTAGGCGTGTGAGAAGTCTTCACATGGTTGAGATGTTGAATTCAAGAATGCTGGTTGGAGATTGAGTTTAACTTGAACTTGAATTTAAACTTGGATTCAAATTTGAATTGTGATCTATCCTCATCCTTGTTTCAAAGAGTGGCGTGTGATCCCTAAGATGATAGCTGAATCCTTTTTGAAATGTAAGCCTCAAATTGGTTGAAACTTGAATTCAAATTATGGTTGAATTTGAATTCAAGTTTATCTTCAAGTTCAAATTCAAGTGAGATGTCATCCTTCATTTAAAATGGCCGCCCCTTGTGATATGTTGTAGATGATGTTTGATTTCAATTTGAACAAGAGATTCTCTCTTGGACACCTTTGAATTTGTCTTAGCGTAGACAAACATTCTCTTGTAACATTCTCTTGAAACATTCTCTTCAACATTCTCTTCAAACATTCTCTTGAAACATTCTCTTGAAACATTCTCTTCAAACATTCTCTTGAGCCTAATTTACCTACAAAGCAAATACATAAAACTAAGATCACACGACACAAAATAAATTCAAAAAACAAGGAATGTAGACGTGCATGCTGAGACATGCTCAAGTTGAAGGTTCAATGAAATGAACCCAGGAGTCTTAGGTTTATCTTGAACATGTTTGTACAAGAAGGTGGCAACTTGATGACAAAGTTCCCTTGTCCTCCTTCTTGTTATAGGACCTTTGACCTCTTGATGGGGCCCTTGATCCTCATCGGACCCTTGATCCTCATCAATCCCCCCCTCCTCAAAAGGATTCGTCCTCGAATCAAAAAAGTCATCGTTGAAAGGGGTGAGGTCAGCAACATTAAAAGTAGGTGAAATTGAACCATACCTGTCGGGAAGATCAAGGATGTATGCGTTGTCACCTATGCGTTTCAATACTTTAAAGGGTCCATCTCCTCGAGGCAAAAATTTTGACTTTCTTTCATTGGAAAATCTTTCTTTACGCAATGTAACCACACTAAATCTCCAGGTTTGAACACAACTCTTTTCCGATGTTTGTTAGCTCGTCTTTCATAAGCTTTGTTTTTCTTTTCGAGTTGTGTTTTAACTTGTTCATGCAGTTTCTTTATGTTGTTCGCTTTTTGTTTACCATCAATACTAGAACGTTCATGCACGGGAATAGGAAATCAAATCAATGGGAGACAAGGGATTAAAGCCATACACGATTTCAAATGGACTATGCAAAGTACCGTGATGGACACTCCTATTATATGCAAATTCGATATATGGTAAACAATCTTCCCAATGTTTAATGTGTTTTTGCAAAATGGCACGCAAAAGTTGAGAAAGAGTACGATTAACGACTTCAGTTTGTCCATCAGTTTGTGGGTGTGCAGTGGTGGAAAACAACAATTGTGTACCAAGTTTAGCCCACAAAACACGCCAAAAATGACTCAAGAATTTCGTATCTCTATCACTTACAATTGTACGTGGCATGCCATGCAATCTAACAATTTCTTTGAAGAACAAATCAGCAACATGTGTGGCATCATCAACTTTTCTACATGCAATGAAATGTGCCATTTTTGAAAATCGATCAACCACAACATAAATGCTATCGCGTCCTCCCCGAGACCTAGGAAGTCCTAAAACAAAGTCCATAGAAATGTCAATCCAAGGGGAATCAGGGACGGGTAAAGGCGTGTAAAAAGGCCATGTGGTTGGGACTTGGATTTGGCTTGTTTGCAAGTGATGCAATTAACCACACAACCTCTCGACGTCTACTCTCATGTGGGGCCAATAGAAATGTTCTTTAAGAGTCTCAGGGTTTTGAACACTCCGAAATGACCCATTAAACCTCCCCCATGGGCTTCTCTGGTCAATGCTTCTCGTAGGGATGATTGGGGAACGCACAATTTTTGTTCTTTGAAAAGATAACCCTCATTTATGTAAAATTTTCCAAATGGTGCTTCTTTACATGCCTCGAATATGGTGCCAAAGTCATGGTCATTGGGGTACAAGTCCTTAAGTGATTCAAATCCTAAGAAGCGTGAAGATAATGTAGTCACTAACGTGTATCTCCTAGAGAGGGCATCTGCAACTATATTATCCTTTCCTTGTTTGTACTTAATCACGTAAGGGAATTGTTCTATGAACTCTACCCATTTGGCATGTCTTTTGTTCAACTTTCCTTGCCCTTTTAGATACTTAAGGCTTTCGTGGTCAGTGTGGATCACAAACTCTTTAGGTTGAAGATAGTGTTGCCAAGTTTGTAGGGATCTCACAAGGGCATAAAGTTCCTTATCATAGGTAGAGTAATTCAATGAGGCTCCTTTCAACTTTTCACTAAATAGGCTATGGGTTTTCTTACTTTGGGTCAAAACTGCGCCTATACCCACTCCACTTGCATCACACTCGATCTCAAAGGTCTCGTCAAAATTTGGTAGCCTAAGTATGGGTGCAGTGGTCAGCCTACGTTTAAGTTCGTCAAATGCCTGTTGTTGTGGCTCTTCCCACCTAAAAGGCACATCTTTTTTTTACAATTTCGTTTAGGGGTGCAGCTATGGAAGAAAAATCTTTGACAAAGCGTCTATAAAAGCTGGCTAGTCCATGAAAACTGCGAACTTCCCCTACATTCTTAGGTGTAGGCCACTCCACAATTGACCTAACCTTTTCCTCATCCATCTCTACTACTCCCTCAGCCGAAATGACAAAGCTTAGAAAAACGACACGTTCTAAACAAAAGGAGCACTTCTTAAAGTTGGCGTAAAGTTGTTCTTGCTTAAGCTTTTCAAAAACGGCTCTAATGTGGTCAAGATGATCTTCTATGGTGTGGGAATAGATTAGGATATCATCGAAATAGACAACGACAAAGCATCCTATAAACGCACGTAAGACTTCATTCATTAGCCTCATAAAGGTACTAGGGGCGTTGGTGAGCCCGAAGGGCATCACTAACCACTCATAGAGCCCAAACTTGGTTTTGAATGCAGTCTTCCATTCGTCCCCTTCTCTAATGCGTACCTGGAAGTACCCTTGCTTAAGGTCGATTTTGGTGAAGAATTTGGATCCGTGCAACATGTCTAACATATCGTCTAGCCTAGGTATGGGGTACCTATACTTGACGGTAATCTTGTTTATGGCTCGGCAATCGGTACACATTCTCCACGTTCCATCCTTTTTGGGTACTAAAATGACTGGGACGGCAGATGGGCTTAGACTCTCTCGAACTTGTCCACTAGCTAGGAGCTCTTCTACTTGCCTTTGGATTTCTTTGGTTTCTTCGGGGTTGGCTCTGTAGGCTGGGCGATTGGGTAACACGACTCCTGGAACAAAGTCGATTTGGTGTTCTATCCCTCTAATGGGTGGTAATCCGGATGGTGGTTCAGAAGGAAATAGAACTTCATATTCTTGGATAAGGGACGCAACTGAGGTAGGTAAGTTTGGTGGGAGTTCTTCAAGGGCAAGTTGACACGACTTTGGGATGATGATTAAGACAGTTTGGTTGTTATAAAGTGCACGTGTAACCTCTCTTTTCTTTGCGAAATACCCACACTTCTTTTTGGACTCGTTGACACTTAGGGGCACTACCTCTTTTCCCTTGCTCTCGTGTTTTTTGTTCTCACTTTTCATACACTCCACGAATTTTCTCTCGGCTTCTTTTTTCCTTAGGATCGGCTCTAGACTTGGACATGCGTTGGTGATCCTCGTGGACTTTGTGTGGTGGAAGTGCATGCAGTTTGTACAGTTTGCCATTCAATTTGAAAGAATAACGATTCAAATAACCATCATATGTCACATGTCGATCAAATTGCCATGGCCTACCAAGTAAGATATGACTAGCATGCATTGGTGCGACATCACATAAAACATCATCTTTGTAACTACCAATGCTAAGAGAAATGAAAACTTGTTTACTTACGCTAACTTCACCGCAGTCATTTTGATGAGAATCAAGGGTCCGATGAGGATCAAGGGCCCCATCAAGAGGTCAAAGGTCCTATAACAAGAAGGAGGGCAAGGGAACTTTGTCATCAAGTTGCCACCTTCTTGTACAAACATGTTCAAGATGAACCTAAGACTCCTTGGGTTCATTTCATTGAACCTTCAACTTGAGCATGTCTCAGCATGCACGTCTACATTCCTTGTTTTTTGAATTATTTTGTGTCGTGTGATCTTAGTTTTATGTATTTGCTTTGTAGGTAAATTAGGTTCAAGAGAATGTTTGAAGAGAATGTTTGAAGAGAATGTTTGAAGAGAATGTTTCAAGAGAATGTTGAAGAGAATGTTTCAAGAGAATGTTACAAGAGAATGTTTGTCTACGCTAAGACAAATTCAAAGGTGTCCAAGATAGAATCTCTTGTTCAAATTGAAATCAAACATCATCTACAACATATCACAAGGGGCGGCCATTTTAAAATGAAGGATGACATCTCACTTGAATTTGAACTTGAAGATAAACTTGAATTCAAATTCAACCATAATTTGAATTCAAGTTTCAACCAATTTGAGGCTTACATTTCAAAAAGGATTCAGCTATCATCTTAGGGATCACACGCCACTCTTTGAAACAAGGATGAGGATAGATCACAATTCAAATTTGAATCCAAGTTTAAATTCAAGTTCAAGTTAAACTCAATCTCCAACCAGCATTTGAATTCAACATCTCAACCATGTGAAGACTTCTTACACGCCTAGATATACTTCCACACGCCAACTTGAAGATCAAAAAGGATGGGATCATAATTCAAAGATTGAATTCAAGTTTGAAGTCAAATTGAATCCGATCTTCAACTAGCCTTTGAATTCAAGTTCAACCACATCCCCAACGCCAATTTCAACATCTCCAACGCCAATTTCATCACCAAACATGACTAGATTCATTGAAGATAACATCTTGCAAGCATTTCAAGTTTTAGCTAGAATTATCTTAGTTTAAATTTTCAAGCAAAGTTCGAATTTAAACATTTGTTAGATAGCTTTATTTGAATTATCTCTAGCCATTTCAAGCTAAAAGGGGCGTCTACTAGGCCTATAAATAGACCCCTTTGGCTGGTTGTAAACTCACCTTTTGATGAATAACAATTCTTGATATTTCATTCACTTTGTGTGATACTTTGTTTTCTTGGTTTGCATTAAAAACCTAGGTTAAGACCCTTCAAAGTTGAGCATATTGAAGGTGTTGCCATTGCTTAAAGGTGCCGTCCAGGAGGGCCGTTTTGGTTTGCCTGATCAACGACCATCTTGAAGTGTTGGTCTTGCTCATTCGTTTAATCCACACGTTTTTAATCACTAAGGAAGCAAGGGGAAGTCTTCTTCCTTGTGCCTAACCCTTTGTGAAGGACGTTTGGAAGGTGGAATCGTTGGAGCCTACGAGTTGCACACATCAAATTGGTATCAGAGACCAGGTTACTCTATTCCACCATCTATCATTTCCTTTTTCGTTTGAGTCTAGTCATTTCAAATTCAGTTGTGCCCTTCTTCTACTCCTCCCTCTACACGCCATTTGCCTTGCATCTCATTCATTCAAAAAAAAACGTCATTTACTTTGAATCTTTGCAAGTTGCTGCATTTTGCTTTTCATCATTCAAGTGTCATTTCCTTTATTTCCTCTCATATCACAATCTGATTTTTTAAGTCGTTCAAACTTGAACACATTAGGGTTCGTTGCGTTTTAGGTTACATTCAGCTTTCTTTAAAATAGTCCAACCATCAGTCTATAAAGCTACCTCGGTTTCAAATCATCTTGTTGCTACCGAATCTTTTAGTTGGTGATGATTGTATGCATCTTATGATTCGCATTGTGATTGATTTCATGCTTTAAGACAAGTAGTCATACGTGTGTTTGCCTTCCCGAACCATCTTCAAAACCCTAATTCCACCACCCCACCCCACTGCCCAACCAACCCCACCCCAACCCAACCTTAAAACACACCAACCTGGTCCCAAACAACTCTATTTACACCCCAAACAAAAAGCCCCAATCCAATTTACCCAAAAACAATCAGATTCTAAAGATCCCAATTCATTCAAATAAACCCTAACCCTAGAATTTGAATTTTGCTCAAATTCTGTCCTAGACCAACCAATATCCAAATTGGCCACACCAATCATCAATTACCAACCCAAATAGTCAATTTACAATACCCATTCCGTTCCTACAACCACATTCCGCAAAATCCCAAACATTCAAAAAACACCCTAAATCAAAAACCCTAACCCTAACCCCTATTCGGCCTTACCCAATTTCCCTCACCTTCCAAGGCCAATTTTGTTGCAAGTCCAAGATGCAAATTGCAGTTTTAAATACATTGCACTATTCTGTCCAAAAACGCAGGTGCTAGGTGCAAAACAAGTGAAATTCCAATTCTGCCCTTAGTCAAAAAAAAGGAGAATCTGAACCTTGCTCAATTGAAATAGCAAGGAAGAAAAAAAAACAAAAGAACAAGAGCAAAGAAAAAGGGCAAAACGTTTGTGCATTGCGTGGAAAATTTTTGGTACGACTTGCAAACCTTGGATACCATATTCCCCACATTGCCGTCCCCTATACCCAATTCTCCAACTCTTGATCTTCTTGAACCAATCACACATTTGGTTGCTCGATTGTTGCATGACTTGAACCATTTTGTGGATCGTAAGTGCATAGAATCAAAATTAACTAAAGATTGCCCACGACAACTCTTAGTTCATCTTTGGTTCAGCCTTATACATCAACTTTGGTTGCTTATTTTCTTTGATTCTTAGTAGAAAGTTCAAGTTTGAGTTCATTTCAATTGATTCTACTTTGATACTAATTGGTGCAACTTGAAAGCAAAAAGGAAGAAACAAGCGGAGAACATTGTGGTTTGAAGAAGCCTTGTCAATACACTTCCTTATTGATCACTTTGAGACTTCTTAACTTCAGGTTATCCAAGAACCAAAGTGGTAAGAGAGTGGAAAGAGTCGAAATCGGAATGTCCATAGCTTATTTTTTTACTAATCCCTTAACGTTTGTTTGTCTTTGTGTTAGTTTGCTTCTTTCTTTTTTCCTTTGTTTTCGTTCAATTCCTTAGGTACAATGGCCAGCAGCAATTCCGCATCTAGCAAGTCTAAAGGAGCCGAAACTGTTGACAATACTCAACAACAAATGCTGGAGATGCTTAAGAAACTCATGCACGACAATGAGATAATTAAGCATCGCTTGGAAGACGTGGAGCGAAGCTACAAAACAAGTGATGGCCAAGGAACAAGCAGGGCCGTTCCACCACCACAACCAAGGCGCCATCCTCCGGAAGAAGTTGAGGACGATAACATTCGACCCCCACACACCGAAGCGAGACGGTTTGCTCCTCCTACATAACGCTCCAAGAAGGTACAATGATGATTACATTCCCTTTGAGCATGATGATTATGACTTTGATGACCACCATCCTCGTGGTTATCAAAGACGCCAAAATCTCCTTTTCCCACAAGATGACGATTTTCTCAAAACCAAAATAAGTATTCCCACGTTTTATGGTAAAAGTAATGCGGAGGAATATTTAGAATGGGAAACGAAAGTGGATTTGATCTTTTCTTGTACCAATTATAGTGAATTGCAAAAAGTGAGGTATGCTTCCATTGAATTTTCTGGTTATGCACTTAATTAGTGGACGAATTTGTGTCGAAATAGAAATAAGACAAGACAACCCCCAATCGCCACTTGGGAAGAAATGAAGTTTGAAATGCGACAACGTTTTATTCCAAACAATTATGAGAGTTCTATTTTCATGAGCTTGCATAACTTACGACAAGGTTCCAAAAGTGTAGACGAGTACTATAAAGAGTTAGAAATTTTGTTGGAGAGGTCTAACTTGCAGGAACCTGAAGAAGCCACCAAGGCTCGATTCTTACATGGTTTAAACAGGAAGATTGCGCAAAGGGTTGACCTTCAACCTTACCTCGACCTCACAACCATGGTCCATATGGCTGAGAAGATTGAAGCACAATTAAAGGTACGTAATTCCTCTAATTTCAATTCCAATTATCGTACTAATCAATCTTCGTCAAGATTTCACAGCAAGCCTTCAGGAACAGGAAGTTCACGGCCTACAGGAGGCCAAACGCGTGACCAAGGCTCATCGCAAAGGATGGACAATCGTGTGCAATCCACACAAAGGAGAGATGAACGCACCCAACAAAAGGCTCCTACCGGCAATTCTTCGGATCCTTCAAACAGGTTTAGAGACATTAAATGTTATAAATGTCAAGGACGTGGTCACATAGGAAAAGAATGTCCTAATGCAAAAAGAATCATGTTAATTGAAGAAACAAATGAGTATGTGTCCGAGTCCGAGCATGAAAACGAGTCTGAGCATGATAATGAAATTGAACCTGAAAAGGACCTAGGCACACTAGATGATTTTGACACTAAGGAGTTTCTTGTTGTGCGTAGAGCTTTAAATGCATATCCAAAATTAGATGATCACGAACAACATCGAGAAAACATTTTCCATATTCATTGCATGATAAATGGTAAAGTGTGCACCATGATCATTGATTCCGGTTCTTGTGCGAATGTGGCTAGCATTGAATTAGTAAGAAAACTCAATTTGCCTATGACTAATCACCCGCATCCTTACAACTTGCATGGCTAAATGTGATGCGTGCAACTCGTAGGCTCCAACGATTCCACCTTCCAAACGTCCTTCACAAAGGGTTAGGCACAAGGAAGAAGACTTCCCCTTGCTTCCTTAGTGATTAAAAACGTGTGGATTAAACGAATGAGCAAGACCAACACTTCAAGATGGTCGTTGATCACGCAAACCAAAACGGCCCTCCTGGACGGCACCTTTAAGAAATGGCAACACCTTCAATATGCTCAACTTTGAAGGGTCTTAACCTAGGTTTTTAATGCAAAACCAAGAAAACAAAGTATCACACAAAGTGAATGAAATATCAAGAACTGTTATTCATCAAAAGGTGAGTTTACAACCAGCCAAAGGGGTCTATTTATAGGCCTAGTAGACGTCCCTTTTAGCTTGAAATGGCTAGAGATAATTCAAATAAAGCTATCTAACAAATGTTTAAATTCAAACTTTGCTTGAAAATTTAAACTAAGATAATTCTAGCTAAAACTTGAAATGCTTGCAAGATGTTATCTTCAATGAATCTAGTCATGTTTGGTGATGAAATTGGCGTTGAAGATGTTGAAATTGGCGTTGGGGATGTGGTTGAACTTGAATTCAAAGGCTAGTTGAAGATTGGATTCAATTTGACTTCAAACTTGAATTCAATCTTTGAATTATGATCCCATCCTTTTTGATCTTCAAGTTGGCGTGTGGAAGTATATCTAGGCGTGTGAGAAGTCTTCACATGGTTGAGATGTTGAATTCAAATGCTGGTTGGAGATTGAGTTTAACTTGAACTTGAATTTAAACTTGGATTCAAATTTGAATTGTGATCTATCCTCATCCTTGTTTCAAAGAGTGGCGTGTGATCCCTAAGATGATAGCTGAATCCTTTTTGAAATGTAAGCCTCAAATTGGTTGAAACTTGAATTCAAATTATGGTTGAATTTGAATTCAAGTTTATCTTCAAGTTCAAATTCAAGTGAGATGTCATCCTTCATTTTAAAATGGCCGCCCCTTGTGATATGTTGTAGATGATGTTTGATTTCAATTTGAACAAGAGATTCTATCTTGGACACCTTTGAATTTGTCTTAGCGTAGACAAACATTCTCTTGTAACATTCTCTTGAAACATTCTCTTGAAACATTCTCTTGAAACATTCTCTTCAAACATTCTCTTCAAACATTCTCTTGAGCCTAATTTACCTACAAAGCAAATACATAAAACTAAGATCACACGACACAAAATAAATTCAAAAAACAAGGAATGTAGACGTGCATGCTGAGACATGCTCAAGTTGAAGGTTCAATGAAATGAACCCAAGGAGTCTTAGGTTCATCTTGAACATGTTTGTACAAGAAGGTGGCAACTTGATGACAAAGTTCCCTTGCCCTCCTTCTTGTTATAGGACCTTTGACCTCTTGATGGGGCCCTTGATCCTCATCGGACCCTTGATCCTCATCAAGGAGAAATAATGTAACTCAGGGATTGGAATCTTTACATAAGGATATACATAGCTCTTCGGATGACTTGCCTATAGCACTCAGAAAAGGGGTAAGAGAATGCACTAAACATCCATTATACAATTTTCTTGTATATGATTAGCTGAAGAAAAACTTTAGAGCCTTTACTTGTTTCAATTGGATGTTAAGGATGCTTTCTTAAATGGTGACTTGCAAGAATTAGTGTACATGGAGATACCCTCGGTTATGAGAATAAACAGAATAAAGACATGGTGTGTAAACTAAAAAGGTCACTATATAGATTGAAACAATCTCCCCGTGCTTGGTTTAAAAGATTTACTTTCGTTGTTCTTAAATATGGTTTCAAACAAACTCATAGTGATCATACCTTGTTGTACGATGTTCTAGTATTCATACTATTACAATACTTATTGTTTATGTAGATGATGTAATTCTTACGGGAAATGACAGAAGCAACATTATTTCAATTAAAAGACAACTATCTAAAGAATTTGAAGTTAAGGATTTAGGTGGATTCAGGTATTTCTTAGGTATGGAAATTGCTAGAACCAAAAATGAAATAAGTATTTCACAAAGAAAGTATGTCATAGATTTGTTAAGAGAAACAGGTACGTTAGGGTGCAAACTAGCGCCTACACCTATAGAACCAGGACGAAAACCAAGGAAGTTGTTCGATACGACTTCTACATACAAATTACGATATCAAAAGTTGGTTGGTAAACTTATTTACTTATCGCATACTCGCCCAGATATATGTTATGCGGTTAGCTTTGTTTCACAATTTATGCATGACCCTACTAATGAACATCTTAAAGCTGCTTTAAGGATTCTTAGGTACCTAAAAGCTGCGCCAGGACAAGGACTGTAGAACCTCGGTCTGGACAGCAGACCCGAACCGGTGCACCCGTCGTAGTCTACTAAGAGGACTAACAGACGTAATAACTCTCACATGCACGTCATCGCTGAAGTAAGAGAGAGAAGCGCAGAGACTCAAGCAAAATTAAAATCTAAATCCATCGAATCTTTATTTGATAAAAGCATAAGTAAAATAAAACTGTTCATGGACGCAGCCCTCTAATCCTCGAACGAATGAAAGAAAATTAAGACAATACGAAACAGTCTATAACAGTTCCCAAGATAAGCTCTAAGCACCCCATTCAGCCGACTCGTTGTCGTCTTCTATGAAAATTATATCATAATCGGGCTCATCTGCAAGACAACGGGTAGAACCCTTAGCGAAAAACGCTAGCAAGTAACCCGCTTGTAAGACATAGGGGATCATCACATGGCAAGACATGAGTGAATAGTAATATCAAGGGGAAATTGGAGCATATGTCCTGAATTATTCCAAAATTCGATTTTACTTGCATAATAAAGTAAAGAACAAGTATCACACAAGTAAACAATGAGTCACTTACATAACAATCATTATATCAGAACGGAACACATGATGCATGCCATTTCAAATAATGCTCTACACTACACAATCCCATATGCTTATGCAATACTTTCCAGAACAGTGCAATGCATGTCACAATGCCCGGTCATATAACTTTATATCCTGTGATGGGCCATAGCTTGTCTTTATACCCAGTGACACATCACAGCTGAAATTTATACCCCGTAATGTTCCACAGCTTGTCTTTGTACCCTGTGTCACGTTACAGCTCACTTTATACCCTGTGGTGGTTACAGCTTGTCTTCATACCCTGTAGCACACCATAGCTCGTTTCGCAAAACTTTATACCCTGTGCCAACGCACAGCTCTTATTAAAACATAATGCAAATACAAGTGTCATGATGCAAATATGCACATCCAACACATCATTCAATCACTCAAGGCTCATCTCATTCACACATTCAAGCGTATCACTACATGCTCAGGTCTACCTCACATAAACATTCAGACTAGGGATACAAGGGATGAAGTAGACACCCTATGTTTCATTTGAACCTTATCGAAGCCTCAAATGTTCATCCTTAATCCCTTAGATCATTCACACTGAAATCCAATTCAAATACCTCACGAAATCTTCACCGTTGATTCACCGTCTTAGGTCGTGATCTCAAGACTTACACTAACCTCAATCAGGTCCTAAGAAGCCTCTAGTGTCCCCCAATTGGTCCTCTAGCTTCCCTTTTGCTTCTTCTATTTTCCCACAAAACTGTATATCATACCCTACATCGATCGATCGATGTCACATCATACCCTGACATCCATCGATCGAAGTCCATCAGAATACTTTCTGCCTCACTTCAGTCAATCCCTCAGCCTACATCGATCGATCGAAGTGACTTCATACCCTCACATCGATCGATCGAAGTCCGTCAGAATACTTTCTGCCTCACATCAGTCTCTCAATCCTCTTACATTGATCAATCGATGTACATCAGTCGATGACATCGATCGATCGATGTCTACGATTCCAGAAAATTTCTTTGCGATTTCTGCAGAAACTGCAAAATCAAAACTTCCATCGTCCCCAAATTTCATCACAATCATTCCAGGCCTAATCCCTGCTATCATCTCATATTTAAACTATAAATTGAACACTATACACATACGTAACAAAAATTCAGGTCTAGAACTCGAGGATCTCAACCTACGAATCTAAAGATCCCACCTTTCACCCTCAACCCTATCAAACAATATTATTGCAGCAAAAGAGGATTCAAGGGATGGGGATTTGCAGGAATTCATACATTCATCAACATCAGATTATGTTTCCAATGTACGATGGCCAAAACATCAAATTCAAAACACGGAAATTGCACAGAATTCATAAAAGATTAAACAAGGGTAGAATACTGCATGGTGATCCAATTTGATACAAAAATAGGGCCTTTTTCTTCGCAAATCGTAAGAACTTATAAGAAGATTACTTGCCTTTGATTACTAATAATCGGATTGGAAAATGAACAAGGTTGGATTGGTTCCTGGAGGCTGTCTTCCTTTTCTACGCTGTTGGAGAATCGGCTAGGGCTTAGAGGAGGAAAGAGTCGACGGTTTTCTGAGAGATAATGGGAAAAACTGACGCTCTGTTAGTTTTGTTATGGGAAAGGGCAAAACTTGAATTCCTAAATTGTATTTTACTTGAATCCTTTTTCTTTAATTCTTAAATTCTAATATTTAATCCATAATTAATTGAAATCCATTTAGGTATTAATTTCTTAAGACTCTTTCTCTCATTTAATTACGTTCTAGAGGTTGCGGGGCATAACATTCCACTTCCTTACAAAAAGTTTCGTCCTCGAAACTGACGTACCTTATTGGAAGAGATGCGGGTAACACTCCTTTATCTGCTCCTCAAGTTCCCACGTGGCTTCACGCTCTGTATGGTTACTCCATTGAACCTTGACATACGGAATTCGCTTGCGTAGAACTTGATCCTTCTTGTCCACAATTTTCACCGGGCACTCTTTGTACGTAACATCATCCTTAATCTCTAATGGTTGAGCCTCAAGAACATGGCTCGGATCTTGATGAGGATCAAGGGTCCGATGAGGATCAAGGGTCCCATCAAGAGGTCAAGGGTCCCATGACAAAAAGGAGGGCAAGAGAACTTTGTCATCAAGTTGCCACCTTCTTGTACAAGCATGTTCAAGATGAACCTAAGATTCCTTGGGTTCATTTCATTGAACCTTCAACTTGAGCGTGTATAAGCATGCATGTCTACGTTCTTTGTCTTTGAATTTTATCTTGTGTCTTGTGATCTTTGTTTTATGAATTTGCTTTGTAGGTAAATTAGGTACATGAAATTTCCAAGCCAAATGGAAGCCCAAAATGTCCTTGTAGGCGTGTGCTACCAAAAAGGGAGAGAAAAGGAATGATTGTCTTGAAGAGAATGTTTGTCTCCACAAAGACAAATTCAAATGTGTCCAAGATGGAGTCTCTTGTTCAAATTGAAATCAAAAATCATCTCCAAAACACAATAAGGGGCCAGCCATATTCAAGCAAAAGGATGATTATCAAATTGAATTTAAGTTCAAAGTTAAACTTGAATTTAAATTCAGCCTTGATTTGAATTCAAATTTCAACCAATTTGAAGCTTGCTTTTCAAAAAGAAATCTTCCATTATCTCAAGAACCCACACACCATCTTGGAAGAAAAAGAAGGATAAAATCCAATTCAAATTGAATCCAAGTTTGAATTCAAACTCAATTTGAATTCGAACTTCAACCATCTTTTGAATTCAACTCCAGCCATATTATCATCATCAAAATCAGATTTCAAGACCTCTCTTGGACTTCTTTTAGACGGCTGGACAAAGGAAAGGATGTGCAAGAAACAAATTCAAAGTAAGCTCAAAATTCAAATTCAACTTGAATTCAAATTCACCCAACTTTTTGAATTCAAGTTCAGCCCTATCCTACTCATCAAATCAGCTCAACAATGCCTCATTTGCTGAACAAATACACGGCTGGAAAAGGAGGATTTCAACCAGATTTTAGCTAGGATTTTTCAAGTTGTTTTTGTTTTCAAATAGTTAGCAAATTCAAGTTCAATTCAAATGTTTTTCTAGCTATTTCTTTTAGATAATATCTGATTATTTTGAAGTGTCTTAGGCATCTATAAATAGGCCCTTTGGCCGATTTGTAACACCAACTTTGGATGAATAACAATTCTTGATATTTCCTTCACTTTGCGTGATACTTTGTTTTCTTGGTTTTGTATTAAAAACCTAAGTTAAGATCCTTCAAAGTTGAGCATTTTGAAGGTGTTGCCATTGCTAAAAGGTGCCGTCCAGGAGGGCCATATTGGTTTGCTTGATCAAGAACCATCTTGAAGTGTTGGTCTTGCTCGTTTGATCCACACGTTTTTATCACTAAGGAAGCAAGGGGAAGTCTTCTTCCTTGTGCTTAACCCTTTGTGAAGGACGTTTGGAAGGTGGAATTGTTGGAGCCCACGAGTTGTACGCATCAAATTGGTATCAGAGACCAGGTTACTCTATTCCACCATCTATCATTTCCTTTTTTTTCGTTTGAGTCTAGTCATTTTAAGTTCAGTTGTGTCCTTCTTCTACTCCTCACTCTACACGCCCTTGTCTTGCATTTCATTAAAAAAAACGTCCAAAACAAACATTGCTTTGAGTCCTTGCATGTTGCCGCATTTTTTTTCATCATTCAAGTGTCATCTCTTTTATTTCCTTTTCGCATCACAATCTGATTTTGAGTCGTTCAAATTTGAACAAATTAGGGTTTGTTGCATTTTAGGTTACATTCAGCCTTCTTTTAAATATTCCAACCATAAGCCTATAAAGCTACCTCGGTTTCAAATCATCTTGTTGCTACCGAAGCTTTTAGTTGTGATGATTGTATGCATCTTGTGATTCGCATTGTGATTGATTTAATTCTTTAAGTTTAGTAGTCCTACGTGTGCTTGTCTTCATAACCCATTTTCAACAACAAGCAAAACCCTATTTTAGCCCACACCCCACGGCCAACCAGCCCCACCCCAACCCAACCCTAAAACTCACCAACCTGATTCCAAACGAGCCTATTTACACCCCCAACAAAAAGCCCCAAACCAATTTTACCAAACACAATCAGAATCTAAAGATCCAATTCATTCAAATAAACCCTAACCCTAGAGTTTGAATTTTGTTCAAATTCTGTCCTAAACCAACCAATATCCAAATTGACCACACCAATCATCAATTACCAACAACAAATAGCCATATACACCAAACAATCAACTCCCAAACCCCAATCCAGTAAATACCCAAAGCGTTCAAAAAAACCCTAGCTTGAAAACCCTAACCCTAATTCCAATTCTGTTCAACCTCCATTTCCCTCACTTTCCAAGGTTAGTTTCTTGCAATTCAAGGTTGCAAACAGCAATTTAAAGACATTGCACCATTCAGTCCGAAAATGAAAGTGCTAACTGCAAAACGCGTGAGATTCCAAATTCTGCCCTGATAAAAAAAAGGAGATCTGAACCTTGCCTATGTTGAATTAGCAAGGAGAGAAAGAAAAACAAAAGAACAAGAGCAAATAAAAAGCGCAACACGCTTGAGCATTAAGTAGAAATTTTTTGGTACACTTTGAGAACCTTGGATACCATATTTCCTTTTTACCCCATATTGCCGTCCCACTATACCCTATTCTCCATCTCCTGATCTTCTTGAACAAATCACACACTTGGTTGCTCAATTATTGCATGACTTGAACCATTTTGTGGATAGTAAGTGCATAGAATCAAAATTAACTAAAGATTGCCCACGGCAACCCTTAGTTCATCTTTGGTTCGGCCTTATGCATCAATTTTGGTTGCTTATTTTCTTTGAATCTTAGTAGAAAGTGCAAGTTTGTTTCAATTTCTCTTGATCCTACTTTGATACTAATTGCTGCAACTTGAAAGCACAAAGGGAGAAACAAGTGGAGCTCGTTGTGAATTGGAGAAGCATTGGCAAAACACTTTCTTATTGATCACTTGAACCTTCTTAACTTCAGGTTATCCAAGAACCAAAGTGGTAAGAGAGTGGAAAGAAGAAAAAACAGAGTGTTCATAGTTTGTTTTTTACTAATCCCTTAACGTTTGCTTGTCTTTGTGTTAGTTTGCTTCTTTTCTTCTCTTTTCGTTTTTAATTGATCACTTTAGGTAAAACATGGATAGCAGCACCCACTCCGCATCTAGCAAGTCAAAAGAGGCTGAAACTGTTGACAACATGCAACAACAAATGCTGGAGATGCTTAAGAAACTCATGCATGACAATGAGGTAATTAAGCATCGCTTGGAAGACGTGGAGCGAAGCTACAAAACGAGTGATGGCCAAGGTACAAGCAGGGTCGTTCCCCTGTCATGACCTAGGCGCCACCCACCAGAGGAAGTTGAAGATGACAACCTTAGACCGCTACACATCGAGGCACGAAGGTTTGTTCCTCCTACACAACCAAGAAGGTACGTCCCATGAAGGTACAACAATGATTACATTCCATATGAGCATGATGATTATGACTTTGATGACCACCCTCCCCGTGGTTACCAAAGACGCCAAAATCCCCTTTTTCCGCAAGATGATGATTTTCTCAAAACCAAAATAAATATTCCTACGTTTTATGGTAAAAGTAATGCGGAGGAATATTTAGAATGGGAAACGAAAGTGGATTTAATCTTTTCTTGTACCAATTATAGTGAATTACAAAAAGTGAGGTACGCTTCCATTGAGTTTTCTGGTTATGCACTTAATTGGTGGACAAATTTGTGTCGAAATAGAACTAAGACAAGACAACCTCCAATTGCTACTTGGGAAGAAATGAAGTTTGAAATGAGACAACGTTTTATCCCAAACAATTATGAGAGTTCTATTTTCACGAGTTTGCAAAACTTACGTCAAGGTTCTAAAAGTGTAGACGAGTATTATAAAGAGTTAAAGATTTTGTTGGAAAGGCCTAACTTGCAGGAACCTGAAGAAGCCACCAAGGCTTGTTTCTTACATGGCTTAAACAGGGAGATTGCGTAAAGGGTTGACCTTCAACCTTATCTCGACCTCACAACCATGGTCCATACGGCGGAAAAGATTGAACACCAATTAAAGGTACGTATTTTCTCCAATTTCAATTCCACTTATCGTACTAATCACTCTTCATCAAGATTTCCCAACAAGCCTTCAGGAACAGGAAGTTCACGGCCTATAGGAGGCCAATCACGTGACCAAGGTGTGTCACAAAGAATGGACAATCCTGTGCAATCCACACAAAGGAGAGATGACCGCAACCAACAAAAGGCTCCTACCGGAAATTCTTATGATCCCTCAAACAGGTTTAGAGACATTAAATGTTATAAATGTCAAGGACGTGGTCACATAGGAAAAGAGTGTCCTAATGCAAAACGAATCATGTTAATTGAGGAGACAAACGAATATGTGTCTGAGTCCGAGCATGAAAACGAGTCTGAGCATGATAATGAAATTGAACCTGAAGAGGATCTAGGCGCATTAGATGATTTTGACACTAAGGAGTTTCTTGTTGTGCGTCGAGCTTTAAATGCATATCCGAAATTAGATGATCACGAACAACATCGAGAAAACTTTTTCCATATTCATTGCATGATAAATGGTAAAGTATGCACCATGATCATTGATTCCGGTTCTTGTACGAATGTGGCTAGTATCGAATTGGTAGGAAAACTGAATTTGCCTATGACTAATCATCCGCATCCTTACAAACTTGCATGGCTAAATGATTGCGGTGAAGTTAGCGTAAGTAAACAAATTTTGATTTCTCTTAGCATTGGTAGTTACAAAGATGATGTTTTATGCGATGTTGCACCAATGCATGCTAGTCATATCTTACTTGGTAGGCCATGGCAATTTGATCGACATGTGACATATGATGGTTATTTGAATCGTTATTCTTTCAAATTGAATGGCAAATTGTACAAATTGCATGCACTTCCACCACACAAAGTACATGTAGCGCCCCGCTCCCGAACCCTAACATCAGAAATGGTGCACCTGCCGTATCTCACTAAGGAGAATACAAGGCGTCGAATGAACTTCCTACATGTCCAAAAATACGTAGAAATTTTTTCTCGCGGAAACGAATTACCATAACATTAAATTACCCGAACAAAAAAATCATCAATAAAACACTAAATCCATAATGACAATAAAGTCACTGTGCCAACCTCTAATTGCTATCAGTCTAAATAGGGTAGTGTCCGATGAAACCCCAATAAAATAACGACAGACAGCCGCAAGGTCTCCTTGTATCCTAGGTGCGACCGTCAGTATGCCCATACTACCGTGTCAGCCCCGTCCTCAGCAAAGATATAGTCGTACACTTCTTCGTTCTCACCTGGTGTGGGGGGGGAATAGGGGTGAGTGACGGGAAATCACCCACTAGGCACATGCCTCCAACTCGTACAAGACTAGCATACTAAAATGATATAACACATAACACATAAAACATGATATCACATAAGTATATGAAAGACTGCGGAAAGTAATTCACTCCAGATAAAGAATGCGCAACATCGTGATGCATGTCCTACTATGCACGTCACACGCAACAAAGTCATGTCACACAGAATGCCGATATCTCCACCGTGCAATGCATGAACCCGAGTCCTACTGAGTGGCTGCAGGTCGTACACCCCACAGTCACCATACTGAGTGTGCGTGGCCGCGCCACCGCACACCATCCTTAGTGTCGTGGCCCTGCCACCGTACACCATCCTGAGCGCCTGTGACCCGTACGTCACGACCCGCCATCATGCAATGCACGTGCCATGAATGCAAAAACAGAAACGCCTGAGGCCCCTGGCCCATCCTCACCATCCTCCGGCACTCAATTCTAGGTTAACTTATTATCGAGTACTGATTCAGCGTTGTTCGGAGTCAACTCCATTTTCCCACTTTTCGTATACATTCATCGGGCTTTTTCCATATTTCTCCTTATTTTTCTCATATTTATTTCTATTTATTTCCTAATTATCTAAATTAGATAAATTATCACAATTACCGAATTTTAATGAAAATAACCTAGTTTCATCAATTTATAATTTCTGGAATTTATATATAATTTTTCGATTTTATGTACATTTTTCCTATAATTATTACTATTTAAAATTAATTAAATAACATTTATAGAATTTCCAGAAATTCAGAATTATATTATTTTTTATTATATATTTTTTTTCCGTTTAATTGGGCCAGCCAACTGGGCCCGGTCCGTTGGCCATTCGGCCCGGCCTGCGGTCGGCTCAGTAGATTATTTTATTTTATTTTATTTTATATATATTAAGTAAATGAGTTAGACCTGCGCACAATTGGCCCGCTACACAGAAATTTGATGAAAATCATTTAATTTCAGTATTTTATAATTTCTAGAATTTATTTATGATTTTCTGATATTTACTTATATTTTTCCTATATTTAATACTATTTTTAATCAATTAAATAACATTAATAAAATAAATCATTTTGATATCAAATTCATCCCTAACATCAAATCAGATAGACGCAGAGCACGCATCGCATAGACTTCTGCGCAGTATTCCACAGACTCAAAACGCATGCGCAAAGCTTATACTATTTTGATTATCAAATTTTTCCCTAAAATCAAAACCAAAGCAGTTTTACTATTTTGATTATCAAATTTTTCTCTAAAATCAAATCAAATCCACGCAAAACAGTATACGCATTCCACAGTAATCAAACACAGTAATCAAACACATTCCACAGTAATCAAAACTCATGCTTTTCACAGATCAAGCAATATAGTATAGATTTCAACAATTAAAAACAATAAACACATAATATATCACCAAAGCATGCTGGAATTTGTACCAATTGGAGGGGAAAAGGGAACCTACCTGATGCAACCAATCACGCGATTTAACCAACAACGCGAATGAGTCGGGAATCGTTTTGCGCGCTTCTCCTTCTTTATTCTTCTTTCTTCTTCTCTCTTCTCTCTTTCTCCTTCCATCCCCTCTTCACTGCGGCTGCCTCTCTTCTCTCAGCCTTTGCTCTCTTTTTCTTCTATTCTTTTATTCCTTTTTTTTTCTTTTTCAGTTACCCGCTTATCTCCCCCTTACTATTTACTCTCAGTTGTGCTAAATTAGTGGGGGCAGTTGCCCCCCATAATCGTGACCCTCATCTTTCCTTTTTTTTTAATATTAAATATTCCCCTTATCCCCTCTTTTCGGTTACAGTGTATTTTTTTTACTTAACCCGCGGCATCCATTCATTTTTTTGTATATTTTATACTTCGTTCTTTATATTTTGTTTTCTTATTACTTAACCTTCATTTATAACAAATATATCCACTAACAAGTTACGAACTACTCGCCCATAAATCGTACACTGTTATTAATTAAGTTCTAAGGATCATTTCACCCACGGTTACGTTAATTTTAATTTAACAAATAAAGGCTAATTCGAAAATTTCAGGATATAACATCCTCCCCTCCTTACAAGAAGTTTCATCCTCGAAACTTGACGTACCTTAACCAAAAAGTTCGGGGTAGCGTTCGCACATCTGATCCTCCAGTTCCCAAATCGTTTCGTTCTCCCTGTGATTTCTCTATTGCACCTTGATATACGAAATGATCCTCCTCCCCAGTTCTTGTTCCTTACGGTCTATAATCCGGACAGGAGGTTCTTCATATGACACATCCGGTCTGAATCCCAACGTTGTGCGTTCAGTACATGGCTCGAATCAGAAACGCACCTTCTCGGCTGAGAAACATAGAATACGTTATGCACTTGGGCCAATACCAAAAGTAACGCCAAACGGAAAGCTAATGAATCAATCCCTTCAAGCACCTCGTAGGGGCTAATGCAACGAGGCCCTAGCTTACCCTTCAGACCAAATCGTGCAACTCCCTTTGTAGGCGATACCTTCACGTAAACCTCCTCTCCGACAGTAAAAAAACCCCAGGGAATACCTCTTCGAATCCGCCCAACTCTTGCTTCTGTCTTGAGCAACCTTGAGCCTATCACGGATCAACTTCACTTCCTCTTTGGTCTGCTCAGTCAACCCCGGTCCGGTAATAGCATGCTCACCTGCTTCATCCCAATAGACAGAGGACCTACACTCGCACCCATAGAGTACCTCAAATGGTATCATGCCAATAGCATTATAATAGATGTTGTCGTAGGCAGACTTGATCGACTTGATCATACCATCCCAGTTTCCTTTGGAGTCTAGTGCGTAGAACCTCAACATGTGCTCGAGAGTCAAAATCGTCCTCTCCAACTGCCCATCGAGTTGGAGATGAAATGCAGTGCTCCAACGTAGCTCCGCCCATTATATCAACGTACATGAGGTTAATATGTGTTGTCATTTTAATGATTAAGTTGTAGAACATGTTTGGTATAGACATATCGTACGTTGTGTGTCCTTATTTAACGCATGCATAACTTAGGTATCATATGTAGCTCGTGAATTCACCACCGTTACATGCAGTTTGTCACGTATATTATATTTATATTGTATATTAGTTGAGTTTTTTTTGGTACCCTTGCTGTGTGCATTCATTTCAGTTTTATATATATATATACATATATATATATATATATATAGTGATCTCTCTTTTTGTACTTATGTTAGTCGTCGATAATATATTTTTTTGTTATCTATACTCTATATTTTTCGTACTAGCTTTTCTTATTATTGTACAAATATCGTATGTAAATTATTCCGAAGGAATTTCACAAATGCATGTATTTTACTGTAATGTAGGTATATTTATTTGGTGCTCAAGTAAGATAATAAATTTTTTTTCCTCTCTCTCTCTCTTTTTTTTCTTACTATTTTTTTCTGTTATTAAATTAGTTACACTTTAATCTATTACTATGTTGTCATGCAATACTATATCTTTCCTAACTCGTATTTAGCATGCTTAACTTCAGTTGTGTATGTTAATGATTTATTTTAAAGCTTGTAAATGTATGCTATATCTGTAATTCCATGTCTTGTACGCAAAGTATTTGTTATTTTATTCCTTGTACTTATGTTGTTCTACGTTATATATTATGATATTTATTACTGTTTCGTTGTATTAGTTATGTTGTGGGGTCATTGAAATAGTTTTACACTTGTGCATATGCACTTAGCATCGTATAGTTACTTTTGTTTCGTGTATCTATTTGTATGTTTTTTATTTACATTTATCATTAATGTTGTAACAAATTGTGTTTGTCCATTTGCTTCTCTATTGTTGTAAGAGACTGGATGTTTTTTTTGTATTACACTGTGGATTAGTAACCCACGAAATATATTAACACCTTAACATTTACAATTTCTAAATTAGTTATCTGTCATGGTTTCGTTTTTTTGTAGTAGTCAGTTAGTACATATAATCCTGATTTATCTTATATCTTTTGTATGTATAAGTATATGGGTATATAAGCATCTATATTATATATATATATATATATATATATATATATATATTCTAGGTAAGTATGTTACGACAACCTGGTAAATTTTCTTTTCTTTTGTTATATATAGTGGTTAATTAAACTTTTTTTTTCTACCTTTGTGGTGTTTATTGTTCATGTTGTACTTGAATTAGTAAATTTTATTAGGCATAGGGTGGTGGTATGTGATGGCGGGGTAAGCTATTGATTTTGCAGCTGTGACTGCGATTTAACTATTAACAACTTAAGTTATTTTGTTTATATGTTATGATACGTTATATATTTGTTTGTGTCGTGCATGAGTATGGCGTGTCTTATTTTGTGTTTGTGCACCTAATCTTCATGTGGTATATCTATACAATTTGTTGAGTTATGTTGTATATTCATAGTTCATTTTGTTAAGGTGATATCTCCCTTTTTTTTTCTCAGCGAAGCTTTGTTGATATCTGTGTTGGTATCAACTGTCCATTCGAACTTTGCCTTCTTATGCTTCTGTCTGCTCAGGGACACCCGTATCGACAAAAGAAAAAAAAATTCTCAAACGAAATTCCATGTAGTAGCTGGCCCCGCCGAGAAAACTCCTTACTTCAGTCATCTTGGTCGGTCAGGGCTACTCGGCGATATCCTTAATCTTCTTAGAATTCACTGAGGTTCACTCTTCTGAACTTAGGTGACTTAAGAAACCTACGCTTCCACCGCGCACTCTGATCATTTATCTCTGATTACATCATATGTACTGATGATCAGTGTTGATACCTGGTCACCGGCGGTTGAACTCCGCTACGACGTCGCCATCCTTTTCGATGTATGCATCAGTCATCAAGTGGATATGGACACTGATGCGTGCAACTCGTGGGCTCCAACGATTCCACCTTCCAAACGTCCTTCACAAAGGGTTAGGCACAAGGAAGAAGACTTCCCCTTGCTTCTTTAGTGATTAAAAACGTGTGGATTAAACGAATGAGCAAGACCAACACTTCAAGATGGTCGTTGATCAGGCAAACCAAAACGGCCCTCCTGGACGGCACCTTTAAGCAATGGCAATACCTTCAATATGCTCAACTTTGAAGGATCTTAACCTAGGTTTTTAATGCAAATCCAAGAAAACAAAGTCTCACACAAAGTGAAAGAAATATCAAAGATTCTTATTCATCAAAAGGTGTGTTTACAATCAGCCAAAGGGGTCTATTTATAGGCCTAAAAAACGTCCCCCTTCAGCTTGAAATGGCTAGAAATAATTCAAATAAAGCTATCTAACAAATGTTTAAATTTGAACTTTGCTTGAAAATTAAAACTAAGATAATTCTAGCTAAAACTTGAAATGCTTGCAAGATGTTATCTCCACTATGTCCAGCCGTTTTTGAGGAGCCAATGGTGTCTTGGAGAAGCTGATTTGATGAGTGGGATGAGGCCTGAAATTGATTTCAAAAGTTAGTTGAATTTGAATTCAAGTTGAGTTTGAATTTGAGCTTGCTTTGAACTTGGCTCTTGGATATCTTCCTCCACTAATCCAGCCGTGTCCTTGATGAAATTATGTGTAGAAAAACCTGATTTGATGAGGATAAGATGGCTGGGATTGAATTCAAATGATGGTTGAAGTTTGAATTCAAATTGAGTTTGAATTTGAATTCAAACTTGGATTCAATTTGAATTGTGATCTATCTCCTTCTTTGTTCTTCAAAATGGCGTGTAAATGGCTGAGATGATAGTTGAATCCCTTTTGAAATGTAAGTCTCAAATTGGTTGAAACTTGAATTCAAATCACGGTTGAATTTAAATTCAAGTTTATCTTCAAGTTTAAATTCAAGTAAGATGTCATCCTTTAGCTTAAAGTGGCCGCCCCTTGTGATATGTTGTAGATGATGTTTGATTTCAATTTGAACAAGAGACTCTATCTTGGACACCTTTGAATTTGTCTTAGCGTAGACAAACATTCTCTTCAAATATTCTCTTCAAACATTCTCTTCAAACATTTCATGTACCTAATTTACCTACAAAGCAAATACATAAAACTAAGATCACACGACACAAGATAAAATTTAAAGACAAAGAATGTAGACGTGCATGCTGATACACATTCAAGTTGAAGGTTCAATGAAATGAACCCAAGGAGTCTTAGGTTCATCTTGAACATGCTTATACAAGAAGGTGGCAACTTGATGACAAAGTTCCCTTGCCCTCCTTCTTGTTATAGGACCCTTAACCTCTTGATAGGGCCCTTGATCCTCATCGGACCCTTGATCCCCATCAATCCCCCCCTCCTCAAAAGGATTCGTCCTCGAATCAAAAAGGTCATCGTTGAAAGGGGTGAGGTCAGCAACATTAAAAGTAGGAGAAATTGAACCATACCTGTCGGGAAGATCAAGGATGTATGCATTGTCACCTATGCGTTTCAATACTTTAAAGGGTCCATCTCCTCGAGGTAACAATTTTGACTTTCTTTCATTGGGAAATCTTTCCTTGCGCAAATGTAACCACACTAAATCGCCAGGCTTAAACACAACTCTTTTCCGATGTTTGTTAGCTCGTCTTTCATAAGCTTTGTTTTTCTTTTCAAGTTGTGTTTTAACTTGTTCATGCAGTTTCTTTATGTTGTCTGCTTTTTGTTTACCATCAAGACTAGAACGTTCATGCACGGGAATAGGAATCAAATCGATGGGAGACAAGGGATTAAAGCCATACACGATTTCAAATGGACTATGCAAAGTACCGTGATGGACACTCCTATTATATGCAAATTCGATATATGGAAAACAATCTTCCTAATGTTTAATGTGTTTTTGCAAAATGGCACGCAAAAGTTGAGAAAGAGTACGATTAACGACTTCAGTTTGTCCATCAGTTTGTGGGTGTGCGGTGGTGGAAAACAACAATTGTGTACCAAGTTTAGCCCACAAAACACGCCAAAAATGACTCAAAAATTTCGTATCTCTATCACTTACAATTGTACGTGGCATGCCATGCAATCTAACAATTTCTTTGAAGAACAAATCAGCAACATGTGTGGCATCATCAACTTTCCTACATGCAATGAAATGTGCCATTTTTGAAAATCGATCAACCACAACATAAATGCTATCGCGTCCTCCCCGAGACCTAGGAAGTCCTAGCACAAAGTCCATGGAAATGTCAATCCAAGGGGCATCAGGGACGGGTAAAGGCGTGTAAAGGCCATGTGGTTGGGACTTGGATTTGGCTTGTTTGCAAGTGATGCAACTACCACACAACCTCTCGACGTCTACTCGCATGTGGGGCCAATAGAAATGTTCCTTAAGAGTCTCAAGGGTTTTGAACACTCCGAAATGACCCATTAAACCTCCCCCATGGGCTTCTCTAGTCAATGATTCTCGTAGGGATGATTGGAGAACGCATAATTTTTGTTCTTTGAAAAGATAACCCTCATGTATGTAAAATTTCCCAAATGGTGCTTCTTTACATGCCTCGAAAATGGTGCCAAAGTCATGGTCATTGGGGAACAATTCCTTAAGTGATTCGAATCCTAAGAAGCGTGAAGATAATGTAGTCACTAACGTGTATCTCCTAGAGAGGGCATCGGCAACTATATTATCATTTCCTTGTTTGTACTTAATCATGTAAGGAAATTGTTCTATGAACTCTACCCATTTGTCATGTCTTTTGTTCAACTTTCTCTGCCCTTTAAGATACTTAAGGCTTTCGTGGTCAGTGTGGATCACAAACTCTTTAGGTTGAAGATAGTGTTGCCAAGTTTGTAGGGATCTCACAAGGGCATAAAGTTCCTTATCATAGGTAGAGTAATTCAATACTGCTCCTTTCAACTTTTCACTAAAGTAGGCTATGGGTTTCTTACTTTGGGTCAAAACTGCGCCTATACCCACTCCACTTGCATCACACTCGATCTCAAAGGTCTCGTCAAAATTTGGTAGCCTAAGTATGGGTGCAGTGGTCAGCCTACGCTTGAGCTCTTCAAATGCCTGTTGTTGTGGCGCTTCCCACCTAAAAGGCACATCTTTTTTCACAATTTCGTTTAGGGGTGCAGCTATGGAAGAAAAATCTTTGACAAAGCATCTATAAAAGCTAGCTAGTCCATGAAAACTGCAAACTTCCCCTACATTCTTAGGTATAGGCCACTCCACAATTGACCTAACCTTTTCCTCATCCATCTCTACTCCCTCAGCCGAAATGACAAAGCCTAGAAAAACCACGCGTTCTAAACAAAAGGAGCACTTCTTAAAGTTGGCATAAAGTTGTTCTTGCTTAAGCTTTTCAAAAACGGCTCTAATGTGGTCAAGATGATTTTCTATGGTGTGGGAATATATTAGGATATCATCGAAATAGACAACGACAAAGCGTCCTATGAACGCACGTAAGACTTCATTCATTAGCCTCATAAAGGTACTAGGGGCGTTGGTAAGTCCGAAGGGCATCACTAACCACTCATAGAGCCCAAACTTGGTTTTGAATGCAGTCTTCCATTCGTCCCCTTCTCTAATGCGTACCTGGAAGTACCCTTGCTTAAGGTCGATTTTGGTGAAGAATTTGGATCCGTACAACATGTCTAACATATCGTCTAGCCTAGGTATAGGGTACCTATACTTGACGGTAATCTTGTTTATGGCTCGGCAATCGGTACACATTCTCCACGTTCCATCCTTTTTGGGTACTAAAATGACTGGGACGACAGATGAGCTTAGACTCTCTCGAACTTGTCCACTAGCTAGGAGCTCCTCTATTTGCCTTTGGATTTCTTTGGTTTCTTCGGGGTTGGCTCGATAGGCTGGGCGATTGGGTAACACGGCTCCTGGGACAAAGTCGATTTGGTGTTCTATTCCTCTAATGGGTGGTAATCCGGATGGTGGTTCGGAGGGAAATAGAACTTCATATTCTTGGATAAGGGACGCAACTGAGGTAGGTAAGTTTGGTAGGAGTTCTTCAAGGGCAAGTTGACACGACTTTGGGATGATGATGAGGACATTTTGGTTGTTATAAAGTGCACGTGTAACCTCTCTTTTCTTTGCGAAATACCCACACTTCTTTTTGGACTCGTTGACACTTAGGGGCACTACCTCCTTTCCCTTGCTCTCGTGTTTTTTGTTCTCACTTTTCATACACTCCACGAATTTTCGCTCGGCTTCTTTTTCCTTAGGATCGGCTCTAGATTTGGGCATGCGTTGGTGATCCTCGTGGACTTTGTGTGGTGGAAGTGCATTCAGTTTGTACAATTTGCCATTCAATTTGAAAGAATAACGATTCAAATAACCATCATATGTCACATGTCGATCAAATTGCCATGGCCTACCAAGTAAAATATGACTAGCATGCATTGGTGCGACATCACATAAAACATCATCTTTGTAACTACCAATGCTAAGAGAAATCAAAACTTGTTTACTTACGCTAACTTCACCGCAGTCATTTAGCCATGCAAGTTTGTAAGGATGCGGATGATTAGTCATAGGCAAATTCAGTTTTCTTACTAATTCAATGCTAGCCATATTTGCACAAGAACCGGAATCAATGATCATGGTGCACACTTTACCATTTATCATGCAATGAATATGGAAAATGTTTTCTCGATGTTGTTCGTGATCATCTAATTTCGGATATGCATTTAAAGCTCTACGCACAACAAGAAACTCCTTGGTGTCAAAATCATCTAATGCGCCTAGATCCTCTTCAGGTTCAATTTCATTATCATGCTCAGACTCGTTTTCATGCTTGGACTCGGACACATATTCGTTTGTCTCTTCAATTAACATGATTCTTTTTGCATTAGGACATTCTTTTCCTATGTGACCACGTCCTTGACATTTATAACATTTAATGTCTCTAAACCTGTTTGGGGGATCCAAAGAATTGCCGGTAGGAGCCTTTTGTTGGGTGCGTTCATCTCTCCTTTGTGTGGATTGCACACGATTGTCCATCCTTTGCGATGCTCCTTGGTCACGCGTTTGGCCTCCTGTAGGCCGTGAACTTCCTGTTCCTGAAGGCTTGCTGTGAAATCTTGATGAAGATTGATTAGTACGATAATTGGAATTGAAATTGGAGGAGTTACATACCTTTAATTGTGCTTCAATCTTTTCAGCCATATGGACCATGGTTGTGAGGTCGAGGTAAGGTTGAAGGTCAACCCTTTGCGCAATCTCCCTGTTTAAACCATGTAAGAATCGAGCCTTGGTGGCTTCTTCAGGTTCCTGCAAGTTAGACCTCTCCAAAAAAATTTCTAACTCTTTATAATACTCGTCTACACTTTTGGAACCTTGTCGTAAGTTATGCAAACTCGTGAAAATAGAACTCTCATAATTGTTTGGAATAAAACGTTGTCGCATTTCAAACTTCATTTCTTCCCAAGTGGCAATTGGGGGTTGTCTCGTCTTAGTTCTATTTCGACACAAATTCGTCCACCAATTAAGTGCATAACCAGAAAATTCAATGGAAGCATACCTCACTTTTTGCAATTCACTATAATTGGTACAAGAAAAGATCAAATCCACTTTCGTTTCCTATTCTAAATATTCCTCCGCATTACTTTTACCATAAAACATGGGGATATTTATTTTGGTTTTGAGATAATCCTCATCTTGCGGGAAAAGGGGATTTTGACATCTTTGGTAACCACGGGGAGGGTGGTCATCAAAGTCATAATCATCATGCTCAAAGGGAATGTAATCATCATTGTACCTTCTTGGAGCGTACCTTCTCGCTTGTGTAGGAGGAACAAACCTTCTTGCTTCCGTGTGCGGTGGCCTAAGGTTGTCATCCTCAACTTCTTCTGGAGGATGGCGCCTTGGTTGTGGTAGGGGAACGGCCCTGCTTGTTCCTTGGCCATCACTCGTTTTGTAGCTTCGCTCCACATCTTCCAAGCGATGCTTAATTACCTCATTGTCATGCATGAGTTTCTTAAGCATCTCCAGCATTTGTTGTTGTGTATTGTCAACAGTTTCGGCTTCTTTAGACTTGCTAGATACGGAATGATTGCTGCTGGCCATTGTACCTAAGGATTTGAACGAAAACAAAGGGAAAAAGAAAGAAGCAAACTAACACAAAGACAAACAAACGTTAAGGGATTAGTAAAAAAATAAGCTATGAACACTCTGCTTTCGATTCTTTTCACTCTCTTACCACTTTGGTTCTTGGATAACCTGAAGTTAAGAAGTCTCAAAGTGATCAATAAGGAAGTGTATTGCCAAGACTTCTTCGAATCACAATGTTCTCCGCTTGTTTCTTCCTTTTTGCTTTCAAGTTGCACCAATTAGTATCAAGGTAGAATCAATTGAAATGAACACAAACTTGAAATTTCTAGTAAGATTCAAAGAAAATAAGCAGCCAAAGTTGATGTATAAGGCTGAACCAAAGATAAACTAAGGGTTGCCGTGGGCAATCTTTAGTTAATTTTGATTCTATGCACTTATTATCCACAAAATGGTTCAAGTCATGCAACAATCGAGCAACCAAATGTGTGATTGGTTCAAGAAGATTAGGAGATGGGGAGTAGGGTATATAGGGGACGGCAATGTGGGGTAATATGGTATCCAAGGTTTGCAAGTCGTACCAAAAATTTTCCACGTAATGCACAAACGTTTTGCCCTTTTTCTTTTCTCTTGTTCTTTTGTTTTTCTTTTTCTTCCTTGCTATTTCAATTGAGCAAGGTTCAGATTCTTTTTTTTTTACTAAGAGCAGAATTAGAATTTCACGCGTTTTGCACTTAGCACTTGCGTTTTTGGACGGAAGAGTGCAATGTATTTAAAATGCAATTTGTATCTTGGACTTGCAACAAAAATAACCTTGGAAAGTGAAGGAAATTGGGGTAGGACCGAATGGGGGTTAAGGTTAGGGTTTTGATTTAGGGTGTTTTTGAACGTTTTGGGATTTTGCGGAATGGGGTTGTAGGAACGGAATGGGTGTTGTAAATTGACTATTTGGGTTGGTAATTGATGATTGGTGTGGTCAATTTGGATATTGGTTGGTCTAGGACAGAATTTGAACAAAATTCAAATTCTAGGGTTAGGGTTTATTTGAATAAATTGGGATCTTTAGAATCTGATTGTATTTGGTAAAATTGGTTTGGGGCTTTTTGTTTGGGGTGTAAATAGGGCTATTTGGGATCAGCTTGGCGAGTTTTAGAGTTGGGTTGGGGTGGAGGTGGTTGGGCCGTGGGGTGTGGGGCTAGTTTTAGGGTTTGGTTGGTGTTGCAAGTAGGTTGTGAAGACAAGCACACGTAGGACTACCAGATTTATAGCATGAAATCAATCACAATGCGAATCATAAGATGCATACAATCATCACCAACTAAAAGCTTCGGTAGCAACAAGATGATTTGAAACCGAGGTAGCTTTTTAGGCTGATGGTTGGAATATTTAAAAGAAGGCTGAATGTACCCTAAAATGCAACGAACCCTAATTTGTTCAAGTTTGAACGACTCAAAATCAGATTGTGATGCGAAAAGGAAATAAAGGAAATGACACTTGAATGATGAAAAAGCAAAATGCAGCAACGTGACTTAAAGCAAATGTGGACATTTTGTTTTTTTTTGTTTTTTTTGTTTTGTATGAGATGCAAGACAATGGCGTGTAGAGTGAGGGGTAGAAGAAGGACTCAACTGAAATTGAAATGACTAGACTCAAACGAAAAGGAAATGATAGATGGTGGAATAGAGTAACCTGGTCTCTGATACCAATTTGATGAGTGCAACTCGTGGGCTCCAACGATTTCACCTTCCAAACGTCCTTCACAAAGGGTTAGGCACAAGGAAGAAGACTTTCCCTTGCTTCCTTAGTGATTAAAAACGTGTGGATTAAACGAATGAACAAGACCAACACTTCAAGATGGTCGTTGATCAGGCAAACCAAAACGGCCCTCTTGGACGGCACCTTTAAGCAATGGCAATACCTTCAATATGCTCAACTTTGAAGGATCTTAACCTAGGTTTTTAATGCAAAACCAAGAAAACAAAGTCTCACACAAAGTGAAAGAAATATCAAAGATTCTTATTCATCAAAAGGTGTGTTTACAATCAGCCAAAGGAGTCTATTTATAGGCCTAAAAAACGTCCCCCTTCAGCTTGAAATGGCTAGAAATAATTCAAATAAAGCTATCTAACAAATGTTTAAATTTGAACTTTGCTTGAAAATTAAAACTAAGATAATTCTAGCTAAAACTTGAAATGCTTGCAAGATGTTATCTCCACTATGTCCAGCCGTTTTTGAGGAGCCAATGGTGTCTTGGAGAAGCTGATTTGATGAGTGGGATGAGGCCTGAAATTGATTTCAAAAGTTAGTTGAATTTGAATTCAAGTTGAGTTTGAATTTGAGCTTGCTTTGAACTTGGCTCTTGGATATCTTCCTCCACTAATCCAGCCGTGTCCTTGATGAAATTATGTGTAGAAAAACCTGATTTGATGAGGATAAGATGGCTGGGATTGAATTCAAATGATGGTTGAAGTTTGAATTCAAATTGAGTTTGAATTTGAATTCAAACTTGGATTCAATTTGAATTGTGATCTATCTCCTTCTTTCTTCTTCAAAATGGGCTGTAAATGGCTGAGATGATAGCTGAATCCCTTTTGAAATGTAAGTCTCAAATTGGTTGAAACTTGAATTCAAATCACGGTTGAATTTAAATTCAAGTTTATCTTCAAGTTTAAATTCAAGTAAGATGTCATCCTTTAGCTTAAAGTGGCCGCCCCTTGTGATATGTTGTAGATGATGTTTGATTTCAATTTGAACAAGAGACTCTATCTTGGACACCTTTGAATTTGTCTTAGCATAGACAAACATTCTCTTCAAACATTCTCTTCAAACATTCTCTTCAAATATTCTCTTCAAACATTCTCTTCAAACATTCTCTTCAAACATTTCATGTACCTAATTTACCTACAAAGCAAATACATAAAACTAAGATCACACGACACAAGATAAAATTTAAAGACAAAGAATGTAAACGTGCATGCTGATACACGTTCAAGTTGAAGGTTCAATGAAATGAACCCAAGGAGTCTTAGGTTCATCTTGAACATGCTTGTACAAGAAGGTGGCAACTTGATGAAAAAGTTCCCTTGCCCTCCTTCATGTTATAGGACCCTTAACCTCTTGATGGGGCCCTTGATCCTCATCGGACCCTTGATCCCCATCAATCTGATAATTGTTTCCCTTTATGCTCTTCTTGATTCTGCTGTGATGGTGGCGCCGGCCTCTGCTCAGTGCCCTTACTCGTAAAACGTCCTTGCCACACTGACCCTAACGTGGCATCAACAATGAGCACGTGGTGGCCGCGGTGACCATGCATTCCTGTATGGCTGTACTTCTATCGCGAGCGGTCTTGTACTTATTAACGGCCATGTCGCATATTTGTGCCTCCCCGGTGAAGTGTTCTTCTAGACATCAGATTCCGGAAGTCCTGCATTTCCATGTAGTAAGCCTCAGATCTGGTGGTGGCAGCGGCGGAAGCCGCTGGTTCAACTGCTACTGCTACTATTGCGCTAAAGTGGTGGCCATGGTGTCAACTAATGCCTGGAGAATGGCCCTCTGATCCTGGTGGTCGTTACCACAGGCGCCGTTGCCTCCTTTGCCCGATTATTCACGACAGGGCGGTACTTTCCTGGATCTCGTGCTAACCTTTATGAGAATTCGGACGGGAGTGATTGATGGATTCGAGCCCTTATGAAGGTTTGGGGGTCTAACGATCATTAAATAGAGGAAGCTCACCAACGGCACACACCTCCCAATCCCGATCATAACTTAGGTCTACTTCATTTATTTAGGGTATAATTGGCATTTCTAGAAGAAGATCATAGCTTATGTCTAGGTGATCTAGTTAATCCTGCGTTTCCGATGCGGATCTGAAGCCTTGGCTCTGATACCACCTGTAGCGCCTCGCTCCCGAACCCTAACATCGGGAATGGTGCACCCGCCGTATCTCACTAAGGAGAATACAAGGCGTCGAATCAACTTTCTACATGTCCGAAAATACGTAGAAATGTTTTCTCGCAGAAACGAATTACCATAACATTAAATTACCCGAACAAAGAAATCATCAATAAAACACTAAATCCATAATGACAATAAAGTCACTGTGCCAACCTCTAACTGCTATCAGTCTAAACAGGGTAGTGTCCGATGAAACCCCAATAAAAAAACGACAGACAGCCGCAAGGTTTCCTCGTATCCTAGGTGCGACCGTCAGTATGCCCATACTACCGTGTCAGCCCCGTCCTCAGCAAAGATATAGTCGTACGCTTCTTCGTTCTCACCTGGTGGGGGGGGAATAGGGGTGAGTGACGGGAAATCACCCAGTAGGCGCATGCCTCCAACTCGTACAAGACTAGCATACTAAAATGATATAACACATAACACATAAAACATGATATCACATAAGCATATGAAAGACTGCGGAAGGTAATTCACTCCAGATAAAGAATGTGCAACATCGTGATGCATGTCCTGCTATGCATGTCACACGCAACAAAGTCATGTCACACAGAATGCCGATATCTCGACCGTGCAATGCATGAACCCGGGTCCTACTGAGTGGCTGCAGGTCGTACACTCCACAGTCACCATACTGAGTGTGCGTGGCCGCGCCACCGCACACCATCCTGAGTGTCGTGGCCCCGCCACCGTACACCATCCTGAGCGCCCGTGACCCATACGTCACGACCCGCCATCATACAATGCACGTGCCATGAATGCAAAAACACAAACGCCTGAGGCCCCTGGCCCATCCTCACCATCCTCCGGCACTCAATTCTAGGTTAACTTATTATCGAGTACTGATTCAGCGTTGTTCGGAGTCAAATCCATTTTTCCACTTTTCGTATACATTCATCGGGCTTTTTCCATATTTCTCCTTATTTTTCTCCTATTTATTTCTATTTATTTCCTAATTATCTAAATTAGATAAATTATCACAATTACCGATTTTTAATGAAAACAACCTAGTTTCATCAATTTATAATTTCTGGAATTTATATATAATTTTCCGATTTTATTTACATTTTTCCTATAATTATTACTATTTAAAATTAATTAAATAACATTTATAGAATTTCCAGAAATTCAGAATTATATTATTTTTTATTATATATTTTTTTCCACTTAATTGGGCCAGCCAACTGAGGCCCGGTCCGTTGGCCATTCGGCCCGGCCCGCGGTCGGCTTAGTAGATTATTTTATTTTATTTTATTTTATATATATTAAGTAAATGAGTCAGACCTACGCACAATTGGCCCGCTACAGAGAAATTTGATGAAAATCATTTAATTTCAGTATTTTATAATTTCTAGAATTTATTTATGATTTTCTGATATTTACTTATATTTTTCCTATATTTAATACTATTTTTAATCAATTAAATAACATTAATAAAATAAATCATTTTGATATCAAATTCATCCCTAACATCAAATCAGATAGACGCAGAGCACGCATCCCATAGACTTCTGCGCAGCATTCCACAGACTCAAAACGCATGCGCAAAGCTTATACTATTTTGATTATCAAATTTTTCCCTAAAATCAAAACCAAAGCAGTTTTACTATTTTGATTATCAAATTTTTTCCTAAAATCAAATCCAATCCACGCAAAACAGTATACGCATTCCACAGTAATCAAACACAGTAATCAAACGCATTCCACAGTAATCAAAACTCATGCTTTTCACAGATCAAGCAACATGGTATAGATTTCAATAATTAAAAACAATAAACACATAATATATCACCAAAGCATGCTGGAATTTGTACCAATTGGAGGGAGAAAAAGGAATCTACCTGATGCAACCAATCACGCAATTTAACCAACAACGCGAATGAGTCAGGAATCGTTTTGCGCGTTTCTCCTTCTTTCTTCTTCCTTCTTCCCTCTTCTCTCTTTCTCCTTCCATCCCCTCTTCACTGCGGCTGCCTCTCTTCTCTCAGCCTTTGCTCTCTCTTTCTTCTATTCTTTTATTTCTTTTTTTTTTCTTTTTCAGTTACCCGCTTATCTCCCCCTTACTATTTACCCTCAGTTGTGCGAAATTAGTGGGGGCAGTTGCCCCCCATAATCGTGGCCCTCATCTTTCCTTTTTTTTAATATTAAATATTCCCCTTATCCCCTCTTTTCGGTTACAGTGTATTTTATTTATTTTTTTTTGTTTTTTTACTTAACCCACGGCATCCATTCATTTTTTTTGTATATTTTATACTTCGTTCTTTATATTTTGTTTTCTTATTACTTAACCTTCATTTATAACAAATATATCCACTAACAAGTTACGAACTGCTCGCCCATAAATCGTACACTGTTATTAATTAAGTTCTAAGGATCATTTCACCCGCGGTTAAGTTAATTTTAATTTAACGAATAAAGGCTAATTCGAAAATTTCAGGATATAACAGTACACGAGGATTACCAACGCATGTCTAAGTCTAGGACCGATCCTAAGGAAAAAGAAGCCGAGAGAAAATTCATGGAATGCATGAAAAGTGAGAACAAAAAACTCGAGAGCAAGGGAAAAGAGGTAGTGCCCCTAGGTGTCAACGAGTCCAAAAAGAAGTGTGGGTATTTCGCAAAGAAAAGAAAGGTCACACGCGCCCTTTATAACAACCAAAATGTCCTCATCATCATCCCAAAGTCGTGTCACCTTGCCCTAGAAGAACTCCCACCAAACTTACCTACCTCAGTTGCGTCCCTTATCCAAGAATATGAAGTTCTATTTCCCTCCGAACCACCATCCGGATTACCACCCATTAGAGGAATAGAACACCAAATCGACTTTGTCCCAGGAGCCGTGTTACCGAATCGCCCAGCCTATCGAGCCAACCCCTAAGAAACCAAGGAAATCCAACGGCAAGAAGAGGAGCTCCTAGCGAGTGGACAAGTCCGAGAGAGCCTAAGCCCATCTGCCGTCCCAGTCATTTTAGTACCCAAAAAGGATGGAACGTGGAGAATGTGTACCGATTGCCGAGCCATAAACAAAATTACCGTCAAGTATAGGTACCCCATACCTAGGCTGGATGATATGTTGGATATGTTGTACGGATCTAAATTCTTCACCAAAATCAACTTTAAGCAAGGGTACTTCAAAGTACGCATTAGAGAAGGGGACGAATGGAAGACTGCATTCAAAACCAAGTTTGGGCTCTATGAGTGGTTGGTGATGCCCTTCGGGCTTACCAACGCCCCTAGCACCTTTATGAGGCTAATGAATGAAGTCTTACGTGCGTTCATAGGACGATTTGTCATTGTCTATTTCGATGATATCCTAATCTATTCCCAAACCATAGAATATCATCTTGACCACATTAGAGCTGTTTTGAAAAGCTTAAGCAAGAACAACTTTACGCCAACTTTAAGAAGTGCTCCTTTTGTTTAGAACGCGTAGTTTTTCTAGGCTTTGTCACTTCAGCTGAGGGAGTAGAAATGGATGAGGAAAAGGTTAGGTCAATTGTGGAGTGGCTTATATCTAAGACTGTAGGGGAAGTTCGCAGTTTCCATAGACTTGCAAGTTTTTATAGACGCTTTGTCAAAGATTTTTCTTCTATAGCTGCACCCCTAAACGAAATTGTGAAAAAAGATGTGTCTTTTAGTTGGGAAGAGCCACAACAACAGGCATTTGATGAACTTAAACGTAGGCTGACCACTGCACCCATACTTAGGTTACCAAATTTTGACGAGACCTTTGAGATCGAGTGTGATGCAAGTGGAGTGGGTATAGGCGCAGTTTTAACCCAAGGTAAGAAACCCATAGCCTATTTTAGTGAGAAATTGAAAGGACCTGCATTGAATTACTCTACATACGATAAGGAACTTTATGCCCTCATGAGATCCCTACAAACTTGGCAACACTATCTTCAACCTAAAGAGTTTGTGATCCACATTAACCACGAAAGCTTTAAGTATCTTAAAGGGCAGGGAAAGTTGAACAAAAGACATGCCAAATGGGTAGAGTACAAAGAACAATTCCCTTACGTGATTAATTACAAACAAGGAAAGGACAATATAGTTGTCGATGCACTCTCTAGGAGATACACGTTAGTAGCTACATTACCCTCACGATTCTTAGGATTCGAATCACTTAAGGAATTGTATCCAAACAAACATGACTTTGGCACCATTTTTTAGGCTTGTAAAGACGCACCCTTTGGGAAATTTTACATACATGAGGGTTATCTTTTCAAAGAACATAAGTTGTGTGTTCCCCAAACATCCCTACGAGAAGCATTGACTAGAGAAGCCCATGGGGGAGTTTTAATGGGTCATTTCGGAGTGTTCAAAACCCTTGAGACTCTTAAAGAACATTTTTATTGGCCCCACATGCGCGTAGATGTCGAAATGTTATGTGGTAGTTGCATCACTTGCAAACAAGCCAAATCCAAGTCCCAACCACATGGCCTTTACATACCTTTATCCGTCTCTAATGCCCTTTGGATTGACATCTCCATGGACTTTGTTTTAGGACTTCCTAGGTCTCGGGAAGGACGCAATAGCATTTATGTTGTGGTTGATCGATTTTCAAAAATAGCACATTTCATTGCATGTAGGAAAGTTGATGATGCCACACATGTTGCTGATTTGTTCTTCAAAGAAATTATGAGATTGCATGGAATGCCACACACAATTGTAAGTGATAGATATACGAAATTTTTGAGTCATTTTTGGCGTGTTTTGCAGGCTAAACTTGGTACACAATTGTTGTTTTCAACCACCGCACACCCACAAACTGATGGACAAATTGAAGTCGTTAATCGTACTCTTTCTCAACTTTTGAGTGCCATTTTGCAAAAACACATTAAACATTGGGAAGATTGTTTACCATATATCGAATTTGCATACAATATGAGTGTCCATCACGGTACTTTGCATAGTCCATTTGAAATCGTGTATGGCTTTAACCCCTTGTCTCCCCTTGATTTGATCCCTATTCCCGTGCATGAACGTTCAAGTCTTAATGGTAAACAAAAAGCAGAAAAGATAAAGAAACTGCATGAACAAGTTAAAACACAACTTGAAAAGAAAAACAAAACTTATGAAAGACGATCTAACAAACATAGAAAACGAGTTGTGTTTAAACCTGGAGATTTAGTGTGGTTACGTTTGCGCAAAGAAAGATTTCCCAATGAAAGAAAGTCAAAACTGTTTCCTCGAGGAGACGGACCTTTCAAAGTTTTGAAACGCATAGGTGACAACGCATACATCCTTGATCTTCCCGAAAGGTATGGTTCAATTTCGCCTACTTTTAATGTTGCTGACCTCACCCCTTTCACTGATGACCTTTTTGATTCGAGGACGAATCCTTTTGAGGAGGGGGGATATATGAGGATCAAGGGTCCGATGAGGATCAAGGGCCCTATTACAAGGAGGGCAAGAGAACTTTGTCATCAAGTTGCCACCTTCTTGTACAAGCATGTTCAAGATGAACCTAAGATTCCTTGGGTTCGTTTTATTGAACCTTCAACTTGAGCGTGTATAAGCATGCATGTCTACGTTCTTTGTCTTTGAATTTTATCTTGTGTCTTGTGATCTTTATTTTATGAATTTTCTTTGTAGGTAAATTAGGTACATGAAATTTCCAAGCCAAATGGAAGCCCAAAATGTCCTTGTAGGCGTGTGCTACCAAAAAGGGAGAGAAAAGGAATGATTGTCTTGAAGAGAATGTTTATATCCACAAAGACATACTCAAATGTGTCCAAGATAGAGTCTCTTGTTCAAATTGAAATCAAAAATCATCTCCAAAACACAATAAGGGGCCGGCCATATTCAAGCAAAAGGATGATTATCAAATTGAATTTAAGTTCAAAGTTAAACTTGAATTTAAATTCAGCCTTGATTTGAATTCAAATTTCAACCAATTTGAAGCTTGCTTTTCAAAAAGAAATCTGCCATTATCTCAAGAATCCACACGCCATCTTGGAAGAAAAAGAAGGATAAAATCCAATTCAAATTGAATCCAAGTTTGAATTCAAATTCAAACTCAATTTGAATTCGAACTTCAACCATCTTTTGAATTCAACTCCAGCCATATTATCATCATCAAAATCAGATTTCAAGACCTCTCTTGGACTTCTTATACACGGCTGGACAAAGGAAAGGATGTGCAAGAAACAAATTCAAAGTAAGCTCAAAATTCAAACTCAACTTGAATTCAAATTCACCCAACTTTTTGAATTCAAGTTCAGCCCTATCCTACTCATCAAATCAGCTCAACAATGCCTCATTTGCTGAACAAATACACGGCTGGAAAAGGAAGATTTCAACCAGATTTTAGCTAGGATTTTTCAAGTTGTTTTTTAATTCAAATAGTTAGCAAATTCAAGTTCAATTCAAATGTTTTTCTAGCTATTTCTTTTAGATAATATCTGATTATTTTGAAGTGTCTTAGGCATCTATAAATAGGCCCTTTGGCCGATTTGTAACACCAACTTTGGATGAATAATAATTCTTGATATTTCCTGCACTTTGTGTGATACTTTGTTTTCTTGGTTTTGCATTAAAAACCTAAGTTAAGATCCTTCAAAGTTGAGCATTTTGAAGGTGTTGCCATTGCTAAAAGGTGCCGTCCAGGAGGGTCATATTGGTTTTCCTGATCAACGACCATCTTGAAGTGTTGGTCTTGCTCGTTTGATCCACACGTTTTTATCACTAAGGAAGCAAGGGGAAGTCTTCTTCCTTGTGTCTAACCCTTTGTGAAGGACTTTTGGAAGGTAGAATTGTTGGAGCCCACGAGTTGCACGCATCAAATCTGACATGTATTTCCTCAATTGGAAAACATGAAACACATTGTGGACTTGCGATAAAATCGGAGGCAATGCTAAACGGTATACTCTATCACCAACTCTGTCAAGCACCTCTTATGGACTAATATACCGAGGGTTAACTTACCTTTCATCCCGAATCTCGCAACTCTTTTAGTGGGTGAAACTCGTAGATAAACCTTGTCACCTACCTCAAACTCCAAGGGTCTTCTTTTATAGTCCGCCCAACTCTTACTGCGCTCTTGCACTACCTTTAGTATCTCCCTTATGATCTTCACTTTTCCAACTGTCTGTTCAACCAACTCTGGTGCAGTGATTGTCCTTTCCCCAACTTTGTCCTAACAAACCGAAGATCTGCACTTCCGTCCGTAAAGAGCCCCAAATGGTGCCATACTAATCGCACTGTGGTGACTATTGTTGTATGAGAATTCCATCAATTTCAGCATGCTATCCCAGTTCCCTTTAAAATCCAACGCGCATGCTCTCAACATGTCCTCCAAGGTTTGATTGGTCCTCTCAGACTGTCCATCCATCTGGGGGTGATAGGCTGTGCTCATTCTTAGTTCAGTGCCCATAGCTTTCTGGAAAGCCATCCAGAACTTAGAAGTGAACCTAGGATCACGGTCTGACACAATGCTGACGGAAACTCCATGCAAACTCACAATGTTATCCATATATATGTTAGCCAATTTCTCATAAGAAGTACCATGCGGCATAGCTATGAAATGTGCTGTCTTTGTCAATCGATCAACAATCACCCAAATCATCTCATTCCCACTTCTGGTTTTGGGCAACCCCATCACGAAGTCCATAATCACATGTTCCTTCTTCTATTCGGGAATCTCCAGTGGCATCATCAAACCGCCAGGTCGCTGATATTCCGCTTTGACCTGCTGATACACCAGACATCTCTCGACATACTTCATAATACTTCTTTTCATCCCTATCAACCAATAATTCATTTTGAGGTCCTTATACATTTTTGTGCTTTCGGGGTGGATAGACAACCTTGAGTTATGAGCTTCACATAGCAATTCCTTTCGAAGCTTTTCATTGTCTGATACGCATAGCCGGTTCTGGAACCATAGACTTCCATCTTCTCTTAGCTGAAAATCCCTTACTGGTCCCATGTTCAACTTGTCACGGATTTCCTTCAGTGCCGCATCGTCATATTGAGCTCTTTTTATTCTGTCTACCAAATCTGGGGTTATAGATAAGGCCGTAAGAACATTCGCCATTGAATCCACAACATCGAGGCTGAACTCCTCAATCTCTCGTTCCAAAGGAGACTGTCTGGCGTGGCTAGACTTCCTGCTCAACGCGTCCGCCACTTTGTTGGCTTTACCGGGGTGATAGTTGATGGTTAGGTCATAATCCTTAAGTAATTCCAACCATCTCCTTTGTCTCATATTCAGCTCTTTCTGCGAAAATAAGTATTTCAGGCTCTTATGATCTGTGAACGCTGCACACTTTTCTCCATATAAATAGTGTCTCCAAATCTTAAGAGCGAATACTACTACTGCGAGCTCCAAGTCATGCGTCGGGTAATTCTGTTCATAAGGTTTCAGCTGTCTCGAAGCGTAAGAAATAACTCGCCCATTTTGCATCAGGACACAACCTACAAAAAGAAAGTTAATTCACGTCCGGTATATATATATATATATATATATATATATATATATATATATAATACCACAGTTGTAATTATATACATACCTAGTCCTTTCTTGGACGCATCACTATAGATCACGAAGCCATCAGTGTCGGAGGGTTGTGCCAACACCGGGACCGTGGTCGATCTCTTCTTGAGTTCAACAAAGCTCTGCTCGCATTCTGCAGTCCACTCAAACTTAGTTTTCTTCTGAGTAAGTCGGCTTAATGGGATAGCAATTGTTGAAAATCCTTCAACAAACTTCCTATAATAGCCTGCTAGGCCTAGAAAACTTCGGACTTCTGTCACGTTCGTGGGTCTTGGCCATTCAGTGATGGCTTCCACTTTCTTAGGATCCACTGAAATTCCATCCTCAGAAATCACATGCCCAAGAAAGGTCACGCTCCTTAACCAAAATTCACACTTGCTGAATTTGGCATACAACTTCTGCTGTCTCAGAATCTCCAACACTACTCTCAAATGTTCCGCATAGGACTGCTCATCAGGAGAATATACCAAAATGTCATCAATGAACACCGCCACAAAATGATCTAGCTGTTCTCGGAACACGGTGTTCATTAAGTCTATAAAAGCTGCTGGGGTATTAGTCAATCCAAAAGGCATCACCAAGAATTCATAATACCCGTATCGAGTACGTAAGGTTATTTTAGGGACGTCTCCTGCTTTCACGAGCAACTGATGATACCCCTGACGAAGGTCGATCTTCGAGAACCAACAGGAACCCTTCAACTGGTCAAATAAATCCTCGATCCTTGGCAGTGGGTACTTATTCTTAATGGTTACCTTGTTCAGCTCTCTATAGTCAATACACAATCTCAAGCTGCCGTCCTTCTTCTTGACAAATAAGACGGGCCTCCACAAAGTGATACGCTGTGTCGGATTAACTTCTTGTCCAACAACTCCTGTAGTTGACCCTTTAACTCCTTAAGTTCAACTGGGGCCATCTTGTAAAGTGCCTTCGATATAGGCTCAGTCCCTGGGATCAAATTGATTTCAAACTCTACTTCTCTTGATGGTGATACTCTCGGCAAATCATCTGGAAATACGTCCTTAAATTCGTTGATCACCGGGATCTGATTAATGGAGGGAATCTCCTGCTTAGCGTCCATGGCGTAAACCATAAATCTCTCCGCTCCTTTTTACAAAGCCTTGAAAGCTTTAACCGCAGTCAAATAAATCTTCTTGGGGGTCTTTGTCAGCTTAACATTTCCTTGCACCGTTACTTCATTAATCTTGGGATCCTTAATGGTTACTTGTTTAAGTCTGCAGTCAATGTTGGCATGATACTTAGTCAACCAATCAATGCCCAATATCACATCGAAATCCCGCATCGCAATCGGAACCAGTGTGGCGGGAAACATTTTCTGATCCAACTCCAGTTCACAGTCCTGGTACTGATGATGTGAGACTAGTACTTGGTCACCAGCTGCCTGTACTCGGAAGGGGGTCTCAAGCCACTCGAGCAGACAATCAAGTCCTTTGGCAAATTTCTTAGATATAAACGAGAGACTTGCCCCACTATCAAACAACACATTCGCAGGCACTTTATTTACTAGAATAGCACCTATTCACGAAGAGCATGGCACAGAAAATCTCACGTAAGGCAAATTTAATTCCAACTTAAACAACTAAAATTTAACTAAAGTCATACCTGTCACGATATCGGTGTTCTCCTACACCTCGGCATCCGTCATGACATGAACTCTGACATTGGTTTTGGGCCTAACCCTCTGTTGTTGCGATGGACCTGCGTCTCCCTGTGGTCTCCGCTTCCACTCGGGGCAATCCTTGATCCTGTGGTCCGTCTTGTCACACTTAAAACATGCCCCAGTCTTCTTCTAGCATTCCCCAACATGATTTTTTGGCAATGGGGGCACACTCCGGGCACCTGCCGATCAGGCTGACTCTGCTGTGGTGCCCTCTAAAACTGTCCTGCCTGACCTCTCCGGGGAATTTTGACCCAACGTCCAGGTCTACCTCCACTCCTATCATCTCTTAGCCTCTTGCCTGTGTCGTCACGAGCCTCTCTAGGCTAAGACCTGCGTATATCGCTTTCCATCCGATAACAAGCATCCAACATTTCAGCAAAAGTTTTCAAACTAGACCCCGTTATAGCTGTTCGAATTCGGGGATTCAAACCTTGCTCGAACTTGAGCATCTTCATCCTGTTATTTTCCAAGACCATGGGTGTGAATTTTCCCAAGGCGTGGAACCTGTCAGCGTAATCAGATATAGACATCATGTCTTGCTCTAGCTTATCGAACGGTCTCATCTTCTCCAATATAACAGTCTCAGGTATGTAATACTCCTTGTAAGCCTCGACAAACTGTCTCCACAACATAGGAGGAGTCATCTTTAGAAGGATGCCATTCCACCAAGGATTGGCTCGGCCACTCAACAAGGGCGTGGCCACATCCACCTTATGCTCTTCAGGCACCTGCACCAGCCTGAAGCACTTTTCAACTTCCTCTAACCAAAACTCGCTATCTCCGGGTCTGTGGTCCCTTCAAAGGTGGGAGCATGCATCTTCCGCATTTCTCCAATATAATACCGTATTCCATGCTGAGGCGGTGGTGGAGGAGGTTGCTGCTGCTGCTGAGCAACTCCCTGTGCAATCACCGTTATAGCATCCATCAGGGCCTGAGGCATTACCATCTGCGGTGGCTGTGGGTTTTCTTTCCCGTTCCTACCGTTTCTAGGGTTTTCTCTTCTGGGAGGCATCTTCTACAAGATCAGCGTTTATTAGCATTCAGCAATTCAAAAGATATTTCTGAAGGCTCATATGCGTCACACAGAACGGAACTACATACAGTAAGAAGTATAATCGTAGAGTCATTAGCTAAATTTTATATCGCACTCGCACACACCCAACCCAATTCATCTTATCACTAAGATCAAATACTTATACCTATGGATCATCTTAAGGTCAAAATCATAGCTTAGAACTCTATATGACTTAACCTAGGTCTCCAAGGTAGATCTGAAGCCTAGGCTCTAATACCACCTGTAGCATCAGGTCCTATAAGTGGTATTAGAGAGCAGGAACACTCACGAAAAGGAGATCCAACGATCTTTTTGAGATGGCATCCACTAGTTACAAAACCGAGTAAGAAGGAATGTTAACTGTAAGACCTCCTCTTTTTGATGGTGAGTCTTTTATACAACGGAAACTTAGAATGAAACTTTTCCTTATGGCTATTGATATAGACTTGTGGTCTATTATAGAAGATGGTCCTTTATTCCTTCTAAGTTATCTACTATTGATGTTGTCATACTAGAAATCATAAAACCAAACAAGAATATAATAGTGATGACAAAAAGAAAATAAGTATGAATGCTAGAACCATGAAACTACTTTTAAACGGGTTGAGTAAAAGCGAATCGAGTTATGTGTTAAATTGTTCTAGTGCCAAAGAGATGTGGAGAATTCTTGGAATGAAACATGAATGGACTAGTCCAGACAAAGAGTCTAAAATAAATATGGTTATGTCTACTCTTGAATCCTTCAAGTTATTACCGGTGCATCCATCGTAGTCTACTAAGAGGACTAACAGACGTCATAACTCTCACATACACGTCATCGTTGAAGTAAGAGAGAGAAGCGCAAAGACTCAATCAAAATTAAAATCTAAATCCATCGAATCTTTATTCGAAAAGCATAAGTAAAATAAAACTGCTCATGGACGCAGGTCTCTAATCCTCGAACGAATGAAAGAAAATTAAGACAATACGAAACAGTCTATAACAGTTCCCAAGATAAGCTCTAAGCACCCCATTCAGCCCACTCGCTGTCGTCTTCTATGAAAATCATATCATAATCGGGCTCATCTGCAAGACAACGGGTAGAACTCTTAGCGAAAAACGCTAGCAAGTAACCCGCTTATAAGACATACGAGATCATCACATGGCAAGACATGAGTGAATAGTAATATCAAGGGGAAATTGGGGCACATGTCCTGAATTATTCCAAAATTCGGTTTTACTTGCATAATAAAAGTAAAGAACAAGTATCATACAAGTAAACAATGAGTCACTTACATAACAATCATCATATCAGAACGGAACACATGATGCATGCCATTTCAAATAATGCTCTACACTACACAATCCTAGATGCTTATGCAATACTTTCCAAAACAGTGCAATGCATGTCACAATGCCCGGTCATATAACTTTATACCCTGTGATGGGCCACAGCTTGTCTTTATACCCTGTGACACATCACAGCTGAACTTTATACCCTGTAATGTTCCACTGCTTGACTTTATACCCTGTGTCATGTTACAGCTCACTTTATACCCTGTGGTGGTTACATCTTGTCTTCATACCCTGTAGTACACCGCAGTTCGTTTCGTAAAACTTTATACCCTGCGCCAATGCACAGCTCTTATCAAAACATAATACAAATACAAGTGCTATGATGCAAATATGCACATCCAACATATCATTCAATCACTCAAGGCTCATCTCATTTACACATTCAAGCGTATCACTACATGCTCGGGTCTACCTCACATAAACATTCAGACTAGGGATACAAGAGATGAAGTAGACACCCTCACATGTTTCATTTGAACCTTATCGAAGCCTCAAATGTTCATCCTTAACCCCTTAGATCATTCACACTGAAATCCAATTCAAATACCTCACGAAGTCTTCAATGTTGATTCACCGTCTTAGGTCGTGATCCCAAGACTTACACTAACCTCAATCAGGTCCTAAGAAGCCTCTAGTGTCCTCCAATTGGTCCTCTAGCTTCCCTTTTCCTTCTTCTATTTTCCCACAAAACTGTATAGCATCATACCCTACATCGATCGATCGATGTCACATCATACCCTGACATCGATCGATCGAAGTCCATCAGAATACTTTCTGCCTCACTTCAGTCGATCCCTCAGCCTACATCGATCGATCGAAGTGACTTCATACCCTCACATCGATCGATCGAAGTCCGTCAGAATACTTTCTGCCTCACAACAGTCTCTCAATCCTCCTACATTGATCGATCGATGTACATCAGTCGATGATCCCAGAAATGTTTTTTGCGATTTCTGCAGAAACTGCAAAATCAAAACTTCCATCGTCCCCAAACTTCGTCACAATCATTCCAGGCCTAATCTCTGCTATCATCTCATACTTAAACTACAAATTGAACACTATACACATACGTAACAAAAATTCAGGCCTAGAACTCGAGGATCTCAACTAGATCCCACCTTTCACCCTCAACCCTATCAAACAATATTATTGCAGCAAAAGGGGATTCAAGGGATGGGGATTTGCAGGAATTCATACATTCATCAACATCAGATTATATTTTCAACGTACGATGGCCAAAACATCAAATCCAAAACACAGAAATTGCACAGAATTCACAAAAGATTAAACAATGGTAGAATACTGCATGGTGATCCAATTTGATACAAAAGTATGGCCTTTTTCTTCGCAAATCGTAGGAACTTATAAGAAGATTACTTGCCTTTGATTACTAACAATCGGATTGGAAAACGAACAAGGTTGGATTGGTTCCTGGAGGCTGTCTTCCTCTTCTACGCTGTTGGAGAATCGGCTAGGGCTTGGAGGAGGAAAGAGTCGACGGTTTTCTGAGAGATAATGGGAAAAACTGACGCTCTGTCAGTTATATTATGGGGAAGGGCAAAACTGGAATTCTTCAATTGTATTTTACTTGAATCCTTTTTATCCATAATTAATTGAAATCCATTTGGGTATTAATTTCTTAAGACTATATCTCTCATTTAATTACGTTCCGGAGGTTGCGGGGCATAACAAGGACTCTTATTTAAAAAAAAGTCGGACATAAGGATTCTTGTTTACACAGATGCTGATTGGACAGGATCCTAAACTGATTGGAGATCTATCACTGGATATGGTACTTTCTTATAGGGTAACTTGGTCACATGGTGCAGTAAAAAAGCAAACTGTTGTAGCTCGTAGTAGCCCAGAAGTGAATTACAAGCTCTAGCAATGGGGTTATGTGAAGGATTGTGGCTAAAGAGGGTGCTTGAAGAACTAGGACAGGGAATAACTCTACCAATGCAAATCTACTGTGATAATATATCTGTAATCAATATGGCCGAAAATCTTATTCAGCATGACAAGTCCAAACACGTTGAGATTGATAGACACTTCATCCGGAATAAAATGGAGGATAAAGTTAACACTATCGAACACATCTCTTCAAGCAATCAAGTTGCGAATATTTTCACTAAACCCGTATCTGTACATACCTTCCTTACGCTTGTTGTCAAGCTTGGTTGCATAAACATATACAAAAGCTTGAGGGGGAGTGTAGAAATAATAGGGAACAATAATGGTATATGAAAACACTGTATATAACTGCATAGATGTATATAGGAAAGTATAGAAGTGTATTTTAGTTTACTGTTTTTTTAAAATTTGTACAGACAAGTTACCATTAGGTTGTCTAGAGGGAATTAGTCGTTGGCTAATACTGTATAAATAGGGAGTATCATAAACATTCTGAAGCAATATGAAATTATTGATTTCAGTAAAACATTGGACTTATGTTGTATAATCTTTCTGCTCCTAGAATCTTAAACTTATCTGTTATATGAATTTCTATAAATAGGTCTTTTATCACTATCTACTTCACTGCCCTTACCAAGTTCCCTTTCTTCAGGGGTTTCACTATGATGCGTGCAATACTTGGGCTCCAACAATTCCACCTTCTAAACGTCCTTCACAAAGGGTTAGACACAAATAAGAAGACTTTCCCTTACTTCCTTAGTGATAAAACATGTGGTTTAAATGAGCAAGACCAACACTTCAAGATGGTCGTTGATCAGGGAAACCAATATGGCCCTCCTGGACGGCGCCTTTTAGCAATGGCAACACCTTCAAAATGCTCAACTTTGAAGGATCTTAACTTAGGTTTTTAATGCAAAACCAAGAAAACAAAGTATCACACAAAGTGAAGGAAATATCAAGAATTGTTATTCATCAAAAGTTGTCCAATCCAATTGGCCAAAGGCTCGATTTATAGGCTATAATGACCGGCCTATCAGCCTTTAAAATGACTAGAAATTAATTCAAATAAGTTAGCTAATAATTGTTTGAAAATTGAAAAAAGTTTGAATTCAAAACTAAAACAAATTCTAGCTAAAATTTGAAAATCTTGCAAGATCAGATCCTTGATGCATCCGGCCTTGTATGTTGATGAAGGTGACGTTGGAGACTTGTTTTGATGTAGATGAAGTGGTTGGAATTGAATTCAAAGGTTGGTTGAAGATTGAATTCAAATTGAATTTGAATTTGACTTCAAACTTGAATTCAATCTTTGAATTGTGATCCCATCTCTTTTGATCTCCAAGTTGGCGTGTGACTGTATAAGATGGCGTGTGGGAGGTCTTCAAATGGCTGAGATGTTGAATTCAAATGTTGGTTGAAGTTTGAATTCAAATTGGATTTGAATTTGAATTCAAATTTGGATTCAACTTTGAATTGTGGTCTCATCTTCATTATCTTTCAGGTTGGCGTGTGGAGTGGTTCAAAATAAGGCTGAAACTTTCTTGAAATCTAAAGCTCAAAATGGTTGAAACTTGAATTCAAATAAGAGTTGAATTTAAATTCAAGTTTGCCTTGAAGTTTGAATGCAATTTAATCTCCATCGTTTGAGCTTCAAGTTGGCCGGCCCTTGTGGATATAATTTCAACTAGATTTTTAAAAATGGATTCCATCTTGGACACATTTGAATTTGTCTTTGTGGAGACAAACATTCTCTTCAAGACAACATTCCTTTTGTCTCACTTTTTTGCAACACACGCTTATCTTGCTTCTTTTGGACCTTCATTTCATTTTGGATCTTCCATGTACCTAATTTACCTACAAAGAAAACACATAAAACAAAGATCACAAGAAACAAAATAAATTTCAAAAGCACACACGCACACTTATAAAACGTTCAAAGGGTGGCCTCAATGAAGTGAACCCATGGAACCTTATGTTCATCTTGAACATGCTTATATAAGAAGGTTCCAACTTGATGACAAAGTTCTCTTGCCCTCATTCTTGTCATAGGACCCTTGACCTCTTGATGGGACCCTTGGTTCTCATTGGACCCTTGATCCTCATCACACTGACTTCACTATTAGGTTTTCTCAGAGTGTATACTTATGTTATTGGTAGATTCATTTTGGTTTCAATATGTGCCTCAGTGTTTAACTATCTAGGTATTCTCTATCCATATTATCTTTTGTTATCTGCTTTGTCATTCTACTCTTGTTTCCACGTGTAGGCAATATTCCCCAGTAATTTTTCCATTCTGATTCATCACTTACAATTCCCAAGTTTCTGGAATAGTACGGTTGTTCTTCATCAATTTCATGTCCAGTGTAATATGCATCTTTCTAGTAAGGGGCAGTAGCACTTGTACCCATTTTGTGAGCCTAAATACCCTAGAAATATACACCTAATAGACCTAAAGTCAATTTTTCCTCGTAGGTGTGACTGCATAAATAAGTATGCAATACTCCCAAATATTTTTGAATGAGAGAGTTGATACCAATTGTGTATGAGGATAATAGCTTAAAAGAACTTGTTTATGAGTCTTAAATAATAGGGTTCTTTAGAGGGCATTCTATTAATCAAGTATGTGGATGTAAGGATAGCCTATCCCCAATAGAAATTTGAACACTCATTGAGAATACAATAGTCCTAGTTACTTCTAACAAGTGTATATTCTTTCTTTCTGCCATGCCATTTTGTTGTGGGATGTAAGTGCGTCCTGTCTGATGGTGTATACCATTAAGCTCCAAAAACTCTTTTACTATTCTGTCCAGATATTCAGACCCGTTGTTTGACTTAGAATTTTAATTGTTACACCAACTTGTGTTTTAACCAAAGTTACAAAATCTCTTAATATCTGTCCTGCTTTTGACTTATGATTCATTAGTACACCCACGTAATTCTGGTGTGATCATCCACAAATGTTATGAACCATCGAGACCCATTAATGTTAGCTACTCTAGATGGTCCCCAGATATCCGAGTGTATGAGATTGAATGGTTGTATATGTACACAATTCTTAGAAGGATATGTATTCTTTGTTTGTTTTGCTAATTGAGAAACTTCACAGTGAAGCAGTTTGGGATCAGTTTTTATAAATAAATTAATTATAAGCCGCTTTAAGTACATGAATTTGGGGGTGTCCTAATCTCCTTGCATTTTGATATCAATTTTTATAAATAATAATCATAAGCAGCTTTAAGTACATGAAGTTAGGGTGACCTAATCTCCTGTGCCAAAGAAAAATCTATGTACCACCTACTCCTAAGCAGGCACTAGTATAATAGCTCAGTGTATTGTCTCCTGATTAGGTGTATCAACTTGCAAAATGTAAAGTATATCTAAGTTCTTAGCATTTTCAATCTTCTCCCCCATAGAAGTCCCTTGAAAATAACACTTAGAGGATGAGAAATGATCTATACATTTGTTATCTTTAGTTAGTTTTCCTACTGAGATGATGTTGAATTCAATGTATGGTATGTACAGAACATTTTGTAAATACAACTGTTCTGCTAGCTCTACTAATCATTTTCCTACCACATGTAAATTTACCCCATTTGCTATTTTTACATATTTGTAAGTAGGAAATTTTTCATAATCATATAGGAGATTTAGGTAGTTTGTCATGTGATCAGATGCTCCTGAATCTACAATCCAAGTAATGATTTTACCTTGCTCATTACCTATACGGGCTATTGTGGCTTGAATAGGTGTAGGGGTGGTCCATTTCGGTTGATTTAGGAGTTGAAGTAGTGCCTCTACTTGACCATGGGTTAGTGCAGGAGCATGTCTCTTGTTTGTCAGTCACAACCACTCTTTACCAGATTTCCCACATGTAGTTGAGTTCTAATTTCTTTCCAGGAGTTGTTGAGTGGTCTATGAGGTGGTCTTAATTCTGGATGAAGTCTTCACCAGGTACCATGGTATTCTAGTTATTCTACAATGATTGCAATAAGGCTTGTCCCCACTGACCTTTTGACTACAGGGACATCAGTGTGAAAATTTTAATAGCTAGGTCCTCTCTTTCAAGCAATAAAGGCGGACCTTCAATAACTAAGGTGGGAAGTGACCCAATCATAAGTTTTAGTCTGCTTTCTTTATGTCTAACCTCTGAGAAGACAGTGGTTAGACTTGGTAGTGGTTTGGTTCCTAGTATCCTTCCTCTCACTGCATCAAGATTCTTGTGTAAACCAATTAGAAATTTAAATACTATTTGCTTCAGTGATTTGTCAAAATATGCCTGAAAAGATCAGGACTGAGCCTCAAATATGTCAATTTGCTGCCAGATTTTGGTCAGTTGGGAGTAATACTTGCTTACAAGCAAGTGTCCCTGTTTGATTTCTTGAAGCCGAGCTTCTAGTTCATTCAGCTCAGACACATCATCTTTCTTAGAGTATATTTCTCTAACTGCTTTCCAAATGTCAGAGGCAGTAGAGTATAATATAAAGTTATCACTGATCCCAGGGGTCATTCACCCTATTAACCATGACATGATCATGGAGTTTTCTGCTTTGCCCTAAATTTGGGCTCCGTAGACAGGGTATTGGTATATCATCAGAGAAGTAGTCTTTTTTACCTTTTCTGGTGATAAACATTTCCACCGCCCTACTCCATGATAGATAATTATTGTCAGTGAGCTTATGATTAGTAATCATCATTGGTGCACCTTCAAATAAGGTGGAATGAATATCAGACACTGGCCTTGGTCCAAGGTGGAAGTTGTTTCTTTCTCGGTTGGCTCATTAACCGATGCCATTTTAGGTAGCCTGTACTAAACAGAACGATATAGATTCATAGGGAAAGCTCTGATACCATATAGAATTTGAGTGGTTTTATTAATCTCAAAACTTAACTTTCAATATGTACAAGAGTTGCTCCTTTTGTAGGAGTAAAACTAGGAGCCTAAACGGCCAGAATCCCTATCCAACGGCTAGTAGGCTCTCATGGATTCCAACGGCTATATTCTAGTTATAGTTGGAATAAGTTGTCTTGTCTATTACTCGCTATAATAATAACATATTCTAATGTATTTGTATCCTACATTTTAGTATACATGAGTGTGTACATTCTATATACATTTATACATTTTAGTAGCGCGCTACACGCTTCCGAGGCACATAGACAACTGCTAAACTAAAATATTAGGTAAGAAGTAGTTTATATTTTAGTTCATTAGAGAAAGGGTAGAGAGGGAGTGCCAACTTCTGAGGGTTTTTTGAATAGCGATGTCGACTTTTTTTTTCAGAACACAATGTCGGACTTTTAATGTCCACTATGATGCCGACTTTTTTTTAGACGGTAGTTTTTTTATGGGATTGTAGCTTAGGCTTTATTATTTAGTTTTTCTTTTCATTTATTTAACAACTGAAATTACTATTTTTTCAAAAAAAAACTGAAATTATTGAAGCTTGCACTACATGCGCCGTGCGCGCCTCACGCGCTTTCACGAGGTTGCTACGCTACAAGGTCATGTAGCGATTGATCTTGCGCTATGCACGTTACGCGCTATGGCGTGCTACAGGCAACACTGGCTGAAATAAATCCAAAAAAATATATGATTTGTGTTGCCCATGCACTGCAGATTTCCATCCACGAAAATCCCAATTCACATAGACTTTCTGCTTCCTCCGTTGAATGGGCTAGAACAAGAATCAAAACAAAATCTGTTATGTTCTAAACATATCATACATAATGACTCAAGAAGAAACAAAGTAAACTTCATATGATACAGAGCAGCAGAGTCAATGACTGGTACATAATTTCTTATCTATCAAAAAGGATGAGAATAAGATGGAAAACAAGAGACTACGGCGAGCATATGGGATGCGAGATTCTGTACTAGTCAAAATAATAGCTCTATTGCATTTTGCACAACATCCCATAGCATGTCTCTAGATACTGGACCTAGTCCAGTGCCAGGTTCATCATGTAGACGACCTGAAATCATGCAGAAGAATCATTAAGAAAACAAAATCTTCAAACAATCTTAAAGGAATTCTGAAATGGATTTACAAGGATGTACTTTGGGGTTCCCAATCAAGGATATTGCCACACTTAGATGCATTTTCATTCCACCGCTGTATTGTCCAGCTCTTTTGTCAGCATCTTGAAGCAACTTAACACTTCTAAGTGAATCTTCAACTGCGTATAATAACTTGACCAATTTAGAATATCTTCCCTACTGTTATCTTCCATGATCAAAAAGGTGAATTCTTGAAACTTGGTCCTGAAAGACTAAATTGACTTAGTTTGCTTTGCACAAATAATAGTGTTCATGGTTTAGTACTTTATTCGATGTTGTTGATTTACAACTAGTGCGGTAAAGACAATAAATTAACATGGCACTTGCACTCAAGCATTTGGAAAGTGTGTCCTAGTCACTGATTGCCACATTTTTGGTCTCTCAATCAACCATGTTCTAAACTTGGACCCTGAAGTGATTGCACTACTCTTTAGCTGCTAATTTGATGGGCAGCAACCATTACATAAGCTTTCCGGACTTGTTCTAAGTGAAACTGTGGAATTGTTCATGACCACCATGACTGACAAATTTGAAATATAGGAATGAAGCAAACAGCTAAAGTAATTTTGCTTCGACGTAAACGAGGATAACGCACAAAGGCAGAAAAAACTTCATTCTAGAAGAGTGTTGGTGCTTACTTGAGTTAAGTCTTGACCTCTGAGGTTTTTAAGCCTATCGTAAAAACTCAATCGTTCCCTTCCAGTAAGCGATTCCCACAGAAAGCTGCATAATTATCCATATGTAATTATATAGAAATAGAAACATATTTATCATAGTTAGGAGGAAAAAAAGCAAGTCTTTAAGCAGAAAGAAGTATCAGAACTTGTCTAGTGGACGTTTCATAGATTTAGCTATTTTGTTTCTGCAAATGGAGACCCCCTAGGTATGCTGTCTCAGAGCTAGGCTTTGTAAGCCTTGTTATCTGCAAATTTTCATGATATTGAGAAATGAACAGGTATGACTACGTAACATTCCAAAAGTCGCATGCACGGTGCAAAGAAAGAAAGCCCCGCGGCTGCAAGAAAGATTTTAGACATATTAAGGAAAGAAGTTTTTCTTGCACCATTTGGGCCTAGCAGCACAAAACATTCTCCTCTAGCAACTGCAAGAGATAAACGTCTGATAGCATGTTTCTCAGGGCTTCCATTCTTTCCAGGATATGTCTTCATCAGATTATCAGAGATAATGTGGTAACTCCGAAGTGGTCGGCCAAGCAGTTCTTTTACTTTTTCTTTCTGTATTTAAAAAAGAAGAAAAAACGGAGATGAATTTCAAATGCATGAAAAGAAACCATAAATGGAAGACAACCTCAAGGTAGCAATCCAAAGCAAACTAAATCACATCATAAATAATTAATCCAGTGCATTACTAAATAAAAAATATCTTTTTGACAGTTTCTTTTTACAGCTTGATATACTTTTTCTTTTTAACAATTTCTTGTTTACTTTAGCATTACTAGTTAAAAAAATACCTCTTGAACAATGTCTTCTTTGTCCATCTGAATAAGAACCCTACTCTTTTGGTCTTAGAAACCAGGATTTCGAAGAGACACTGGCAACCTTTGTGACTTATATGAGAAACTTATAGGAAACTTTTGAAAGCCTTTTCCTAATGAAAATACTTCTTTCACATGGGCCAGAATTAGACGTAATAACCATTCTGCTGACATGATGATAATTGCTTCTCTAATTCCACTTCTTCTATCACTCGGGGTGCCCCAACGTACTCAATATGTGCTCGTCTTATTTGCGTTATAACCATACTCTTGCAACTCATATGATCCATGGTACAAAGGGAAAAGTTCTAGGATGATAAGGTAAGCTCCTGGAACAAAGAGAGCTCAATAATCAGTTCACTTGTATACTTCAAGATAACACAACTGGAGATATATACACATGATTGACTTCCAGTGATAAAACATTTAGAGGATAGCTCGGTTCAAATTGACAGCATTACTACATCCTCAAATTATCAATGAATTATCAAAGCAGGTAATCGGATGGTCAAAATATATGCTGTAACCAATAAATATATAACACTTATATGTGCAGCTTTATCTGTAACAAAAATCGGAGTTTGTACTGGAATATCTGTCCGATGAACTAGAAATCCTACTAGCAGATGCACCATCCAGTGAACCTTTATTTGTTTGTTACTTTGCTGGTACAGAAATCACCGCTTATAGTCAATCTCATATTTTCCATTATTTGAAAACAGAAAACGTAAAGACCAAAGACTTGACGCAGCATTTTGCTGTCCCAAGGAAAAATAAAAACAGAAACGTCTGCATAGTTCATTTCAAGTATACTGATCATGTTGAAAATAATTATAAATATTGTTAGTAGCCGTTAGGAATACTTCATCCCACTGATGAATCATAGAAAGTTACCGTTAGAAACCTTCTCTCTCTTTATTTAGTAGTATAAATATTTTCTCTTCCGTAATAGAGAGAGCAGAAACTTTCAAGTTCTGCATATTGATTGATCAAATTAATCAAACTGATATACAATTCATTGGTTTTCAATACTTCAATAATTTCTACATGGTATAGCTTCTGCTATAACTGTTCTTCTTCGGAAAAATCTTGGCAGAAAGATTTCTGTTATCAACTCAATCATCCACCCATAGTTCTGGGTGTTTTTTTTCTGAATATAAAGAAGTATCAAACTCACTTCATATCTTGAGTGTTCAGATCCGCTCAGTAAGTATTACGCCAAAACTTGATTTCTTCTACCCATCTGGAAAAATTTTTCTTGCTTCATCGAGAATTTTCTTCTTGTGCAAAAAGACAGAGGGCTAGTCTCTAAAATTTCACAGACGAGGAAGACGACGGATATTGTAAAATCACGAGGGTATTAAAGTAAAACTTCCACAGTCAACTGCATATTTTATCCCTTCAATTTTTAAGCAAATACGTGTCCAGAGTGCATGTGACTATTAAGGCAGGTAGCATGAGTGTCAGGAGAACAGATATTTTTCCTCAAAATAAAATTGTGGCCAGCTATTGTCTGGTAGTCTTCGCTTTTATTTTTTATTTTTGGTATCGATATTTTCTAGGCTTTCTTTAAGAAAGAAAGTACCCTACTGCAGAGCATTTACTCAACTTTAATATTTTTTCCTTTCTTCTTCTTATCAATCACCCTCAGACTCCATAAACGTCAAAATTCATCATTATTTGTTCTTCTCGAAATATCTACTCATGCTCACTTCACCATCACTCTTCTTCATCCATTCAAAATCTTCTCTTCCATCCTTCAAATTAATCTCACCTATTTTTTGTGTACTGTCGACATTTCAAGCTTCTTTTCATATACCATTTTCACCCACTTCACAGGTAGTGAAGTAACCTCTGTACCTTCAGTTGAAAAATCGTCTGCAAATTCATCTGGTACTATTTTGGATTCTATTCCAGTTACAATTACAAATCAGAAATTGCATGGCAACAATTATTTAACATGGAGCAGAGCAGTTGAGCTCTTTGTTACTGGACGAGGAAAAAAATATCTTTCAAACAAAATGGTAATGCCTGCTGAAACTGATAATAAATATCTGGTCTAAGAGGCCAAAAATTCTATGATCATGTCATGGCTATTAGGATCTATGACACCTGAGGTGAGTAATACCTTCATGCTTTATCCTACAGATGCTGCTATCTGGAAAGCAGCTAGAGAAATGTTCTCTCAAAAGGACAATATATCAGAGTTGTATGTACTAGAAATACAACTAAAAGACGTAAAACAAGGAGATCAATCTGTAAGTAAATATTTAGTAGTTTATCTCAGATATGGTAACAAATAGATTCCTTAGAATTCTATAAGTGGGAGTGTTCTATGATCTCATCTATAGGAAAATATAAGAAACAAAAAGGTTATTTGGTTTTTTATCTGGTTTGCATAAAGATCTAGATGCAGTACGAGAGAGAGTCTTAAGTACAAAGCCTTTACCAACTATGACTGCTGCTTTCTCAGAGATTAGACAGGAAGAGAGTCGTCATAAGGTGATGATGGGTCCTACTGTTATAATAGTCTCCTCTGAATCTTCTGCACTTGTTACATAAGAGAGTGAAAATAAGAAGGATAATTGTTTGGTAGCTAGGAAAACTGGACCTAAATGTGGAGGGTTTACTAAGAAGTATTGTAGATATTGTCATAGGGATGACACACGCTTGAGGAGCGTTACAGGAGACCTGGATCTACTGTTAAACCTCCTCCAGGTTTCTTCAGGCAAAATAATCAAAGATCAAGCTATGGAAATAGGTCAGACTCAACAGGATCTTGGAAGTCTGATGGTGATTCTTAGAGAAATCCCAGGGCTGCTTTGGTAGATACTGGTCCAAATACAGGAGCTTCTACATTCACTCAAGCTCAGCTTGATGCCATGCTCAAGATACTGGATGGTTAAAAAGCTCATGCAACCAGTGATCAAGTTAGGGCTACTATAGCTAGTACAAGTATTAGTGGTAAGTCACATTTATGGATAATTGATTCAGAGGCTAGATGAATTAATCGAATAACTAAATGCAACAGTTCACCAGTGTGCTTTTAGTAACATTTGAGCAACATTTGTGTTGAGGCCAATAATCGCCTTGCTAAGCTAAAATCCAGCACAATTGGCACAAGTGTGAGCATAACATCTAATATTCACGGGGAAGAATAGGATATTAAATTTACAACATGAGAACCATCTGTAAAGAATGGGGTCCATCTACAAAGGAAACTCTTGACACATGGGAGGATGTTCTCCTAAACACTGGCTGCAACTTTTGCCACATAACCTGCAGTGCGAGAACCTTACGCCAAAGATCATGTTAGTACTGTCATCTCCTGCAAAGTGGGAAAAGACAACCATAACACTATAACTCATCCCCACAAAGGGTGGCTGGCATTGTTACAGTTCCAAACTGCAAAGGACATGTATAACATGTAACCTTCACAGAAAGGTAGATGGGTAGAGCGACTCAGTAAATTTACCTTAGGAGAACTAGTGTGTAAAGAATAGGATCCCTCTAAAAAAGAAACTTTGGGCACATAGGATGGTTTGACAATATATACCACAGAATGTTCAGAGAAAAAACCTTCTGGCAAGAATCATTTTAATGCTACCATATCCTGCAAAACAGGACAAAAGAAAAAATCCAACAAATATAACCTTATTCCCACAAGTGATGAGGGCATCATTATAGTTCCAAACGGCAAGGACGTATATTGTTCAAAATCTTGACTTTCCACTAAGACACCAGTCAAAATATCCAATTGCGGTTTAAATCAGATTCCAAATGGCAATACCTTCTTGCATGATGTTCCATTATAAACCAAACAAAAAGAATCAAATAGAACTTGTAGAAGAACTTGTTTGACAAGAAAACAAAAAAGGTCAGACGTAATTCGATCTCATAACAAGTCATGTATTTACCAAACTCCTATACCTTTTCTATCAAATGAACAAGCAAATGCATCATAAGTTAGTCTTTTCACGAAAATTAAAAATTACTAGCAAATACACTTTGACAAAATAATACTTGGTTAACTAATCCCAATTCTCCATGCAATGATCTTTGCCTTCAAGTAACCGACCCACAAATGAACCTGTGAGTGGAAGTTAAATAGGAGAGAAAAAAGCACAATCTGTTTTTCTTCTACGAGTAACCACCAACCACAATGAACCTATGAGTGAAACTTACATAGGACATGCAGAAAGTACAGATTGTTTTCCTTGTCCAGATTCCCAACTGATTAGTATCATCTTTAGAGATACTCAGCATCCAAACAGAGTGTTCAGAGATGATTGCTTTGAACTGTTCCATATATAAACGAGCAGGTCAGGTACCTTTGAAACCAAGACAAGTTAACTCCAAAATGAAGGAAGATCACTAAGAGAAAAGATAAACAAGTAAATTATTTAACAACTAAAAATAACCCTTGGTCCACCAACAGGTGATGGAAATAAGGCTTAAAGTACATTTTTCTTTTGAGTTTTCTTTCTTTTCTTTACTTCTTCTTTTTCTTTCTTTTCCCGAGTTGGCGGCGTAGATCTATGTGCTTGACGCTTCGTCCTTCATGACATAAGAAATAAGGAAATAAGAAACTTAAAAACAACATCATCCTAGACCTATGTACAGCCGTCAGGAGCCAGCCAAGTGAACATAGTTATCTGTGACATAATTCGTTCAGCCTTAATTTATACCTACTCAGTGCCACGAATATAATCTTTTACAAGCAACGTACTCGTCAACATTATCAACAATATGCACCAAGAGAGTGGTCAAATAAAACATACGTGAATGCCTATCTTAGTTACTTTGTAGAACAACCCAAGTTCACTTAAACAACTAAGATTCAGTAGTAAACATACCGCAGCAGGCAGGTCGCAATAGAGAACTTTTTGCTGACATGAAGATCCCTTTGATCAAGAACAGAGATGATATCAACATCATTCATTTCTGCTAAAATGCACTACTAAACATTGAAAACTATGATTACATAGTGACAGTAACATTTCAAAGGAAACAAAGAAGGACCATATAGTTCTAATCTCCGTTAATTCCACATATCGGAAGACAGAGTTGTTGTGAACTGCTTGTAGACAGGCCTATATATATCACATACTCCTATCCTATTCATCGATAACCAAGCATCCTTCTAAACAAGGACGTTTCAAGTGTAGGCATAACTACTTTCCTCCTTGAATTAGAGCAAAGACAGACCATCAAACAAGACGAGACAGAAAGATAAAACAACAAATTTACTTAACCCCAAAAATAATATTACTCATATCCGTCTCAACAATAATTTTGTAGTTTAATTTGCGTACAGTTTAAGTAAAGTGAGGTTAATGCGTAGAAACTCCATGAAGATTACCATTGTTGTCCTTCAAATGGTAGTTGGAAGGTTTCCTACCACATATTTCAGTATTCATAAGTTGTAAATCCCAAGAACAATAAAGGAAGAAAGAGCTATCCAGAAAAGGAAAGGTAATAATATTTTTGATACGTCCAGAAAGAAAAGAGTGGCATAATATTTCATTGTTATGCCTTTTTCTCTTAAGATTTATTAATGTAAATTAAAGAAATAAATCCAAAAAGAGTGGCATAATATTTCATTGTTATGACCGTCGCTTCTGCAAAAAGAAAAGAAAAATTAAGTCTTAAAAGATAACGATCAAGAATTAATATAAGAACTAAATGAGACATTTCGTCCGAATTGCAGACAGTATCCAAGAAAACCTAAAGAAATGAAAATCTTGAATTTGGAAGAATATCAGGGGAGAATTAGAGTTGGTCACTTGTTCTTGCACTCTCTGGCCACCAATGATCTTCGCTTATGCAAAAACAAAAGAAGTAATTAAAGAAAATAACACCAGAGATGAATTAATCGAAGAACTCACCAGTATCGCATGGAGCATCTGCCTCTCTGCAACGAAGAATTAGAAGATTCAGAACTAGACATATACCAATAAATTGCTGTTTATTGACGCGAGACAGCAGTATATACGCGTTAATTCTCAACGGCCGGTTTATGGCCTCCATGCCGACAGGAATGGTTAATTTCGGTATTTCGTAGTAATATTTCACCTTTTTTTTGGAGAACAATAATAATTTACCTTTAAGCCTTATTTCTTTAAAAAAATGTCTTTGAGTCTGGTAGGAATCATGATGGTGCAAAGAAGATCGTCATCAAGATGGGATAAGGACATCACAAGTGCAGTGTTGCTTCTACAGTCTAACGGTCTTACCTTTCCAATAAAGAGACCATCGGCGTGATCCTCCTTGCTGTCACAAAGGGAGTGATTTTTCATATCTTCTTCCATAGATTGAAGAGGGCTATCACCTTGATGAAATGCTGGTTGCAATGAAGACTCATTTAGTTGCTCCTCCAGAATCATCTAACTGCCAAAACAAGTCCTTTCTTTAATAAAATACAAAAGAAAAGAGGAAAAAAGAGAAAATTGTGCAATCCTACATACAAAAACGGCTTAACATACAAGGGAATGTTGTATTTCAAATCAAGCAAGTGGTTGCATACCTCAGAATACAGCTACTCTAAAATAGTCACAACACTTTGATGATAAGATCCCTCAGCATGCACCTACAAGCTGAATCGTGAGTAGCCATATTCTTTTTTTTTCTTTGGGTAAGCTGAGTAGCCATATTCAAGATAACTTCGGTAATGAAAAATGCTCAACCTTTCAACATGATGCACCAGAAGCAACACATCACTTTCTTTAGAAACACACTGTCAGAGCACCAATAGCAGTTCAGATTCCTCTGATACACTATGGGGCATAATCCTTTTTTTGCTTTTTGTTTCTTTTTAATGGTAAATGAGAATCATATTAAATACAAACACAAGAGGCATAGTGTAGCGACTCGTCCCGAGCCCTAGTACTCGAAACGACTCACCCGCCGTATTTCGCTAAGGAAGATACAAGGCGTCAAAGTCAAAACGTATACACTTCAGCGGAAGTCAAAATAAAAATCCTCGAAATCATCAATATCATAAATGAATATCAAAAGTCTAGGGTAAATCTAATACAATGTTGGAAAAATCAAAAACTAGATAATCAAGTCTCAACTGTCTAAACTGAAAAATCCAAATGTCTCTAATCCTCAAAATCCTCAATGGTCACGATCAATCAACTCTCTTGTTCCGGGACATCCTCTATGTAAACCCACTCGAGCTCCTGATCATCTGAAAAAATAAGGAGGGAGTGGTATGAGCGACAAGTCGCCCAGTAAGTAAACCCACTATACTTACCATGGGATCATGCACGGAGAAGCAAGTGTGATAAAAATATATAACAACATAAAATAATAGCATGCCTCTCTTCGCAAGTAAATTTATAATTCTGCCCCTAACATCCAAAAGCAAATAGAGCAAATAGATCCAACAAGGTACATAACGAAGTCCAATAATGTACGTAACAAAGTCACATTAGGGGTTAGTCCAAATCCAAAATCGATGATGCAATTTTCCAAATATGCAATGTCAAAATGTCCAAGTCAAAGGCCCAAAATGCCAAAGTCCAAAAGCCCAAAGGTACCAAATCCGATTTAGCCGGTCCAATATCCAAAATCCAAATCCGAGTCCAACTCGGTCCAAATCCGAGTCCAACTCGGTCCAAATCCAAATATCAAAGTGTCCAAAATCCAAAACCTGGCTAAAACGGTCCAAAATAATGCAATGGCTATAGCACTTTCTCTACAAATGACTTATACCGTAAGACTTATGAATCGGTCCCCCAATAGTCAATATGCCCCGGCGCTCTATATCACAATAGACAATATGCCGGGCGCCCTAATGGCGGCCAATATGTCCGGACGCTCTATATCCAAAATAGGCAATATGCCCAGACGCTCCGTTTGTTTGGAACCAATCCAGCTTAACAATATATTTCAAGTTTAGGGGTGAACTTCCAAAAAATATGCAAATGCAATTTTCAAAACCATTTTTCAAGTAACGAAGTTAGTCCAATTTACTAAAATGGACCAAAATGTCAAATTTGTCAAAACTACCAAAATGCCTTTCAAATAACACATAATTCCAACAAATATTCCAAATAGGCCAAACATTCCAAAATACCAAAGCCATCACTCTCAGCCGTGTATGGATACACGAATGTACGTCCACGCCTATACATGCACATATACACGTATATACATACACTCTACTCTCTCGGGCCACTTTTTCCCAAAGTACGATTATGCTCTCGGTCTTTACATATTTACTATACAAAATCTTAACTTCAATTGCTTATAAATACAATATGGTACATATATATATATTCATGAACATATGCACATATATACATATATTCCATATATACATAGTAAAAACTATATTTCAAAACATGGCCTTTAATATTTCGGCCAATTTCCAAAATACATACATACATACGTACATACATACATACATACATACATATATATATATATATATATATATATATATATCTATATATATATATATAGAAACATAAATTCCATATATTATATAACTTTGCAAATAAATCAAATTCTCCATTTTTGTTATTTAATGGCCATTCGACAGTGCACCTTTATCTTTTCTCCAATTCTAATACATTCTTTTTATGCAAGACAGTCACAAAAAAAAAAAAAAGAATTTTCAAAATATCACCACAATGTGATTCCCACATTGATAACAGGGGGATTCACAATGCAAAAGAAATTTTGTTTGAAATCCATTAAATATCTTATGAACTTTTCAACTTTTCAATCAATATGTTTTTCATTCTTTTTTTTTTAACGTACAGTAATGTATATATGTATATAATTTGAAATCATTCATACCAAGGAGCGTCAGTGCTCCGACGTAACCTATTCATTTTTTTCTCTTTATATATATATATATATATATATATATATATATAGAAAGAATTAAGACAGACTAAGTCTGAATTAGGAACTTTCTGCAAACAATTTGATAATGATCCATATAAACCTTATCATAAAGAATGTCAAGGAGAATGTTCTAGAAAACCTTATAATAGAAATATTAGAAAGCCATACAATAATAAATATAACAATAGATATAATAAAAACACTAAATATAATAAAAGATTTCAAAAATCCTCTAATGAATTCTATAAAAATAAATACAACAATAAGTATACTAAAAAACCTTACAGAAAGACAAATTACAAGAAAAATAAAAATACAAAAGATTACAAAAATATTGAATGCTATAAATGTCATAAGAAAGGTCATACTGCAAATTATTGTAGATTAAAAACAAAATTACAAGAATTAAATCTAAAAGAATCTATACTAGAAAAAATTTCAAATCTACTTGTTGAATCTTCTTCGGAGACAGAAGAAACATCTTTCGAGTCTGCTGAAGATCTTCAAGTTGATGAATTATACACATCTTCTTCAGAAACCTCTGATGAAGAAAAACATCTTTATGTTCTAACAAAAGAACAAGAAACAATATTAGAAATGTTAAAACATATAGAGAATCCCCAATTACAAAAAGAATATTTAGATAGAATAATAGATATAAATTCAAAACAAAAAGAGACAAATAAACCAGCTATATTACCAAATGTTTCAACTAGTTATTATGATTTAACTAGTATATTAAATAAAAACAAAGATACAAAGAATAAAAATGCAACAATCCCAGATTAACAAAAAGAAATAAAAGAAATAAAAATAGAATTAAAAGAGTTAAAAAATAAACAAAAACAAGATTCAGAAGTTATGAAATTAATACTTACAAACAGGAATATAAACTACCGACACTAACAGATAATAATAATAAACAAAATAACAAAGCAATAATGTAAACAAAGTAAAACTATAAGTAAAACAAAATATAAAAACAATAAGTAAAACAAAATTAAATGAACAGAATTTAAACGGGGGTGATTAAACTCCCCAAGAATATAAATAAAAACAGAAAATAAAAAGGAAAGGGAATAAGATTAGGCGGAACTAATTCCAGCCGGTCATAATAATATAAAGAACAGTAAATAAAAAGGGAGAGGGAATTAGGTTAGGCGGAACTAATTCCAGCCAGTAATAATAATATAATTATATATAAATAGTATTAATAATAATTAGGCGGTATAAACCGACCCAATTATATAGATATATAATACATAAAACAAAGAAACAAAATTAAAAACAGTATTTAAAGAACTCAAAAAGTAAAAGAATTCAAATCATACCATATATTTATTTCTTCAAAAATATTGGAGATACAACTATTGTTTGAAGATTGGAGATCTTCAAGGATATTGGTTTCAAAAGGTTTAAATGAAAGATATTCAAGAACAAATAAAGTGTTCTTGGTATGGGATAGTATGGGAGAAAGCTTGGAAGTATCTTGGATGGAAATAGAAAGTGGGAATTATGAGAGAGAAAATGTAAGTAGTATGGTAGAATAACTTGTTTCTTTCAAATGAGCATACCCCCTCTTTTTATAGGAATTTTGAGAGGAATATGGCCAAAATAAGGGTCCCTCCACTATAATTTGCTTGGTCATTTCCGCACAAATATTTTAATAATTTTTTTTTTAAAATAATAATTTTTTTTTTAACTTGCGTAGATATTTCCGCAAAATTTTTTTTTTTTTTTTTGCATTTTATATCAACTATTACATCATTGAAATATTACATCAATTCAAATATTACAAATATGAAATTATTACAAATGATCAACTTATTCTATCAAATCAACGTCTTCCTCCACTGCATTCATCGATCCTGAAGATGATGAAGGCTTTGCTTCTTGCAATAAAGGAGCAAATTTCATCAAAATATTTTGCATTTCTTCAGGGTCTTTCGCCATTGCCAGCTGAGATTGTATCCTTGATTTGTGTAATAAAAATTGTTCATGTCCGGGCTTCACCGATGCTGTTATTGTTTTTCTGCTATCTGCAATTTGTTTTTGTGCATTCCATATTTTTATTTGTTCCATTACTTTGTGAGGGTAAATGGATTCTGGAATATTGAATGTTGTCCACCATTTGATATAAAATTTTCTTTTTATCAAGGGTACTTTTATATTTGGAGTATATTCTGCTCTCCATTGGAATACCCATGGTAAATAGAACTTCATATGAAATATCATCATTTCCGAAAATATCTTCTCTTCATCTGTAGGAGAATACATCTTCGTAAATACTTGTAGTGATGGTCTCACTACATCATTCAAATATTCTGCACAGGAGCCAAAATGATCCCACCATGCTGCGAACCAATATGGAATATTCTTCGTTGTTATTCTTCTGGTATCAAAAAATATTAACCAGGTGTGTGAACCCCTGGAGTTTTGAAAATATAGGGAATTATACCAAGCTTGTTGGTAATCCCAAAAATTAAAAGAGACATTTGAAAATAAATTTGAATTATATCCTGCAGGAAAATCAATTTCCTCACATAAAGATCCAAATTGTTTTTGTCATTGCTCCGGTGTCATTATAGACACTATTTTAAAGTTGGAGAAGGCATACTCTATATTATCTTTATTAAAATGATGTTTTATTTCAACAGAATTTGTCATTATCAACAGATGTTGATAATATTCTGTAGTTTTTGCAATATTCCATGATTTATAGAAAAAATCTTTTCCAAAATAATTTTGTAAAGAAATTAATGGATTTTTATCATAATATGATTTTTCTATAGTAGTAATATATTGATAAAAAGACTTTTCCACAAACTGTGTTGTCTGTACGGCTTTTTTATATGTGGGCATTTTGCTGGTAATTTCTGTGGATTGGGGTTTGAAAACTTTATTGGTTTTTTGGGTTATTGAAGTAGTTGGCTGATGTTTTGATATTGCTGATGAAGTCTCTGCTATTTCTGTAGATTTTGGAATATTGAATCTTTCAAGCAATGCTTGAAATTCAGAACTATTGGATAGGCTTTCAATAATGGATATTGGTGTTTTATTTGGAGATATTTGGGATATTGGAACTGCGGCTATTGGGGTTTTTTGAAGAAGTTCTTCCTCTTCTTCAACTTTATCTGCCCACGTTTTCCGTGGGATATTATTGTCATTATCCGCCGGTAGCTTTCCTTTGTCTTTGGACTTCCTCGGCATTATGTCTGTTTTGGAGGAATTCTCTGGTCAGAAAGTCTGGAACAAAATTTGTATCTCCTTTTATATATTCAATATCAAAATCATAAATACTTAATAAAGCTTGCCATCTAGCAAATATTTGTTTTGAAGCTAAATTTTTAACATCTTTTTGCAAAATTTCTTTCGCAGATTTGCAATCAATAAGTAAAAGAAATTTTTTATTTAATAAATCACTTTGAAATTTATTAATACATAATACGATACTCAAAATTTCTTTTTTAATAGTAGAATATGATTTTTGGGTATCATTCCAATGACCAGAAGTATATTGAACTATAGACTCTTTCCCATTTTGTAATTGTTTTAATATTCCATCATATCCTATATTAGAAGCATCTGTTTCAACTATTTTAAATAAATCTGGATCTGCTATATATAAGCAGGGTATATCAGATACTAGACTTTTTATTTTCTTAACTACTGAAGTATGTTCTTCAGTCCATATTGGTGGATTTTTCTTTAATCTATTATGTAATGGTTTTGCAATTATTATTATATTTGGAATAAAATCAACAACATAATTTAAAGATCCAAGAAATCTTTGTAATTGATTTTTGTCCAATATTTTATCTGGAAATTTGGATGCAAATTCTAAAGATCTTTCTATTGGTAAAATTGTTCCTTGAGTCAGATGATGACCCAGGAATCTTATTTTAGTCTGAAATAAAGACATTTTGGATTTAGATAATACTAAACCATTTTTCTTTGCTATATAAAAGAAGGTTTTTAAATGTTTAAAATGTTCTTCTATTGATTTGGAAAATATTAATACATCATCTATATAGACAATGCAAAAATTAGAATAATCCATAAATATATTATTCATAATTCTTTGATATTCAGAAGGTGCATTTTTTAATCCAAATGACATTACTTTCCATTCATATTGCCCAAATGGAACTGTGAATGCTGTTTTGTATCTATCTTTTTCAGATATTTGTATTTGCCAAAATCCTGATTTCATATCAAATTTTGAATATATCCATACAGAATGTAATCTTGTTAATAAATCTTTCTTATTAGGTAATGGGTATCTTATCCATTTTAACGCTTTATTTAGTGGTTTATAATTTATTACCAATCTAGGTGTTCCTCTTTCTATTTCTGCATTTTTATTGACATAAAAAGCAGCACAACTCCAAGGAGACCTTGATTTTTGAATTAATCCTTTTGATTCTAGATCTTGTATTTCTTTTTTGCAATGTTTTTCTAATTCTGCATTCATCTGAATTGGTCTTGCTTTTGTAGGTATATCTTCTTCTCTGAATTCTGGAGTATATGGAAGATCAACTATATGTTGTTTCCTTGACCAGAAAGCATTTGGAAGATCTGAACAAAGTTCATTTTCAAATGATAATTTAAGATTTTGTATTTTAGTAATTATCTTTGGATCCTTTAAATATTGTTCTATTTTATTAATATTTACTGTATCTTTTAATGATTGTAATTGAAAATTTTTACTTTTAATTATTGCATTTATTTGTTCTTTATGAATAGAACAAGCTTTTATTAAATCTAAATTTTTTGTTTTAGGTTTTTCTAAAAATTCAAAATGTAATTTTTTATTTCTTATTTTAAAAGAAATAGAATTAATTCCTACTTTATATGGTGTAATTAGATTCATAAAAGGTGTTCCTAGTATAACTGCATGGTGGATATCATCTACAACTAAAAACATTGTTTTAATTGATGTATTGGATTTTATAATATAAGCTTCAGTTTTACTTTTGACTTGTAATTTGATATTATTTGCTGTAGAGAGTCTAGTAGTTGTAGATTCTCTATATGATTTTGGAACCAAATTAGTTTTAATACAATTAAGATCTGCTCCTGTATCAAATAGAGCAATTGTATCTAAATGATATTGTTCTGAGAATTTTATTGTTATTCTTATTAAATATTTTCTTGATGTTATCTCTCTTAAAACAAATAAAAAATCTTCTGGCACATTAGAAATATTTTCTATGATATTGTTATCTATATTTACTGGTTCTGTTTCTGAAGATTGATCAGACTCTTCTGTAGTCTGTAATTTTGTAAGTATTAATTTCATAACTTCTGAATCTTGTTTTTGTTTATTTTTTAACTCTTTTAATTCTATTTTTATTTCTTTTATTTCTTTTTGTAAATCTGGGATTGTTGCATTTTTATTCTTTGTATCTTTGTTTTTATTTAATATACTAGTTAAATCATAATAACTAGTTGAAACATTTGGTAATATAGCTGGTTTATTTATCTCTTTTTGATTTGAATTTATATCTATTATTCTATCTAAATATTCTTTTTGTAATTGGGGATTCTCTATATGTTTTAACATTTCTAATATTGTTTCTTGTTCTTTTGTTAGAACATAAAGATGTTTTTCTTCATCAGAGGTTTCTGAAGAAGATGTGTATAATTCATCAACTTGAAGATCTTCAGCAGACTCGAAAGATGTTTCTTCTGTCTCCGAAGAAGATTCAACAAGTAGATTTGAAATTTTTTCTAGTATAGATTCTTCTAGATTTAATTCTTGTAATTTTGTTTTTAATCTACAATAATTTGCAGTATGACCTTTCTTATGACTTTTATAGCATTCAATATTTTTGTAATCTTTTGTATTTTTATTTTTCTTGTAATTTGTCTTTCTGTAAGGTTTTTTAGTATACTTATTGTTGTATTTATTTTTATGGAATTCATTAGAGGATTTTTGAAATCTTTTATTATATTTAGTGTTTTTATTATATCTATTGTTATATTTATTATTGTATGGCTTTCTAATATTTCTATTATAAGGTTTTCTAGAACATTCTCCTTGACAATCTTTATGATAAGGTTTATATGGATCATTATCAAATTGTTTGCAGAAAGTTCCTAATTCAGACTTAGTCTGTTTGCAGATCCATATAAACCTTATCATAAAGAATGTCAAGGAGAATGTTCTAGAAAACCTTATAATAGAAATATTAGAAAGCCATACAATAATAAATATAACAATAGATATAATAAAAACACTAAATATAATAAAAGATTTCAAAAATCCTCTAATGAATTCTATAAAAATAAATACAACAATAAGTATACTAAAAAACCTTACAGAAAGACAAATTACAAGAAAAATAAAAATACAAAAGATTACAAAAATATTGAATGCTATAAATGTCATAAGAAAGGTCATACTGCAAATTATTGTAGATTAAAAACAAAATTACAAGAATTAAATCTAGAAGAATCTATACTAGAAAAAATTTCAAATCTACTTGTTGAATCTTCTTCGGAGACAGAAGAAACATCTTTCGAGTCTGCTGAATATCTTCAAGTTGATGAATTATACACATCTTCTTCAGAAACCTCTGATGAAGAAAAACATCTTTATGTTCTAACAAAAGAACAAGAAACAATATTAGAAATGTTAAAACATATAGAGAATCCCCAATTACAAAAAGAATATTTAGATAGAATAATAGATATAAATTCAAAACAAAAAGAGACAAATAAACCAGCTATATTACCAAATGTTTCAACTAGTTATTATGATTTAACTAGTATATTAAATAAAAACAAAGATACAAAGAATAAAAATGCAACAATCCCAGATTTACAAAAAGAAATAAAAGAAATAAAAATAGAATTAAAAGAGTTAAAAAATAAACAAAAACAAGATTCAGAAGTTATGAAATTAATACTTACAAAATTACAGACTACAGAAGAGTCTGATCAATCTTCAGAAACAGAACCAGTAAATATAGATAACAATATCATAGAAAATATTTCTAATGTGCCAGAAGATTTTTTATTTGTTTTAAGAGAGATAACATCAAGAAAATATTTAATAAGAATAACAATAAAATTCTCAGAACAATATCATTTAGATACAATTGCTCTATTTGATACATGAGCAGATCTTAATTGTATTAAAACTAATTTGGTTCCAAAATCATATAGAGAATCTACAACTACTAGACTCTCTACAGCAAATAATACCAAATTACAAGTCAAAAGTAAAACTGAAGCTTATATTATAAAATCCAATACATCAATTAAAACAATGTTTTTAGTTGTAGATGATATCCATCATGCAGTTATACTAGGAACACCTTTTATGAATCTAATTACACCATATAAAGTAGGAATTAATTCTATTTCTTTTAAAATAAGAAATAAAAAATTACATTTTGAATTTTTAGAAAAACCTAAAACAAAAAATTTAGATTTAATAAAAGCTTGTTCTATTAATAAAGAACAAATAAATGCAATAATTAAAAGTAAAATTTTTCAATTACAATCATTAAAAGATACAGTAAATATTAATAAAATAGAACAATATTTAAAGGATCCAAAGATAATTACTAAAATACAAAATCTTAAATTATCATTTGAAAATGAACTTTGTTCAGATCTTCCAAATGCTTTCTGGTCAAGGAAACAACATATAGTTGATCTTCCATATACTCAGAATTCAGAGAAGAAGATATACCTACAAAAGCAAGACCAATTCAGATGAATGCAGAATTAGAAAAACATTGCAAAAAAGAAATACAAGATCTAGAATCAAAAGGATTAATTCAAAAATCAAGGTCTCCTTGGAGTTGTGCTGCTTTTTATGTCAATAAAAATGCAGAAATAGAAAGAGGAACACCTAGATTGGTAATAAATTATAAACCACTAAATAAAGCGTTAAAATGGATAAGATACCCATTACCTAATAAGAAAGATTTATTAACAAGATCACATTCTGTATGGATATATTCAAAATTTGATATGAAATCAGGATATTGGCAAATACAAATATCTGAAAAAGATAGATACAAAACAGCATTCACAGTTCCATTTGGGCAATATGAATGGAAAGTAATGCCATTTGGATTAAAAAATGCACCTTCTGAATATCAAAGAATTATGAATAATATATTTATGGATTATTCTAATTTTTGCATTGTCTATATAGATGATGTATTAATATTTTCCAAATCAATAGAAGAACATTTTAAACATTTAAAAACCTTCTTTTATATAGCAAAGAAAAATGGTTTAGTATTATCTAAATCCAAAATGTCTTTATTTCAGACTAAAATAAGATTCCTGGGTCATCATCTGACTCAAGGAACAATTTTACCAATAGAAAGATCTTTAGAATTTGCATCCAAATTTCCAGATAAAATATTGGACAAAAATCAATTACAAAGATTTCTTGGATCTTTAAATTATGTTGTTGATTTTATTCCAAATATAATAATAATTGCAAAACCATTACATAATAGATTAAAGAAAAATCCACCAATATGGACTGAAGAACATACTTCAGAAGTTAAGAAAATAAAAAGTCTAGTATCTGATATACCCTGCTTATATATAGCAGATCCAGATTTATTTAAAATAGTTGAAACAGATGCTTCTAATATAGGATATGGTGGAATATTAAAACAATTACAAAATGGGAAAGAGTCTATAGTTCAATATACTTCTGGTCATTGGAATGATACCCAAAAATCATATTCTACTATTAAAAAAGAAATTTTGAGTATCGTATTATGTATTAATAAATTTTAAAGTGATTTATTAAATAAAAAATTTCTTTTACGTATTGATTGCAAATCTGCGAAAGAAATTTTGCAAAAAGATGTTAAAAATTTAGTTTCAAAACAAATATTTGCTAGATGGCAAGCTTTATTAAGTATTTATGATTTTGATATTGAATATATAAAAGGAGATACAAATTTTGTTCCAGACTTTCTGACCAGAGAATTCCTCCAAAACAGACATAATGCCGAGGAAGTCCAAAGACAAAGGAAAGCTACCGGCGGATAATGACAATAATATCCCACGGAAAACGTGGGCAGATAAAGTTGCAGAAGAGGAAGAACTTCTTCAAAAAACCCCAATAGCCGTAGTTCCAATATCCCAAATATCTCCAAATAAAACACCAATATCCATTATTGAAAGCCTATCCAATAGTTCTGAATTTCAAGCATTGCTTGAAAGATTCAATATTCCAAAATCTACAGAAATAGCAGAGACTTCATCAGCAATATCAAAACATCAGCCAACTACTTCAATAACCCAAAAAACCAATAAAGTTTTCAAACCCCAATCCACAGAAATTACCAGCAAAATGCCCACATATAAAAAAGCCGTACAGACAACACAGTTTGTGGAAAAGTCTTTTTATCAATATATTACTACTATAGAAAAATCATATTATGATAAAAATCCATTAATTTCTTTACAAAATTATTTTGGAAAAGATTTTTTCTATAAATCATGGAATATTGCAAAAACTACAGAATATTATCAACATCTGTTGATAATGACAAATTCTGTTGAAATAAAACATCATTTTAATAAAGATAATATAGAGTATGTCTTCTCCAACTTTAAAATAGTGTCTATAATGACACCGGAGCAATGGCAAAAACAATTTGGATCTTTATCTGAGGAAATTGATTTTTCTGCAGGATATAATTCAAATTTATTTTCAAATGTCTCTTTTAATTATTGGGATTACCAACAAGCTTGGTATAATTCCCTATATTTTCAAAACTCCAGGGGTTCACACACCTGGTTAATATTTTTTGATACCAGAAGAATAACAACGAAGAATATTCCATATTGGTTCGCAGCATGGTGAGATCATTTTGGCTCCTGTGCAGAATATTTGAATGATGTAGTGAGACCATCACTACAAGTATTTACGAAGATGTATTCTCCTACAGATGAAGAGAAGATATTTTCGGAAATGATGATATTTCATATGAAGTTCTATTTACCATGGGTATTCCAATGGAGAGCAGAATATACTCCAAATATAAAAGTACCCTTGATAAAAAGAAAATTTTATATCAAATGGTGGACAGCATTCAATATTCCAGAATCCATTTACCCTCACAAAGTAATGGAACAAATAAAAATATGGAATGCACAAAAACAAATTGCAGATAGCAGAAAAACAATAACAGCATCGGTGAAGCCCGGACATGAACAATTTTTATTACACAAATCAAGGATGCAATCTCAGCTGGCAATGGCGAAAGACCCTGAAGAAATGCAAAATATTTTGATGAAATTTGCTCCTTTATTGCAAGAAGCAAAACCTTCATCATCTTCAGGATCGACGAATGCAGTGGAGGAAGACGTTGATTTGATAGAATAAGTTGATCATTTGTAATAATTTCATATTTGTAATATTTGAATTGATGTAATATTTCAATGATGTAATAGTTGATATAAAATGCAAAAAAAAATAATTTTTGCGGAAATACTATGCAAGTTAAAAAAAATTAATATTTTAAAAAAAAATTATTAAAATATTTGTGCGGAAATGACCAAGCAAATTATAGTGGAGGGACCCTTATTTTGGCATATTCCTCTCAAAATTCCTATAAAAAGAGGGGGTATGCTCATTTGAAAGGACAAAAGTTATTCTACCATACTACTTACATTTTCTCTCTCATAATTCCCACTTTCCATTTCCATCCAAGATACTTCCAAGCTTTCTCCCATACTATCCCATACCAAGAACACTTTATTTGTTCTTGAATATCTTTCATTTAAACCTTTTGAAACCAATATCCTTGAAGATCTCCAATCTTCAAACAATAGTTGTATCTCCAATATTTTTGAAGAAATAAATATATGGTATGATTTGAATTCTTTTACTTTTTGAGTTCTTTAAATACTGTTTTTAATTTTGTTTCTTTGTTTTATGTATTATATATCTATATAATTGGGTCGGTTTATACCGCCTAATTATTATTAATACTATTTATATATAATTATATTATTATTACTGGCTGGAATTAGTTCCGCCTAACCTAATTCCCTCTCCCTTTTTATTTACTGTTCTTTATATTATTATGACCGGCTGGAATTAGTTCCGCCTAATCTTATTCCCTTTCCTTTTTATTTTCTATTTTTATTTATATTCTTGGGGAGTTTAATCACCCCCATTTAAATTCTGTTCATTTAATTTTGTTTTACTTATTTTTTTTATATTTTGTTTTACTTATAGTTTTACTTTGTTTACATTATTGCTTTGTTATTTTGTTTATTATTATTATCTGTTAGTGTCGGTAGTTTATATTCCTGTTTGTGGTGTGGTATCAGAGCCACTACGGTTCAGATCTACCGACAGCTCATTCAGTTTTATATATCTTTTAATTATATTTGTGTAAATCTTTGGTGAGTGTTTGCTTTGTACACGTTGGGTTATCAGTCTCATTTTGAAGAGCAATAAATCCTGTATGCGTCAAAGTGTTTGTAGCCAAAGATCCAAACAAGTATAAAAGAAAGCATATATAAAAATGGAAGATATGTTCGAAGGATCTGCTTCGTGCAGCTCGGTAACATGTGCAAATAAGAATAAAATTGTCAACATTGAAGAAATAATAATAGAGAATTTCGACAAAGCAGTAAATAACTGGGTCATTCCAAAGATCAAGAAAAATGAAATATATGAGTCTTCAATATTCAATATGTTAAAATCAGATTATATAATTAAAACGGAGGAAAGAGATATTCCACTCTCTAAACCATTTGAAACAATACAACTTTTATCTTATAAATCACTTGAAAAACATAAAAAGAAAGGATATCAATATTTACATGTTAGTTTAATACAAGTAGGTATCAAACCTTTAACAAGAGAAGGTTTAGATACATCAATATTAGTTGTCTTAAGAGATATAAGACATAATAATTTTGAACAATCACTTCTTAGTTCTGTAGAGTCTAGTTTATGTACAGGACCAATCTCTTTTGATTGTTATCCTAATTTTTCATGTTCTCTGAAAGATACACAAATATTGAAAACTTTAGTACTTCAAATCAAAACACATGGATATGATATGTTGCCAGGATCAATTCCATTGGCTTTAATATATCGGATTCATTACAAAGTAATGAGTTCCATGTTTATTGGTCCAAAACCCAAACACTCTTTAAAAAGAGGAGAAACAATGATTTTACATACAGATCTTACCAGATCTAATGCTGTAATTTCAAGATCTATAAAATGGAAGGATGTAAATCTTCCAGATGAATGGGTTTTGGAAGGAGCAGTTAAAGCTACAAATAAAATACATGAACCAAATACTGAGATCAACAAAATAAGACAATTAAATGATGGATCAGTTAAACTGAGTTTTGCTAGAAGTTTCTCTGCTAGAGAAAGAGATAATGCATCTATTTCTAGTACAATAAATTTAGGAAGATTTTCACAGATACCATCTGTGATAGATGTTCCTTACCAAAAACAAAGATTATTTTCAACATCAGATGTTGAATATGCAACTTCTTCATTTAGAAAAGCTGATTATTCTACGGAAATTCCTAGACCAGTTTATTCTAAAAAAGAGTATTATTCTAAATCTGATATTAATGCACCCAGTACATCACAAAATATTTAGAAAAGCTGATTATTCTAAATATGCAACTTCTTCATTTAGAAAAGCTGATTATTCTACGGAAATTCCTAGACCAGTTTATTCTAAAAAAGAGTATTATTCTAAATCTGATATTAATGCACCCAGTACATCACAAAATATTTACAATAAATCAGACTTTAGTGAACCTAATAGTCCAACACAATCAGCAATAACAGATAATATTGCAAATGAATTAAATGTTATAGAAAAAGAATTTGAGGTAAATAAAATTATATTACACAATGATTTTTATAGCCAGGAAAATACTAGTAAAAGAGAATGGTTTTTTAAACATTATTGTAATATTAGAAAACAAATACAAAAAGAATATTATGAATTTATAAATACTCATAAAATAAATATATTTTTCTTTGATTGGTTTCAAATATATGCTTCACAAAATAATATAGAATTTCCTTTTAAAACTTTAAACCCAATAATTGAAAAACCAAAAGAATGGATAACCATCACAGCATCAAAAAAGATAGTGTCAAATCATCCACCTTTAGGAGGCATAAAGTTAGATGTATCAGGGAATCCAATAGAAGCTATTCCTTACAAAAATATGACAGAAGATTCTCTTACAAATACTAAACATATTATTCAACAAAATAATTATACAAATACACATCTACATACAATAGGAAAACAATTAGATAAGTTAGAAAAATATTATCAAACAACAACAATAAAATCTACAAGTGAAGAAATACCTAACCAAAAATTTAAACAACCATTATTCAAACCTTTTCAAATATCATCTTCTAGTATGCAAACTATATCTAATAAAGATTATTTCAATCAATTTATAAAACAACAATTAAGTCGTATAGAAAAAAGTCTAGAAAATAGTAATTCTATAACAAATGAGGTAGTTGCAGATTCAAATATTAATACTTCTATAGCTAGCAGAACTAGAAATAAAGAAAAGGAAGTTACTTCTTCTAAAATTAATAATTTAGAAGAAAATGAATCTTCAAATAATTCGGATAATTCTGATAGTTCAGATAATGAAATAAGCAAAGCATTTGAACAATTCCAGAATAACAATTCTAATAAAGTAGAAAAAATAGAATGGGATAAATCTATAATACCAGTACAAATGTCTACCGATCTAAAAATAAAGCATATTTCCCAATATCGTTTTAATGCACAATCAATATATTCTTGGAATATAGATGGTATGTCAGAATATCAAATAATAAATGTATTACAACAAATGACAATGGCAGCCAATGCTTATAGAACTCAGTTAACACCTGATGATAAAGCAATTGCTGAATATCTTATTTCTGGTTTCTCTGGACAACTTAAAGGTTGGTGGGATCATTATTTAACTCCCATACAGAGACAAGAAATATTAAATGCAATAAAAGTTGATGAAGAAAATAATCCTATAATTATAGATGAAGGAACAATATCTGATTCGGTTGCTACACTTATATTATGTATATCCTTACATTTTATAGGAGACCCATCACATATTAAAGATAAAAATGCTGAATTATTAGCAAATCTAAGATGTAGAAAACTTAGTGATTTTCAATGGTATAAAAATACTTTTCTAACCAGAGTCATGATTAGAGAAGATTCTAATCAACCATTTTGGAAAGAAAAATTCCTTGCAGGATTACCAAATTTACTAGGGGAAAATGTTAGAAATAAAATAAAAGAAAATTCAGGACAACAAATAATTTCTTATTCAAACTATACATATGGAGAATTAATAAGTTTTATACAAAAAGAAGGATTAAGATTATGCCAAGACATAAGATTACAAAGTGGTTTAAAGAAAGAATTAAGACAGACTAAGTCTGAATTAGGAACTTTCTGCAAACAATTTGATAATGATCCATATAAACCTTATCATAAAGAATGTCAAGGAGAATGTTCTAGAAAACCTTATAATAGAAATATTAGAAAGCCATACAATAATAAATATAACAATAGATATAATAAAAACACTAAATATAATAAAAGATTTCAAAAATCCTCTAATGAATTCTATAAAAATAAATACAACAATAAGTATACTAAAAAACCTTACAGAAAGACAAATTACAAGAAAAATAAAAATACAAAAGATTACAAAAATATTGAATGCTATAAATGTCATAAGAAAGGTCATACTGCAAATTATTGTAGATTAAAAACAAAATTACAAGAATTAAATCTAGAAGAATCTATACTAGAAAAAATTTCAAATCTACTTGTTGAATCTTCTTCGGAGACAGAAGAAACATCTTTCGAGTCTGCTGAATATCTTCAAGTTGATGAATTATACACATCTTCTTCAGAAACCTCTGATGAAGAAAAACATCTTTATGTTCTAACAAAAGAACAAGAAACAATATTAGAAATGTTAAAACATATAGAGAATCCCCAATTACAAAAAGAATATTTAGATAGAATAATAGATATAAATTCAAAACAAAAAGAGACAAATAAACCAGCTATATTACCAAATGTTTCAACTAGTTATTATGATTTAACTAGTATATTAAATAAAAACAAAGATACAAAGAATAAAAATGCAACAATCCCAGATTTACAAAAAGAAATAAAAGAAATAAAAATAGAATTAAAAGAGTTAAAAAATAAACAAAAACAAGATTCAGAAGTTATGAAATTAATACTTACAAAATTACAGACTACAGAAGAGTCTGATCAATCTTCAGAAACAGAACCAGTAAATATAGATAACAATATCATAGAAAATATTTCTAATGTGCCAGAAGATTTTTTATTTGTTTTAAGAGAGATAACATCAAGAAAATATTTAATAAGAATAACAATAAAATTCTCAGAACAATATCATTTAGATACAATTGCTCTATTTGATACAGGAGCAGATCTTAATTGTATTAAAACTAATTTGGTTCCAAAATCATATAGAGAATCTACAACTACTAGACTCTCTACAGCAAATAATACCAAATTACAAGTCAAAAGTAAAACTGAAGCTTATATTATAAAATCCAATACATCAATTAAAACAATGTTTTTAGTTGTAGATGATATCCATCATGCAGTTATACTAGGAACACCTTTTATGAATCTAATTACACCATATAAAGTAGGAATTAATTCTATTTCTTTTAAAATAAGAAATAAAAAATTACATTTTGAATTTTTAGAAAAACCTAAAACAAAAAATTTAAATTTAATAAAAGCTTGTTCTATTAATAAAGAACAAATAAATGCAATAATTAAAAGTAAAATTTTTCAATTACAATCATTAAAAGATATAGTAAATATTAATAAAATAGAACAATATTTAAAGGATCCAAAGATAATTACTAAAATACAAAATCTTAAATTATCATTTGAAAATGAACTTTGTTCAGATCTTCCAAATGCTTTCTGGTCAAGGAAACAACATATAGTTGATCTTCCATATACTCCAGAATTCAGAGAAGAAGATATACCTACAAAAGCAAGACCAATTCAGATGAATGCAGAATTAGAAAAACATTGCAAAAAAGAAATACAAGATCTAGAATCAAAAGGATTAATTCAAAAATCAAGGTCTCCTTGGAGTTGTGCTGCTTTTTATGTCAATAAAAATGCAGAAATAGAAAGAGGAACACCTAGATTGGTAATAAATTATAAACCACTAAATAAAGCGTTAAAATGGATAAGATACCCATTACCTAATAAGAAAGATTTATTAACAAGATTACATTCTGTATGGATATATTCAAAATTTGATATGAAATCAGGATTTTGGCAAATACAAATATCTGAAAAAGATAGATACAAAACAGCATTCACAGTTCCATTTGGGCAATATGAATGGAAAGTAATGCCATTTGGATTAAAAAAATGCACCTTCTGAATATCAAAGAATTATGAATAATATATTTATGGATTATTCTAATTTTTGCATTGTCTATATAGATGATGTATTAATATTTTCCAAATCAATAGAAGAACATTTTAAACATTTAAAAACCTTCTTTTATATAGCAAAGAAAAATGGTTTAGTATTATCTAAATCCAAAATGTCTTTATTTCAGACTAAAATAAGATTCCTGGGTCATCATCTGACTCAAGGAACAATTTTACCAATAGAAAGATCTTTAGAATTTGCATCCAAATTTCCAGATAAAATATTGGACAAAAATCAATTACAAAGATTTCTTGGATCTTTAAATTATGTTGTTGATTTTATTCCAAATATAATAATAATTGCAAAACCATTACATAATAGATTAAAGAAAAATCCACCAATATGGACTGAAGAACATACTTCAGTAGTTAAGAAAATAAAAAGTCTAGTATCTGATATACCCTGCTTATATATAGCAGATCCAGATTTATTTAAAATAGTTGAAACAGATGCTTCTAATATAGGATATGGTGGAATATTAAAACAATTACAAAATGGGAAAGAGTCTATAGTTCAATATACTTCTGGTCATTGGAATGATACCCAAAAATCATATTCTACTATTAAAAAAGAAATTTTGAGTATCGTATTATGTATTAATAAATTTTAAAGTGATTTATTAAATAAAAAATTTCTTTTACGTATTGATTGCAAATCTGCGAAAGAAATTTTGCAAAAAGATGTTAAAAATTTAGCTTCAAAACAAATATTTGCTAGATGGCAAGCTTTATTAAGTATTTATGATTTTGATATTGAATATATAAAAGGAGATACAAATTTTGTTCCAGACTTTCTGACCAGAGAATTCCTCCAAAACAAACATAATGCCGAGGAAGTCCAAAGACAAAGGAAAGCTACCGGCGGATAATGACAATAATATCCCACGGAAAACGTGGGCAGATAAAGTTGAAGAAGAGGAAGAACTTCTTCAAAAAACCCCAATAGCCGCAGTTCCAATATCCCAAATATCTCCAAATAAAACACCAATATCCATTATTGAAAGCCTATCCAATAGTTCTGAATTTCAAGCATTGCTTGAAAGATTCAATATTCCAAAATCTACAGAAATAGCAGAGACTTCATCAGCAATATCAAAACATCAGCCAACTACTTCAATAACCCAAAAAACCAATAAAGTTTTCAAACCCCAATCCACAGAAATTACCAGCAAAATGCCCACATATAAAAAAGCCGTACAGACAACACAGTTTGTGGAAAAGTCTTTTTATCAATATATTACTACTATAGAAAAATCATATTATGATAAAAATCCATTAATTTCTTTACAAAATTATTTTGGAAAAGATTTTTTCTATAAATCATGGAATATTGCAAAAACTACAGAATATTATCAACATCTGTTGATAATGACAAATTCTGTTGAAATAAAACATCATTTTAATAAAGATAATATAGAGTATGCCTTCTCCAACTTTAAAATAGTGTCTATAATGACACCGGAGCAATGACAAAAACAATTTGGATCTTTATCTGAGGAAATTGATTTTTCTGCAGGATATAATTCAAATTTATTTTCAAATGTCTCTTTTAATTATTGGGATTACCAACAAGCTTGGTATAATTCCCTATATTTTCAAAACTCCAGGGGTTCACACACCTGGTTAATATTTTTTGATACCAGAAGAATAACAACGAAGAATATTCCATATTGGTTCGCAGCATGGTGAGATCATTTTGGCTCCTGTGCAGAATATTTGAATAATGTAGTGAGACCATCACTACAAGTATTTACGAAGATGTATTCTCCTACAGATGAAGAGAAGATATTTTCGGAAATGATGATATTTCATATGAAGTTCTATTTACCATGGGTATTCCAATGGAGAGCAGAATATACTCCAAATATAAAAGTACCCTTGATAAAAAGAAAATTTTATATCAAATGGTGGACAACATTCAATATTCCAGAATCCATTTACCCTCACAAAGTAATGGAACAAATAAAAATATGGAATGCACAAAAACAAATTGCAGATAGCAGAAAAACAATAACAGCATCGGTGAAGCCCGGACATGAACAATTTTTATTACACAAATCAAGGATGCAATCTCAGCTGGCAATGGCGAAAGACCCTGAAGAAATGCAAAATATTTTGATGAAATTTGCTCCTTTATTGCAAGAAGCAAAACCTTCATCATCTTCAGGATCGACGAATGCAGTGGAGGAAGACGTTGATTTGATAGAATAAGTTGATCATTTGTAATAATTTCATATTTGTAATATTTGAATTGATGTAATATTTCAATGATGTAATAGTTGATATAAAATGCAAAAAAAAAAAAATTTTTGCGGAAATATCTACGCAAGTTAAAAAAAAATTATTATTTAAAAAAAAATTATTAAAATATTTGTGCGGAAATGACCAAGCAAATTATAGTGGAGGGACCCTTATTTTGGCCATATTCCTCTCAAAATTCCTATAAAAAGAGGGGGTATGCTCATTTGAAAGGACACAAGTTATTCTACCATACTACTTACATTTTCTCTCTCATAATTCCCACTTTCCATTTCCATCCAAGATACTTCCAAGATTTCTCCCATATCCCATACCAAGAACACTTTATTTGTTCTTGAATATCTTTCACTTAAACCTTCTGAAACCAATATCCTTGAAGATCTCCAATCTTCAAACAATAGTTGTATCTCCAATATTTTTGAAGAAATAAATATATGGTATGATTTGAATTCTTTTACTTTTTGAGTTCTTTAAATACCGTTTTTAATTTTGTTTCTTTGTTTTATGTATTATATATCTATATAATTGGGTCGGTTTATACCGCCTAATTATTATTAATACTATTTATATATAATTATATTATTATTACTGGCTGGAATTAGTTCCGCCTAACCTAATTCCCTCTCCCTTTTTATTTACTGTTCTTTATATTATTATGACCGGCTGGAATTAGTTCCGCCTAATCTTATTCCCTTTCCTTTTTATTTTCTGTTTTTATTTATATTCTTGGGGAGTTTAATCACCCCCATTTAAATTCTGTTCATTTAATTTTGTTTTACTTATTGTTTTTATATTTTGTTTTACTTATAGTTTTACTTTGTTTACATTATTGCTTTGTTATTTTGTTTATTATTATTATCTGTTAGTTTCGGTAGTTTATATTCTATATATATATATATACCATATATTACTTTAATAAATATACACATACATATCATATACTTTTGCAATTTTGTAAACAAGGGTGCTGCACGTCAGTGACGGCAGCCCCAAAGAAAACTCATTTCCGTGTAAATAACTTTCTGCCCAAATAAATTAACAAGACTTCCTAATTTCTTATACATATAACACATTCGGCTATAAATCTACGTATTTTCATATAACTATGCATTCAAGAATACTTATGTATGATCCAATTTTATAATCAACATAGATATATGACCAAAATTATACACACGGGAGCCTCACATTCAAAAGGAAACAAAATACCACATTGCTTGTAAATTGAAATCTAGCAAGTCAGAGGTGAGATTTCAAAGTATTCAATATGTATTATTTCTAAAAAGATAAGACCAGCGCATATATATATATATATATATATATATATATATATATATATATATATATATATATATATATGAGGATATTCGGCTGTTTTACTAAAAATTTACGAAAATTCCATATTTAACTATATACATGTACATACACGGCCATACTTAAATACATGTAAGCAACAATCTATTCAAACACAAATACGAATGCATGATCCAAATTTTATACCAAAATAACATATATATTTTCGTAAAACATAGCAAGTATAGGGAGATTACTTACGCGATGGATTACACTATACCGTACAATTGAGTTGGGGTTGGATTGAATCAAAAGAACTTCCTTCACTCCTTAAACCTTCTGCTGCTGTGGGTTGGCAGGGAGAAGAAACAATTTGCAATTTGGTGTGGAATCTTCAGCGGCAGAGAGGGATTTTGGGATGGGGGGAAATTTGTTGTGTTTTTTTTAAAAAGAAAAAGGAGTGGAGGCCGTTACTGAGGGAAATGGGAGGGATTGTGGGGCTTGAATGGTGGAATTTAGGATAATGGGTGACTCAACCCCATCACGTTTCCAGAAGCCTCTTTTTTTAATATTTCACTTAAGTTTTTTTTGCTATTAACAACAATTTTTATGTCTTTTTTTTCTGGTTTATACACGGACGTAACATATAGTCAAGGCTATTTAGACAATGGAGCACAATAAAACAAACCCCAAAAGCAACTAACCTTCTCCTACCATTTCCTAGTACACAAACTTTTAGATGCAAACAACAGTTAATTAGACCTATTCTTTCTAACTCCTCCAACTACTAACATAGCATTTCTTGGGCTATAGCTTGATGATTGTTCACTGCTCCATGGAATAAACTATTATTCTTTCGTGCCAAATGTCATAGGGTGTTGCACCAGGCTCTCAATCTGTGGCTGATGTTGTTTCTTAAGTTTCGTACCAAATTCCTCCAACTACTAACAGCTGAGGTTGACCTAAAAATGTCAAGGGCGTTCCTGCCATTGAAAAGCAAGATGGATATAAATAACAAATTTCTGTTAAAATGAACTATTAAACATTGAAAACTATGATTACATAGTGACAGTAACCTTTCAAAGGAAAAAAAAGAAGGATCAGACAGTTCTAATCTCTATTAATTCCACATATCAGGAAACAAGGTCGTTGTGAACTGCTTGTAGACAGGCCTATACACATCACATACTCCTATCTTATTCATCGGTAATCAAGCATCCTTCTAAACAAGGACGTTTCCAGTAGGCATAACTACTTTCCTCCTTGAATTAGAGCAAAGGTAGATCATCAAACAAGACGAGACAGGGAGAAAAAACTACAAATATACTTAACCCCAAAAATAATGTTACTCATATCCGTCTCAAGAATAATTTTGTCGTTTAATTTGCATACAATTTAGGCACAGTGATGTTAATGCCTTGAAACTCCATGAAAATTGCCATTGTTGTCATTCAAATGGTAGTTGGAATGTTTCCTACCACATATTTCAGTATTCATAAGTTGTAAAACCCAAGGACAACAAAAGAAGAAAGAGATATCCAGAAAAGGAAAGGTGATACCATTTTTGGCATGCCCAGAAAGAAAACTGTTTCATTGTGATGCCTTTTTCCCTTTAGATTTTTTAATGTAAATTAAAGAAACAAATCCAAACCTATCCAGAAAAGGAAAGGTGGTAACATTTTTGGCATGCCCAGAAAGAAAAGAGTGGCATAATATTTCATTGTGATGCCTTTTTTCCTTTAGATTTTTTAATGTAAATTAAAGAAACAAATCCAAAAAGAAAAATAAAGAACCCAAGAATCATTCCGCACGAGCATGTACTTCTGTTTATCTCTATGGTCACTTGCAATTGCATTGTGTCAACCTTGTACGACCCTCGCTTCTGCAAGAAGAAAAGAAAAATTAAGTCTTAAAAGATAACAACATCAAGAATTAATATAAGAACTAAATGAAACGTTTCTCCGGTATTGCAAGAAAGTATCCGAGAAAACAAAAATTGAAAGAAATGGAAATTTCGATGCGGAAGAACTTGTGGTTGCATTTTGGCCACCTATGATCTTTGCTTTTGCAAAAACAGAAGAAGTAATCAAAGAAAAATAACATCATAGAAGAATTAATCCAAGAACTAAACGTAACTGTTTACCAGTATCTCAGGGAGCATCTGGCTCTCTGCAACGAAGAATTAGAAGATTCAGAACTACAGACATACCAAGAAATTGTTGTTTATTGACGCGAGACAGCGGTATATGATCCTCAAAAAGAAATGAAAATCTTCGATTAATATCGACTCCAATGCCGTCTGGGAGGGTTAATTCCGGTATTTCGTAATAATATTTCACCTTTTTTTTCCTTTTTTTAGAACAATAATAATTTACCTTTAAGCCTTATTTCTTTAAAAAATATCTTTGATTCTAGTAGGAATCATGACCGTTTTGTAGTGGGATTGAAAAGAATTGAGTTGCTGTTCAATAAGATCCTCCAATGCTCATCTTGCTCTTAGCTGTTTCTCAAGCTTTGCTGCTCTTGGCTTCTGTTCTTGCAACCAAAGACCATGTTTTTCTCTGGGCTAATCTTCATCTGATAACTCAAACATACCAAGATTCATTAATGTACTTGGCGTTAAATTCAAATTATATCCATTAATAGCGCCTCGCACAAAGAAAATTGGAGATAGATGCTGCTTCTACCAGAATACAAACAAACAAAAAATGAGCGACATCCTCACCCCTCCAAGATAATAGGCATAATAGAAAAATGTTTTCTTCACATGGTCCAAAAACTTGTCTTTATTTGTCCATATAAGAGCAAGAATAGGGCATTGTTTCATCAAATTCCAAGAAATTTTCGAATTCAATAAAAAATGATGTAGCTCCCATCAAGAAGCAGGAAATCACCAGTGGAAACTTCATTTCCAAGGAGAATTTCAGAGCATTAATGGAAGACAGGGAAGAAGCAATAGAGATTACAGAACTTACAGTAATGTCTGCATGGTATTCTTGAACGAATTGCCAATTCAGAAACCTGATGTTCGATCTCTTCCATGCGATTTCTGTCGTTATTGGGATTCACTGATGACTCTTCAGAATCCGTTTCCTCCAAGAATTTCCCATAGCGAGAAATTCATAATCTTGACTAGCAAGAACAAAAAGAGTAGCTCTACAAGTAGAGAGAATCGCACCCGAGTATGTGAGATGAAAGCCTTCTTCATTGTTCTTCAAGTATTTTGAAAATGCAGGAGCGGAGGACTGAGATTCTGGAAGGAAATTCTTTTATGCCAAAAAAAGTAGGATTAAGAGAGTGTTTGTGTGGTAGGCCTACACTCAGCAGAAGCGAAGGATATCAAGTTACAATTAGCACTGGTCACTTGTAATTTGCATAGTTTGAACCTCGTATGGGTTTCCCTTCTGAGAAAATAAAGAAATTTTTTTTTCCAAAGTAACACCATAGATGAATAGCTCTGAGAACCAAATAAAATGTCTCACCAAAATTTGTAAGGATTCTCTGGCACTCAGTAATCAGAAGATTCAAAACTGTAACACACATGTCTCCGGTCCTCAGCACTCAAATATTAATGTATTTGAGAAAAGAAAAAACTTGAAATAAAAGAAATCAAAATTGTTCATGAACATTAAAGATCAAATCAAATCAAATAAACCTCTTCAGTAGCAAGGGACTGATTTATTATGTTCATTGAAACTAGAAGAATAAGCATTCAAGACCCCAAGTGTAAATATAGTCAATCAATTGAAACTCCTGCCCATAAAAGTCCCACATGGATGGAGCAGCACAGATTATCTCTAGCAAAACAGCACAAGTCTTTGCCAGAAATATACTTTTGCAACGTTTTGGGAGAAAATGGGTTAGATATCAAATTATAAGAATCTTTTCATGGTAACTTATTACCAACAAATTTGACCAATTAGCTTCATGCAGATAGAACCTGTTGAATTATACTTGAATAAAACTTAGAATAAGTGCAAAAGTAGCATCAATACCAGTTTACCTGCATCACCATAAAGGACCATTTTTTTCTCTTTAAGGAAAAATCTTTGGTCAGTGTATATGAGTTTAAGCTTTGGTCATCCTGTGAACTCTTTCAGGTCAGATGAGGCCGTCAAATCACGCAAATACACCTCACTCAAATATATTATTTAAAAAAGATAGTCAAGGAAATGTGTAGCAACCTTTTTGAGATCTAAAGCTTATCTTTTACCCCATTGCAGTAGGTTTTAACATTTATTTCCTTAAAGTTACTTGGACACAAATTCTGATTTATCATGAGGCACTATGATGAGAATCATCAACAAAATTTTATTAAAAACAATTTAAGGATATGCCAGAGATTGAAAAAGTTAAAGCCATCAGACCCAACAACACACCCAGTAAGCAGGTAACCAACAATGACCTGGAAAAATCCACGCTAAAAATCAGGTAGCCAGTAACAAAAATAGATATTACTGCCTTACAATTCTAAGCACATACACAAGTCAGCAACCAGACCGTTTGTCCAGCACAACCAAACGCTATTCCACTGCAAGTTGCAGATACAATAACAATAACAAGATCTGAGATTAGCCTGCAAATCAAGATAATGTCTAGGTAAAGACAGAAACATTGACATGTTCCCAAGCTTGCTTAATCATTCAGTTTACCTCAAGTCGAGCTGTAGGACGTTTTGAAGCTGGATATGATGAAGACATAATCTTGTGAACAGAAAGCATTAAGGATCAGCCATTTTATAAAATTCTATCCTTCAGAACACCATTTAGCCTTCCACCACAAAAGAAATTTATGTAAAGACGAGGAACTAGCCTCTTAATTTTTTTACCTTTCTATCTATCAATGCGGGAGTCTCTTCTGCACCATTGTCATTATCCAAATTGAGAACATCATGGAGTTGAAAGGATCTAACAAGTAAATATGGTAAACATCAAGAGAGAAAGAAATCATGCGTGCGATTTCTTAAGCTTGTAAGAAAGGCACACACTTTTCCTCTTTCGGTTTAGTGTCATTCTTTTTAGCCTTGACTCTAGCAATAGTCTCCAAAACTGCCTGATAGACATAAAAAGCAAGATGGATATAAATAACAAATTTAGCCTGAAGACTTGGCAATGAAGCTAAGCTAAAAACAAGCTAAATTTATCCAACTTATCCACGAGTTGAGGTTGACCCAAAAATGTCAAAGGCGTTCCTGCCATTGAAAACTATGATTACAGATATGTACATCTTGTGCAAAGATTAATTGCAGATATGTATAGCTAGTGCAAAGAAGATCGTCAACAAGATGGGACAGGGACATCACAAGTGCAGTGTTGCTTCTACAGTCTAACGGTCTTACCTTTCCAATAAAGAGACCATTGGCGTGATCCTCCTTGCTATCACAAAGGGAGTGATTTGTCATATCTTCTTCCACAGATTGAAGAGGGCTATCACCTTGATAAAATGCTGGTTGCGATGAAGACTCATTTAGTTGCTCCTACAGAACCATCTAACTCCTAAAACAAGTCTTCTCTTTAATAAAATCCAAAAGAAAAGAGGAAAAAAGAGAAAATTGCGCACTCCTACATACAGAAATGGCTTAACATACAAGGGAATGCATATTTCAAATCAAGCAAGTGGTTGCATACCTCAGAATACAACTACTCTAAAATAGTCACAACGGTTTGATGATAAGATCCCTCAGCATGCACCTGAAAGCTGAATCGTGAGTAGCCATATTCTTTTTTTTCTTTGGGTAAGCTGAGTGGCCATATTCAAGATAACTTCGGTAATGAAAAATGCTCAACCTTCCAACATAATGCACCAGAAGCAACACATCATTTTCTTTAGAAACACACTGTCAGAGCACCAACACCAGCTTCAGATTCCTCTGATACACCATGGGGTATAATCCTATCCACGACTTATACACTGATTCTACAGCTCCAGCTGGCACAGCTACTTTTAAGTTTCAGCATCACGAGCTCTAGCATAGGCCCTACAAATTCTCGCCTGGAGGTTGCTCTGCAAGTTTTAATGGAGCCCCCAGCTCGCGTTCCATGTCGAATCTTACTTCAATGTTTCTTATATTATATCCAACCACCATTAGCCAATAGAGCAACTTCGCAAGCTCAGGGGTACTTGTCTTCGTCACATTTGTCTATTAAACACAAATGAAGCAAACGTGAGTGTTAGTTATGTTACATCCTCTTAAATCCAGGCAAACCAGAATGGTTTCCGAGCAATGAGTATGAATTTCAGCATCAGAACCTCCCAAAAAGTCAAATGGTTTGACGACTAAAAGTGGACGTGAGTCCCAAAATTTCTAGTACTTCAAGGATGCAGAGGCTCAGAAACAGTTGCAGCTACCAGCACAATGTAACCCATTTCTCTTTTCCTTTTAAGCCATCTATAATAGAGCACCTAAAAGTGCCATAACACCTCCGAGACCATGAGTCACCATCTTCTAACCCATTTAGCAGAATCATGCCAAATACATAAAAACTCACCAAACAAATAAAATGACATAATCTCATATTTATTAAGTTAGACGATTTTACAAGGCAGGGGTTAGGAGATATCTACGCCTAAAGTGCAGGGTATAAATTCAGCTAGAATTTGCCAAACAGTTTGCAATGAGAGTAGCTATACCTTCATTTGACTAGGATCTGCAATGGCCAACAGGCGTTTTATGAACGTGTCCATTGCCAACACAGCATCTTCTCCTACGCTACTTGTTAGGTCCTGAAAGATTGCTTAAAGTAAGATGCCATATTCATGACAAGATATCCACTTCTTTTTTGTTATTCATAACGAGATTCACGAGATCGTATCATCCTAAAAACAGCAAACAGACAAAATCTGTAAAACTTTGATAGAGGAAGGAGAGAACAAATTCAGACAATGCCCCTAATCAACAGATAAAAGCACCAAATGAACTACCATTCTATTCCACTTGTCTCCCCACAATTCTGGTTACCACTAAGACGATACGAGAACAACAAAAGGAAACTCTAACTATAAAAAAGAGATATAAGAGTAGTATCTTCTTCTAGCTCCAAATAAACACAAAGAAGCAGCCTGAATACTTACTTTTTCACCCATTAAAGTTTCTTCCCAGGAGGAGTTAAATAAGGTCGAGTTAAACAAAAACTTTGTTTTCTTCTTCAGGGTCCTTTTGTTTTCCTCTTCCGCAACTGGATCACAGAAGCAAAAAGACCATATGCATTATTTGGTGGGAATATGCAGTTGCTAAAGAGGAAAACAAAGGCAGGACCCTAGTAGACTCCCAGACAAACTTGCATACAGAGAAGCAGGAATGGTAGCAGCTCAGAATAGGCTGGAAGAATAAGTCTCTAATTGTTTAGAAAGCCCCAAAACTCCTTCAAGAACATTATTATAGATATTCAAAAGAAAAATGCAATATCATTCTCTATTATTCTTTAAATCTTTTCTTTTGAATCGAATGGATTCCATTGATCATGTCTTCATTTTGTGTAATTGAATTTTCATGTGTTATGTTGAAGTTAAAGAAGAGAGGAAAAGTCGAGGACAAAGGATAACACGATTGGAATTCCTTAAACCTACAATTGAAATACTTCTGGTCCCTACTTAAATAGACCAATAGATCTACTTGATTGGAATTCTCGTAACCCACCTCAGTTCATCAAATAAACAAACTGGATGTTTGCTTGCCAAAAAGAAAAAAGAAAGGAAAAAGAACAAAGCAAAAGTCAAACTGCTAATCTGGGAATGCCAATTATTCATATAACTAAGAACTGACCTTCAAATTATGGGGTTCTAGAGTCTTCAGATATTCCAATATCTCGTTCTGCCCATTAGTAGATTTTCTTTTAACCAGCTGATTCAGTTCCTCAATTTCCGTTTCTAGTAACTCAATTTACTTCACTGCATCCATCCTTTCAGGGCCTGAAACATTACTCCACCTAATAACTTCACCAGTCACCTTTTTCTGGGTACCAGTTGCAAAATCAGGTGCCTCCTGCAAATAGAGTGCCCACCAATAGAGAAAGATAAGGTGTTGACGACGAACATGAAACAGTACTCCGTAAAAGGCAAATTTTGCTCCCCGAAGAAGGAAAAGAGATCAACAAATAATACTTTCTTCGTCCAAAAGTAAAATAGCCACTTTAGGTTGTTACACAGGTCAGCAAACTTCATAAACAACATGGCACATAACAAGTAAAAAACTAAGCCTTTGCATCCATAGAAACAAACTATAATCACATACGGAGAAGAAAATTATGGATACATCTTAAAAGAAAGCCAAAAAAAACTCTTTTGGGGTTCTAGAGTGACAACTAATTTGAGACTAATGCTTTTTCTTATAGTGCTATTATTGTAGGAAAAAGGGAATACGCAAGTCGACAGACATTTATAACACAACTCTGGTGTCAACTTGCTTATGTACATAAAACATGGCCTTAAAATATTCTTATAATTCGATATTACCAAGAGAAAGCATACTTGTCATACAAGACCCAGATAAAGGAAAACAATAGAAGTATATTTTCCTCTAGTTCGTCCATAGAATATTCCTTATTCATCACCCAAATAAAGCTGAGAAAACATGTTCTTTCCAGAAAAAAAATGAAAAAGAAAGAGGACATGAAATTTACATTCAAACATTCTTGCCTAAGAGAACCACAGAAATTAAGTTCTTCATTTAATAAAGTGACACAGTCTTCCGATTTCCTTGGTGTAAAAACTGAACCCTTCTGAGAGTCCAACTACAATCTGGTTCTCAAACTAGAGAACACTAAACAAGCTACAAGCCTACAACTGTCAATATACTTGTTGCTCTTTTCTATATCCGTGTCTACTGGTAGTCCTTCATTGTTAAATCTGTGCAAAACATTATGCCTACTTGACTCAAAATTTAGCTAACACCAAAAGAATTACAGTCTTCAAACTGAAAACCCGCAACAATTCAAGTACAGATATGGCATAATATTTCATTGTTATGACCGTCGCTTCTGCAAAAAGAAAAGAAAAATTAAGTCTTAAAAGATAACCATCAAGAATTAATGTAAGAATTAAATGAGACGTTTAGTCCGAATTGCAGGGAGTATCCGAGAAAACCTAAAGAAATGGAAATCTTGAATTCTGAAGAATATCAAGGGAGAATTAGAGTTGGTCACTTGTTCTTGCACTCTCTGGCCACCAATGATCTGCGCTTATGCAAAAACAAAAGAAGTAATTAAAGAAAAATAACACCAAAGATGATTTAATCGAAGAAATCACCAGTATCGCAGAGAGCATCTGTCTCTCCGCAACGAAGAATAAGAAGATTCAGAACTAGACATATACCAAGAAATTGCTGTTTATTGAGACAAGACAGTGGTATATACGCGTTAACTGGAGCCTCACCAACCCCAAGTTATCAATCCGACTCCAATTGAAGAACTAGACATATACCAGGAAACTTGTCTTTATTTGTCCATATAAGAGCAAGAATAGGGCATTGTTTCATCAAATCCCAAGAAATTTTCGAATTCAATAGAAAATATAGTACCTCCCACCAAGAAGCAGGAAATCACCAGTGGCAATTTCATTTCCGGGGAGAATTTCAGAACATTAATGGAAGACAAGGAAGAAGGAATAGAGATTACAGAACTTACAGTAATGTCTGCATGGTATTCTTGAACGAATTGCCAATTTGGAAACCTGATGTTCGATCTCTTCCATGCAATTTCTATCGTTATTGGGATTCACTGATGACTCTACAGAATCCGTTTCCTCCAAGAATTTCTTGTAGCGAGAAATTCATAATCTTGACCAGCAAGAACGAAAAGAGTAACACTACAAGTAGAGAGAATCACACTCGAGGCTGTGAGATGAAGCCTTCTTCATTGTTCTTCAAGTTATCTTGAAAGTGCAGGAGCGGAGGACTGAGATCCTGGGAGGAAATTCTTTTATGCCAAAAGAAGTAGGATTAAGAGAGTGTTTGTGTGGTTGGCCTACACTCAGCAGAAAGGAAGAGATATATATAGTCTATAAACTACAGTTCAAAAAAAGAAAAAAAGATATTCTTTAAATATAACTTCTCTGAAACTCATGACTTAATATGATTCAACAATTTGCGAGTATGGGTAATTGAATCCGTAACTCATGACTTAATATGATGTTTTTAGTTTGTGGTTATAACTTAACTAAGAGAGATTATAACACTTCACTACATTACTTCATAAATTCTCTTAAATTTCTGATATCAATTCTTTTTTTTTATTACGATATCAATTCAAGAAATTGGAACTTAATTATTGTTTCACTACTTATTTGATCCTAAAACCTGAAATATCAAATATATCAACATGGTGGAGGTACATAAGGCTAGAAAGTTAACCAAAATTTTTGTTTGTGCATATACAAGGTTATGACTATTTTACTATCGGAAGCTTTCTATTTGTATTCAATAAATTCCTTCACTAACACACTAGCATATCATATCTGTTGTACCCCGCGAAAATCATACTAAACCAGGACCCGTATGCTGCGACGTAATAAGTAAGCTCTCCGAGTTGCATTTTATTAAGTTACCTTAGTGGTACTGTATCTAAACTTTCTTTGAGATAGGTGTAATATAATTACACAAACGGATGTCGTAGAGCGCGTGAAATGGCCATCTAGCCCTCCAAGACTTAGCAAATTCGGTTAGTGGGCCTTGGAGGATCTTGGAATAATTTCTATTTCATAAGAAGACTAGCCCAAGTAGTTTCCTCAAAGCAAGACTCACAACCTACACTATAAATTAGATGTTAGGAGCAATATCATATTTATATGAATAAATCAATGAGTAAAAAGACAATAATGACCTCCAAGCCCTTGTAATTTCGGCCACAAGACATTGATGAACATTAGAATATTTTCCTTCTTACAAAAAGATTAACCTAAATAAGTCCTCTTTAAAAGTAAACCTAAAAGCCTACTTAAGAACTAGATATTATAAGTTATGGTGTAAATATACAATAATGTATTATAAAATGTGTGAAAGGACAAACATACCCTCCCAATAGCCCAAAAACTCGGCCAAGAGGCCTTGATCAACCTCAGAATAAATTCTTTCTATAAGAATGAAAACATGAATGATCTTCACAAAGCAAGATTAAAATCATAATTAGATGAGATAAATAATATCATAAATTATATAAGGATGAGATATGATAAACGTGAAAATACCAAAATGTCCCCAAAGGCCCCCAAAATTTCAGCCAAGGCATGGAAGGCCTCTAGAACTCTCTAGCCATTTCTATTAGTTAAAATAATTACTTAAATTATATTATATAATTAAGATACAAATTGGCATGCAAGACAAAAGCTTGTCATTTCACTAACCCAAGACCCTTTTTCAACTTTTCATGAAATTTGTTCTCTTTTCCCTCCCCATGAACCGGCCACCCATTCCCCCTCACCCCCTAGATTGTTTTATCTTGCAAGATAACTCATTTCACTTCCATCTTAAACCCTTTCTCTAAGAAAGCTTCTACACCAACACTTAAGAAAATTTCCATCTCCCTCCACCCCAAAAACTTTCGGCCAACACATCCAAGATAGGAGATTCAACTTCATCTTCTTCTTCAAGCTCAAGGATCCTCTAGGTAAGTCTCATTTCAAAGTTCCTAAGTAGATATTTCATACAAAATGATGAAGCTCACATGGGTGTTCTTGTTCTCCACCCAAACTGTGGCTCTCATGTCCAAATAGGTGCAAACCTTCAACTCTCTTAGGTGGTGCTATCTTGCTACACTTGAAGCTCCATTCCAAGACTACTTTGGTAAGATGTTTTAGCCTCAATTAAAACTCTATTTTCACTATTGAAGGAAGACTAACCTTCTCCCTCCCTCATCTTCAAAACCGTATGTCAAGGGTGAAGGAAGAGGAGGATTCCAATTCTACTCACTCCATAACCAAGCTAAGACAAGAACTTTAGCTTGAAGAGGCAAGTATACACTAATCTCTCATGACTTGCTTAAAGAATTAGTGACTTGAATGATTAAAAGTTCCAAAGATGTGATCTTTAGTTGAATATCTTAAGTTTAAGACTATATCTTAATGATTCCTTAAGAATAATGCCTTGCGTGTGATTTATTCTTCCAAAGATGGAGTCTTTTCTTACATGCAATATAGTAAGAGGCTGATTTAAGATGAAATAAGATTTACCTAAGTGAGCCTAGGCAAGATTAACCCTTTTTTGTAACTTAAAAGGTCCTAGGAAAAGCATGCATGTGATGGATATGAGTTTTTATGAAGTTGTTGCAAGATTAGACTAAAAAGGACTCTTGAATGTGTTGCATGCTTGAATACATGTTGTAAATGTGGTTAAGGTACCACATATGTTTCGGCCTAAAGGATGAAAAGGGAGGTGGGTATTGATTTCAAGGAAGAACACTTGTTTTGTACATATATGACACTTGCTTGGTTTACTATCTACAAACTGTTTAGCATGATGCAAAGGTGACCTTATAATAAGCATGCAATCTAGATATTCATGTTACCATGGAGTGTAAGTGGTAACCGATAATCTATTTCATAAGAACAAGATGAATGGTTGACATTTGACTTGAATAAATGACAAAACATCAAACTATTGGAACTGGGCAGAATGGAGTGACGTTTTCAACGGCTTAATAACTGACCTTGCTGACCTCCAATAAATCTGATTTTTGGTAAAAAGTTAGCCTTATGAGTGTAGCACAAGTGAGAGTTGGAATTTTGATAAAATAAGTTACGGATTATGTTTAATAAAATACTTGGTGGAACTGCTCAGATTGGAAATTCTGGATCTTGGCAGAATGGTGTAATGTTTTGAATGACCTTAAAATGGATCTTGTAGATGTTCAATAAAGCTGATTTTCGGTGTGGAGATAGCCCTGTGTGTCTAGGAAATGGAAAAGTTAGGATTTTGGTAAAATGAGTTGTGGATTATTTTTAGTAAAATATTTGGTAAAGCTGCTCAGGCTGAAAAGTATGGAACTGAGCAGAACAGTACATCTTTTTGATTGGCTTAAAAAGAGACCTTGTAGAGGTTCAATAAAGTTGATTTTTGGCATGATAATAATCCTAGGCATGCAGTGAGTACGCAAGCTGGAATTTTGGCAAAAAAAAAGTTGTGGATTATTTTTAATGATTTAATTAGTAACACTGCTCAATTGAAATTACTGGAACAGAGCAGAAATTAAGTAACGAGTTAATGGACTCAAAAATGAATCTTAGGAACATGTAAATGGGATAATTTTCGGTAGGATGCTATCCTTACATGTTTATGACATGTATGAGTTGGAATTTTGGAAAAAGAATTCATGGTTTTGCCACAATTGAATTTTTAGTAAAATGGGCCAGTCCAGTTTTAGAATATGACCATTTCAGAAAAGTGATTAAAGGAACCCTTTAAGGTAGTTAGATTGATCTGGAAATTTTATGGTAATCACTCAAGACATAAAAGGGTAGGATCATGTAAATTAGGCCGGTTGGTCTTAATGATGGGTAATTATGAACATAAAATGGATGCACTAAAACTGAAAATTGGGCTGAACAGAGGATTGATTTAAGAAGGCTCAATTTGGAGGATATGGACCCCTATATAAGGTTTGGGCTTATAAGGGTTAAGCCTTAGGGTGTTTTTCAGGTTATGATCCAAATAATGAAGACTTTAAGGTCTCATAAGCCTAGTTAGCCGCCTATAAACATAAAATAGGAAATCTGGAAATTCTTAGTTCCAAAATCACACTTGTGACAAGTTATAAGAAATGCTTACGATTATTCACGTCATGACTTGCATTGCATATCATTCCATGTATCATGCATGTCCATATACCACATGAATTTGATTTTATGAATTTTATGCAAGCAAGTCTTTCAAGTAAAAATGTTTTCCGCTATGCATGAAAAGTTTTTATGGTCCCATGTTTTAAAGAAAGTTTCATGATCTCCTTGCCGGCTAAGCATGCGCCTAACCCGACTCCAGACCCGGGGTTAATTGGTCTGATACATGTTCTAGACCCGTTCAGATCCGGGGTTAATTGGTCTGATACATGTTCTGGACCCGCTCAGATCCAGGGTTAATTGATCTGATACATGTTCTGGACGCGCTCAGATCCGGGGTTAATTGATCTGACACTCTGTTTTTACGACATGTTATTTATGGGACCAAAAAGGATGTTTTGACATGGCATGACATCATGCATTGCATTTTGCATAATCCATGAGCACGCTAACATGATGTATGTTATGGTTAATGACTATTAAGACATTATTGGTATAGTCTATCTAAATTTAGACTTAGGCTATATCATCAAGCCAATTCAGGAATGAAGATCAGGTATGAATTATTATTTGAGGTCTTTGGGTTATTACATTCTTGTTATAATTCTTTATGTATTTCATGGTAGTTTATTGTATTCTTGCTGGGTGATTTTTATCACTCACACTTTTATTTTTCTCCAGAGCCAGATAATGCTAAGATAGAGTGGATCGAGGATGAACCGAGGGAACCGTATCCATAGGCAAGGAAATCTGAAGGGAGCAAAGCTTAAGGACTTTTGTGCAGCCAAGACGTTTGTATTATGAACAATGTTTGATCTTTCTGAATTTCAGTTATGTTATTTTGTGGGAATGCCACTTTTGGGGACTTCGTATTTTCGTAATGCATGTTTATTTTGAAAAAGTTTTAATTCTGCCTAATTTTTAATGCCATGTTAAACGTTAGCATGGGAGTCCATGGCTTATGTTATGGATTTCCGCATGTTATGCATGACGCTTTGTACTCTCCTTAGTGAGATACGGCGGGTGCACCGTATTCGGACGGGGTCCAGGTGCGGGGCGCTACAATATCCCTACTATTGTGTCATGTATGTAGGTACATATAGAGACGCAGGTCTCACTGGAAACAAAGTTTTCATCCTTTGTGATGGAGTTATTGTTTGCCTACATCTCACCCTCTCCAGACACTAACAAAAGCTTTTTCTGTCATTGGAATATATTGGGTATGTGTTGTTGTTATCTTCTAATGCATCTAGTAGAAATATCTACATGTATTTAATTATTTCTAAATGTATATGGCATAATTTTGTTGGAGCACAAACCCGATAACAATGTGCCCTTTATTATATTCGATGTCATTTTCTTCTAAACATCAAAGTAAGTTCTAAGTTCTACTTCCCAATAATTTATTTAGTTGGGGAGTCATAATTTATTTAAAGGTATGATGAAATTTATAAGACCTGTTAACGAGTCAAAAAAAGATAAAATAACGTTAAACTCGAATTTAAAAACCAATATTACATAATAGCGAAGAGATTTCTTCGAATAAGGAGCCACACAAGACTATAAAAGAATATGAATGGAAGTGTTGAGATGTAATCACAAGAAGGGGAGACTGAGGTGAGCTTTAAAATTTTACCTTTGTATCACGTACTATTTGTTATATTTTCAAAGTTGTGCTTTTGGTGATTACATTAAGTGTAAGTGTAAGAAGAGCATACACTAATTTAAATAATCTTTTTCCTTTTCTAAAAATATTATTACAGTCAGTCAAGTGCATAATCAGTCAAACAGTACTTAAAATAAAATCGTCGCCCCCAGGACATAGCCCAACTAGTTCCGGACAGAAGTTCTCGAAAGGGAGGTCATGGGTTCAATTCTTGCCAAAGGCAAGAGATCCCCTTTCCAGCAAGTCCATAGTGTGGGAGCTTCCTTGGCATGTAGGCTTGCCTGCAGTGCTAGGGGCTCCTTATGCAGTCTATTGTATATATGACCAAGCTCTTGCTAGCGGGCCGTTGGGTACCTGATTTACATTTCTACACTACTTTTGGGACTTGGTGTGGCAGAGACCCTTACTAGTTGGGGTTCAACCTTTTTTTCGAAATAAAATCGTCAATACATTTTGCACACTTTTCAGTAGAATTTTGTCATAAATGGTGTAAAGACTATTTTGATAAACTATTGGGTTGAATAATTTCATGATTTAATTTTGTGAAATTGTTTTAATGATGGAAGGGAGTATCAAATATCAACCACCTAAAGACTGAAATAGTCATTCATTCAACATTTGAAACAGTAAATTGCATCATAAATGTTACAAAATTGTAGTCTTGCATTATTGTAGTTATATTTACGTCATGCATGTGCTATGCATTTTTTGAAGGAAAAAAGATGTAACATAGAGGTTCCTCACACGATGTTTTTTAATAAAAATTGTTCAAGAAATTGGGGTGGAGGCAAATGTGACATGCGATTTATGTGAATGTCTTGAGTATTTTAAGATTCTTGTCTCGATGATGCCTAAAATTTCAAAGAAAATGGAAAAAGCAAAAGACGCAAAGCAAGGAAGCACGCCTTTCTCGCCATGTTAACAAAACACCCATACAACTACAAACCGGAGTAGAAGATTATCACCATGTACATATACAACTATCAGTTTTAGTGAAATCAACTATTTATCTTTTGATATAGAGGTATTGTTTGCCTTCATTTCATCTTCCTTATATTCTACTGATAAATTTTATCATCGTAAGATATACTGGGTATAGTTGTTGTTGTTATTTGTTTTTAAAGTTTTGTTACTGTCTAAAAATATGAATATATGAATAGTTTAAATTTATATAATACTATTTCAATTAACATATTTTTATAGTTTATATCAATTAATCAACTAGAGAATAGTGACTAAAGTAACTTAAAATTTTTAAATTAATTTAAAGTCAAAATAAAATAATTTTTTAGATGAAAATAGTACGATGAATTTGAGATAAATCAGCGGCTTTTTGGTTGACGGTTGAGAAAAATCTATTTGCTTTCTGAATCTCCTCGTAACCCACTTCAGTTGATTATTTTTCTTTCTTTTGTTTCTTGGACAAAACTGTTCTTACTTCCAAATAATAACCAGTCTTTTTGCTCCGAGCATAGCGGAAAATTCTTTATCACCACAGCGGAAAATTCTTTATCAGGTTCGTTTCTTCTTGGATTATGCATGCTTTGGTAAATGGGTTTGTGATGCATGCAACTCGTGGGCTCCAATAATTCCACCTTCCAAATGTCTTTCACAAAGGGTTAGTCACAAGGAAGAAGACTTCTCCTTGCTTCCTTAGTGATAAAAACGTGTGGATCAAATGAGCAAGGTCAACACTTCAAGATGGCCGTTGTTCAGGCAAACCAATGTGGCCCTCCTGGACGGCACCTTTTAGCAATGGCAACACCTTCAGAATGCTCAACTTTGAAGGATCTTAACATAGGTTTTTAATGCAAAACCAAGAAAACAAAGTCTCACACAAAGTGAAAGAAATATCAAGAATTCTTATTCATCAAAGTTGTGTTTTTCACGTCGGCCAAAGGGTCTATTTATAGATGTCTAAGACCCTTAAGATATTCAGATATTATCTAAAAGAAAAAGCTAGAAACACATTTGAATTGAACTTGAATTTGCTAATTGTTTAAATTTAAAAATAACTAGAAAATCCTAGCTAAAATTTTCGGTTGAAATCCTCCTTTTCCAGCCGTGTATTTGATCAGCAAATGAGGCATTGTGGAGCTATTTTGATGACTAGGATAGGGTTGAACTTGAATCCAAAAGTTAGGTGAAGTTTGAATTCAACTTGAGTTTGAATTTGAATGGAGCTTGAATTTGTTTGTTGTTTATCCTCCATCTATCCTTCAGTCGTGTTTAACAAGTCCAAGAGAGGTCTTGAAATCTGATTTTGATGATGATAATATGGATGGAGTTGAATTCAAAAGATGGTTGAAGTTCGAATTCAAATTGAGTTTGAATTTGAATTCAAACTTGGATTCAATTTGAATTGGATTTTATACTCCCTTTCTCCTTCAAAATGGCGTGTAGGTTGGATGATATGATAGCTGAATTCCTTTTGAAATGTAAGCCTCAAATTGGTCGAAACTTGAATTCAAATCATGGTTGAATTTAAATTCAAGTTTAGCTTTGAATTTAAAATTCAATTTGACCATCATCCTCTTTGCTTCAACTTGGCCGGCCCCTTGATGTATTTTGGAGATGATTTTTGATTTCAATTTGAACAAGAGATTCCATCTTGGACACATTTGAGTTTGTCTTTGTGGAGACTAACATTCTCTTCAAGACAACATTCCTTTTGTCTCCCTTGTTGCAACACACGACCACCTTGCTGTTTTGGGGCCTTTATTTCATTTGGATCTTCCATGTACCTAATTTACCTACAAAGCAAACACATAAAAACAAGGATCACAAGAAAACAAGACAAAAACCAAAGTAGTGAACACACACATGCTTATACACGCTCAAGGTGAAGGTTCAATGAAATGAACCCAAGGAATCTTAGGTTCATCTTGAACATGCTTGTACAAGAAGGTGGCAACTTGATGACAAAGTTCTCTTGCCCTCCTTCTTGTCATAGGACCTTTGACCTCTTGATGGGGTCCTTGATCCTCATCAGACCCCCTCCTCAAAAGGATTCGTCCTCGAATCAAAATGGTCATCAGTGAAAGGGGTGAGGTCAGCAACATTAAAGGTGGGTGAAATTGAACCATACCTTTCAGGAAGATCAAGTATATATGCATTCTCACCTATGCGTTTTAAAACTTTGAAAGGTCCATCTCCTCGAGGCAACAGTTTTGACTTTCTCTCATTGGGAAATCTTTCTTTGCGCAAATATAACCACACTAAATCTCCAGGTTTAAACACAACTCGTTTTCGATGTTTGTTAGCTCGTCTTTTCATAAGCTTTGTTTTTCTTTTCAAGTTGTGTTTTAACTTGTTCATGCAGTTTCTTTATCTTTTCCGCTTTTTGTTTACCATCAAGACTAGAACGTTCATGCACGGGAATTGGAATCAAATCGAGGGGAGATAAGGGATTAAAGCCATACACGATTTCAAATGGACTATGCAAAGTACCGTGATGGACACTCCTATTGTATGCAAATTCGATATATGGTAAACAATCTTCCCAATGTTTAATGTGTTTTTGCAAAATGGCACGCAAAAGTTGAGAAAGAGTACGATTAACGACTTCAGTTTGTCCATCAGTTTGTGGGTGTGCGGTGGTTGAAAACAACAAGTGTGTACCAAGTTTAGCCCACAAAACACGCCAAAAATGACTCAAAAATTTTGTATCTCTGTCACTTACAATTGTACGTGGCATGCCATGCAATCTCACAATTTCTTTGAAGAACAAATCAGCAACATGTGTGGCGTCATCAACTTTCCTGCATGCAATGAAATGTGCCATTTTTTAAAATCGATCAACCACAACATAAATACTATCGCGGCCTCCTCAAGACCTAGGAAGTCCTAAAACAAAGTCCATGGAAATGTCAATCCAAGGGGAATCAGGGACGGGTAAAGGGGTGTAAGGCCATGTGGTTGGGACTTGGATTTGGCTTGTTTGCAAGTGATGCAACTATCACGCAACCTCTCGACGTCTACTCTCATGTGGGGCCAATAAAAATGTTCCTTAAGAGTTTCAAGGGTTTTGAACACTCCGAAATGACCCATTAAACCTTCCCCATGGGCTTCTCTAGTCAATGCTTCTCGTAGGGATGATTGGGGAACACACAATTTTTGTTCTTTGAAAATATAACCCTCATGTATGTAGAATTTTCCGAATGGTGCCTCTTTACAAGCCTCGAAAGTGGTGCCAAAGTCATGGTCATTGGGTACAATTCCTTAAGTGATTCAAACCCTAAAAAACGTGAGGATGATGTAGTCACTAATGTGTATCTCCTAGAGAGGGCATCGGCAACTATGTTGTCCTTTCTTTGTTTATACTTAATCACGTAAGGGAATCGTGCTATGTACTCTACCCATTTGGCATGTCTTTTGTTCAACTTTCCCTGCCCTTTAAGATACTTAAGGCTTTCGTGATCAGTGTGGATGACAAACTCTTTAGGTTGAAGATAGTGTTGCCAAGTTTGTAGGGATCTCACGAGGGCATAAAGTTCTTTATCATAGGTAGAGTAATTCAATGCAGCGCCTTTCAACTTCTCACTAAAGTAGGCTATAGGTTTCTTACCTTGGGTCAACACTGTGCCTATACCCACTCCACTTGAATCACACTCGATCTCAAAGGTCTCGTCAAAATTTGGTTATCTAAGTATGGGTGCAGTGGTTAGCCTACGATTAAGCTCATCAAATGCCTGTTGTTGGGCTCTTCCCACCTAAAAGGCACATCTTTTTTTACGATTTCATTTAGGGGTGCAGCTATGGAAGAAAAGTCTTTGACAAACCGTCTATAAAAACTTGCAAGTCCATGGAAACTGCGAACTTCCCCTACAGTCTTAGGTATATGCCACTCCACAATTGACCTAACCTTTTCCTCATCCATTTCTACTCCCTCATCCGAAATGACAAAGCCTAGGAAAACTACGTGTTCTAAACAAAAAGATCACTTCTTAAAGTTGGCGTAAAGTTGTTCTTGCTTAAGCTTCTCAAAAACGGCCCTAATGTGATCAAGATGATCTTCTATGGTTTGGGAATAGATTAGGATATCATCGAAATAAACAACAACAAATCGGCCTATGAACGCTCGTAAGACTTCATTCATTAGCCGCATAAAGGTGGGCATTGGTGAGCCCGAAGGGCATCGCTAACCACTCATAGAGCCCAAGCTTGGTCTTGAATGCAGTCTTCCATTCGCCCCCTTCTCTAATGCGTAACTGGAAGTACCCTTGCTTAAGGTCGATTTTGGTGAAGAATTTAGATCCGTGCAACATATCAAACATATCATCCAGCCTAGGTATGGGGTACCTATACTTGACAGTAATTTTGTTTATGGCTCGGCAATCGGTACACATTCTCCACGTTCTATCCTTTTTGGGTACTAAAATGACTGGGACGGCAGATGGGCTTAGGCTCTCTCGGACTTGTCCACTCGCTAGGAGCTCCTCTACTTGCCTTTGGATTTCCTTGGTTTCTTCAGGGTTGGCTCGATAGGCTGGGTGATTTGGTAACACGGCTCCTGTGACAAAATCGATTTGGTGTTCTATTCCTCTAATGGGTGGTAATCCGGATGGTGGCTCGGAGGAAAATAGAACTTCGTACTCTTGGATAAGGGACGCAACAAAGGTAGGTAGGTTTGGTGGGAGTTCTTCTAGGGAAAGATGACACGACTTAGGAATGATGATGATGACAGTTTGGTTGCTATAAAGGGCTCGTGTGACCTCTCTTTTCTTTGCGAAATACCCACACTTCTTTTTGGATTCGTTGACACTTATGGGCACTACCTCTTTTCCCTTGCTCTCTTGTTTTTTGTTCTTACTTTTCATACATTCCACGAATTTTCTCTCGGCTTCTTTTTCCTTAGGATCGGCCCTAGACTTAGACATACGTTGGTGATCCTCGTGGACTTTGTGTGGTGGAAGTGCATGCAATTTGTACAATTCGCCATTCAATTTAAAAGAATAACGATTCAAGTAACCATCATATGTCACATGTCGATCAAATTGCCATGGCCTACCAAGTAAGATATGACTAGCATGCATTGGTGCAACATCACATAAAATATCATCTTTGTAACTACCAATGCTAAGAGAAATCAAAACTTGTTTACTTACGCTAACTTCACCGCAATCATTTAGCCATACAAGTTTGTAAGGATGCGGATGATTAGTCATAGGCAAATTCAGTTTTCTTACCAATTCGATACTAGCCACATTCGCACAAGAACCAGAATCAATGATCATGGTGCACACTTTATCATTTATCATGCAATGAATATAGAAAATGTTTTCTCTATGTTGTTCGTGATCATCTAATTTCGGATATGCATTTAAAGCTCTATGCACAACAAGAAACTCCTTAATGTCAAAATCATCTAATGTGCCTAGATCCTCTTCAGGTTCAATTTCATTATCATGCTCAGACTCGTTTTCATGCTCGGACTCAGACACATACTCATTTGTCTCCTCAATTAACATGATTCGTTTTGCATTAGGACACTCTTTTCCTATGTGACCACGTCCATGACACTTATAACATTTAATGTCCCTAAACCTGTTTGAGAGATCAGAAGAATTTCCGGTAGGAGCCTTTTGTTGGGTGCGGTCATCACGGCGTTGTGTGGACTGCACACGATTGTCCATCCTTTGCAACGCTCCTTGGTCACGTGTTTGGCCTCCTTTAGGCCGTGAACTTCCCGTTCCTGAAGGCTTGCTGGAAAACCTTGATGAAGACTGATTAGTACGATAAGTGGAATTGAAATTGGAGGAACTACGTACCTTTAATTGATGTTCAATCTTTTTAGCCATATGGACCATGGTTGTGAGGTCGAGATAAGGTTGAAGATCAACCCTTTGCGCAATCTTCCTGTTTAAACCATGTAAGAATCGAGCCTTGGTGGCTTCTTCGGGTTCCTGCAAGTTAGACCTTTCCAACATAATTTCTAACTCTTTGTAATACTCGTCTACACTTTTGGAACCTTGACTTAAGTTTTGCAAACTCGTGAAAATAGAACTCTCATAATTGTTTGGGATAAAACATTGTCTCATTTCAAACTTCATTTCTTCCAAAGTGGCAATTGGCGGTTGTCTTGTCTTAGTTCTATTTCGACACAAATTTGTCCACCAATTTAGTGCATAACCAGAAAACTCAATAGAAGCGTACCTCACTTTTTGTAATTCACTATAATTGGTACAAGAAAAGATTAAATCCACTTTTGTTTCCCATTCTAAATATTCCTCCGCATTACTTTTACCATAAAACGTGGGAATATTTATTTTGGTTTTGAGAAAATCGTCATCTTGCGGGAAAAGGGGGTTTTGGCGTCTTTGATAACCACGGGAAGGATGGTCATCAAAGTCATAATCATCATGCTCATACGGAAAAGGGGGTTTTGGCGTCTTCTTAACTTCCTGCCTCGATGTGCGGTGGTCTAAGGTTGTCATCCTCAACTTCTTCTGGGGGGTGGCGCCTTGGTTGTGGTATGGGAACAGCCTTGCTTGTACCTTGGCCATCACTCATTTTGTAGCTTCGTTCAACGTCTTCCAAGCGATGCTTGATTACCTCATTGTCATGCATGAGTTTCTTAAGCATCTCCAGCATTTGTTGTTGCGTGTTGTCAACAATTTCTGCCTCTTTTGACTTGCTAGATGCGGAGTGAGTGCTGCTATCCATGTTTTACCTAAATTGATCATGGATTAGTAAAAACAAACTATGAACACTCCGCTTTCTCTTCTTTCCACTCTCTTACCACTTTGCTTCTTGGATAACCTGAAGTTAAGAAGGTTCAAAGTGATCAATAAGAAAGTGTTTTGCCAATGCTTCTCCAATTCACTACGAGCTCCACTTGTTTCTCCCTTTGTGCTTTCAAGTTGCAGCAATTAGTATCAAAGTAGGATCAAGACAAATGGAAACAAACTTGAACTTTCTACTAAGCTTCAAAAAAAATAAGCAACCAAAATTGATGTATAAGGCTGAACCAAAGATGAACTAAGGGTTGTCGTGGGCAATCTTTAGTTAATTTTGATTCTATGCACTTACTATCCACAAAATGGTTCAAGTCATGAAACAATCAAGCAACCAAGTGTGTGATTGGTTCAAGAAGAGTAGGATAAGGAGAATATGATGTGGGAGGACGGTTGTATGTAGCAAGGATCGAAATACGGTATCCAAGGTTCTTAAATCGTACCAAAAATTTTCCACGTAATGCACAAACGTTTTGCCCTTTTTCTTTTCTCTTGTTCTTTTGTTTTTCTTTTTCGTCCTTTCTGTTTCAATTGAGCAAGGTTCAGATTCTCTTTTTTTTTGACTAGGGGCAGAATTGAAATTTCACGCGTTTTGCACTTAGCACTTTCGTTTTTGGACAGAATAGTGCAATGTCTTTAAAATGCAATTTGCAACCTTGACTTGCAACAAAATAACCTTGGAAAGTGAGGGAAATTGGGGTAGGCCGAATTGGGTTAGGGTTAGGGTTTTTGATTTAGGGTTTTTTTGAACGTTTTGGGAATTTGCGGAATGGGGTTTTGGGAACTGAATGGGTGGGGTAAATGGACTATTTGGGTTGGTAATTGATGGTTTGTATGGTCAATTTGGATAATAGCTAAGGTAGGACAGAATTGGACCAAAATTCAAATTCTAGGTTTGGGGGTTTTTTGAATGAATTGGGAATTTTGGATGCTGATTTCGTTTGGTAAAATTAGGTTGGGCTTTTTGTTAAGGGTGTAAATAAGGTAGTTTGGAATCAGGTTGGTGAGTTTTAGGGTTGGGTTGGGGTGGGTGCTGGTTGGCCGTGGGGAATTGGGTGGTTTTAGGGTGTGTTTGATGTTGAAAATGGGTTATGAAGACAAGCACATGTAGGACTACTTGATTTAAAGCATGAAATCAATCACAATGCGAATCACAAGATGCATACAATCATCACCAACTAAAAGCTTCGGTAGCAACAAGATGATTTGAAACCGAGGTAGCTTTATAGGCTGATGGTTGTAGTAAAAGAAAGCTGATTGTACTCTAAATGCTCAAACCCTAATTGTTCAAGTTTGAATGATAAAATTTCAGATGTTTGATGCACAAGTTGGATATAAAAGAAATGATGCTAGAATGATGAAGAACAAGACTCAACAAAATGCAAATAACCCAAACAAAGTGGACGTTTTGTCTTTTTTGTATGAAATGCAAGACAAATGGCGTGTAGAATGAGGAGTAGAAGGACACAACTGAACTTGAAATGACTAGACTCAAACGAAAAGGAAATGATAGATGGTGGAATAGAGTAACCTGGGCTCTGATACCAATTTGATGCGTGCAACTCATGGGCTCCAACAATTCCACCTTCCAAACGTCCTTCACAAAGGATTAGGCACAAGGAAGAAGACTTCCCTTTGTTTCCTTAGTGATAAAAACGTGTGGATCAAATGAGCAAGACCAACACTTCAAGATGGTCGTTGTTTAGGCAAACCAATATGGCCCTCCTGGACGGCACCTTTTAGCAATGGCAACACCTTCAGAATGCTCAACTTTGAAGGATCTTAACTTAGGTTATTAATGCAAAACCAAGAAAATAAAGTCTCACACAAAGTGAAAAAAATATCAAGAATTCTTATTCATCAAAGTTGTGTTTTTCACATCGGACAAAGGGCCTATTTATAGATGCCTAAGACACTTAAGATATTCAGATATTATCTAAAAGAAAAATCTAGAAACACATTTGAATTGAACTTGAATTTGCTAATTGTTTAAATTCAAAAATAACTAGAAAATCCTAGCTAAAATTTTCGGTTGAAATCCTCCTTTTCCAGCTGTGTATTTGATCAGCAAATGAGGCATTGTGGAGCTGTTTTGATGGCTAGGATAGGGTTGAACTTGAATCCAAAAGTTGGGTGAAGTTTGAATTCAACTTGAGTTTGAATTTGAATGGAACTTGAATTTGTTTGTTGTTTATCCTCCATCTATCCTTCAGTCGTGTTTAACAAGTCCAAGAGAGGTCTTGAAATCTGATTTTGATGATGATAATATGGATGGAGTTGAATTCAAAAGATGGTTGAAGTTCGAATTCAAATTGAGTTTGAATTTGAATTCAAACTTGGATTCAATTTGAATTGGATTTTATACTCCCTTTCTCCTTCAAAATGGCGTGTAGGTTGGATGATATGATAGCTGAATTCCTTTTGAAATGTAAGCCTCAAATTGGTCGAAACTTGAATTCAAATCATGGTTGAATTTAAATTCAAGTTTAGCTTTGAATTTAAAATTCAATTTGACCATCATCCTCTTTGCTTCAACTTGGCCGGCCCCTTGATGTATTTTGGAGATGATTTTTGATTTCAATTTGAACAAGAGATTCCATCTTGGACACATTTGAGTTTGTCTTTGTGGAGACAAACATTCTCTGCAAGACAACATTCCTTTTGTCTCCCTTGTTGCAACACACGGCCACCTTGCTGTTTTTGGGCCTTTATTTCATTTGGATCTTCCATGTACCTAATTTACCTACAAAGCAAACACATAAAAACAAGGATCACAAGAAAACAAGACAAAAACCAAAGTAGTGAACACATGCATGCTTATACACGCTCAAGGTGAAGGTTCAATGAAATGAACCCAAGGAATCTTAGGTTCATCTTGAACATGCTTGTACATGAAGGTGGCAACTTGATGACAAAGTTCTCTTGCCCTCCTTCTTGTCGTAGGACCTTTGACCTCTTGATGGGGTCCTTGATCCTCATCGGACCCTTGATCCTCATCAGTTTGATGTGATCTTCAAATCTTGGTGGAGGTTGTTGGATTTTCTGGTCTTTGATTTCTTGGTTAAGGGTGATACCCGTTTTTATTGGATGCTTCTTTTAGTTTCTCACTGTAGAGTATATTTATGGATTTCAGCCTTCTATAGAATATTGGAGTTCTTTTTTTCTCCTTCTCAAGCCTTATTCATTTATGCTCTTTTGAGGTTAGAAATTCTTCGTACGGATCATCAATTGTATCTTAAGATAATGCACATGCTTTAATTAGACAATCAAAGAAAGCAAGATTCTTTATCTAGAGAGATGCTCTATTGGTGTCCTACATTTGTTTAGACATCCTGTAATATAACCGCTGGAGTATCTTTGAGAACTAGGTTGTTGGACCCTTGAAAGTGGTGAAGCTTGACTTCTCAATCAAAAAGTCAGATTTTTCTTTTTGAGGTTCTATCTTGAGTATGTTTCAGGATTGCTTAAGGATTAAATTCTAGTTGTATGTGTGATCCTGATTTCTTTGGTCCAAATAATATTAGATTTTGATTATTTTTTCCACTATAATTAGCCGGTAACATCCCACGTGATTGTTGAATTGATGCCATGTGATTTACATAGTGCAATGTGTTCTTAGAGATTCTTCTGCTTAGAACTGTCCTTCAGGCTTAAATCAGGGGCTTCCATCAATTATTGTGTAAAAAGATTGTTATGTCCCGATGCTTTGCTTACTTGCAGCTGATGTTGAAAGGCTATTTATACATTCAGACAAGAAGTCACCAGACAAGGGTTCTTTAGTTGTTTGCTTTGGTGAATTGTTAATTGACTTTGTTCCAACTGTTAATGGGGTTTCACTCGCTGAAGCCCCAGCTTTCAAGAAGGCTCCTGGCAGGGGCTCCTGCCAATGTTGCTGTATGCATAGCAAGGTTGGGAGGCTATTCGTCTTTTCTTGGCAAGGTGAACATCTCTATCTCTGTTTTCTTTGGTCTGGATGGTTATTTATGACAACGATGTAGTGGCATGCAATTTTATGATTTGAGGGTTCTTCTTGGTTCCACAACATAATTTAGTCCTGCATGCCCTTGATTATGTTGCAGTAGTTGAGTAAGTTGACATATAAAGAAACACATCCTGTGCAATAAATTAACTTATGTTAAGAACTAAGTTATATGCTCATTTTAGGTAATTTGGTATTCATATTGAAGTATGGCTGGCATGTTGCATTTTGACACTTTTTATTAATCAGTTCTATGGTCATTCAGTTTAATCGGATTGTTCACTCAACTTGAATTTGGTTACACCCTTTCAAGCATGATTATCTGGAGATTATTCCTAGCATTTGAGGACTTTGGTTCAATTGTGTTTTCTTGAATCTCTTCTGGTGGTATGATGAAAAAAATATTATATTGAACAATAGGTTGGTGATGATGAGTTTGGACGTATGCTAGCTGATGTACTAAAAGAAAATAAAGTTGACAAGTCTGGTATCCGGTTTGATCCCTCTGTGAGGACTGCCCTAGCGTTTGTTACACTTAGAGCTGATGGGGACGGGAATTCATATTTTTCCGTCACCCCAGCGCTGACATGCTCCTTCGTGAGTCTGAACTTGACACTGACATGCTTAAAAAGGTATAAATTTTTCAGTTCTTCCTTAAAGTTGAAAAGACATGATGCTTGACTATTTTATTTATCAAGTATGCTTTTGGTATGACAGGCAACCATCTTACACTATGGTTCAGTTAGTCTGATTGAGGAACCATGTAGGTCCACGCAGTTAGCTGCAACGAAGGCTGCTAAAATGTCTGGTAGATTACTCTCTTATGATCCAATCCTGAGATTGGCTTTGTAGCCTTCAGCTGATGCTGCCCGTGAAGGTATAACGAGTGTGTGGAATCAGACAGACATTATCAAGGTTAAGGTTTCTTGACGTTGAACTTATAGCTTAAGGTCCTTTAACAGTGTCGACTCCACTGATAGTTTCTAGAGCTCACTGGGATCTTGTGTCCTAATAGATTAGTGAGGATGAGATTACATTTCTGACTGGAGGTGATGATCCTTACAATGACGATGTGGTTTTAAACAAGTTGTTTCATCCCAATTTGCGACTTTTATTGGTATCAGAGGGCTCAGAAGGTTGCCGGTATTACACAAAGGTGAATCTTTAAAACTCTGAAACTGCAGTTTTTGATAGAACTGAAATGATTCTCTTTATGGTTATGGTTTAGAAGACATGATATTATGTAATCTTGTTGTTTAGATCTCATCAAGAGGCTTTAGCTTTATCCATACTCCTTTTTCGGTAAAATTCTGAATGCCTATGTTTCACAATCCAACTGACGTCTTAATTTAAACTAAATAATTGATTGTTTTAAAAGGCAGTGAGCCTGTGTCAAAAAAAAAGACACTGAACTTTTTGTACATGACATGTTGAGCTATAGTATGCTAGAGATCAATCTGGATCACCTTTTAGTTTCTGTTTGAAAATAAGTAATTACTAATGATTCAGTTAGATGTCTTTATGTGGTTCTTTAGAAATCTAATGTTTTATCCTGGATGAGGGTCTGCTGCTGTTAATACTGAGATCAAAGTTCACTTTTTTTTTTTTTTGCAGCAATTTAAGGGAAGAGTCCCAGGTCTAAAAGTCAAGCCGCTTGACACTACTGGTGCCGGTGATGCGTTTGTTGGTGGTATAAATTGGCATTTGACCCAAATCTTTATCAGGTAAACTGACGTGTCATGAAGTCAGCAGTGTCAAGTGGTTGTGTCGTATCTGACATGGCTGTGCAGTAAAGGTTGCATTGTTACATTTGATTGACTCGCATTATACTTGTGGATAATTTTTGTGACCTAATCCCTCAGTTGCTGCTTACTTTTGTCTCATGGAGTTTTATTGTTCAAACTGAGGTCATTTTGTCCTGCCAGGTGTCATCAATAACTAGATTTCTTGCCATGCTGAAAATTATAGTCACCCGCATATTTTCTTCAAGGTTTAACTTTAAATGAAGTTGAAAAGAATTCATCAGACTTAATTAATCCAACCTGGGTTTTACTGTTACTTCACTAATACATCAGCACACCATATCCCTATTATTGTGTTATCTATACAGATACATATAGAGCCGGGGGTCTCATTAGAAGCAAACTCTCTATCCTTTGAGATGGAGATATTGTTTCTGGCTCTCACTCTCCCTAGATCCTAACGGTAGTTTTTGATGTCGTTGTGATATACTGGGTGGGTGTGTGTTGTTGTCATCGTCTGGCGCTGCTATTATGTTGTTATGCTGTTATTTCTCACAATTCATTAACATGTTCTCATGTGATTGCTGGTAGGATGAAAAGCGGTTGAGGGAGGCACTTTATTTTGCAAATGCTTGTGGTGCCATCACTGTGACAGAAAATGGAGCAATCCCTGCCCTTCCAACAAAACAGGCTGTTGAACAACTTATTGCTCAAGTCTCTGCCTAAGCAGCACATAACAGATGATAAAGCCGTGCATCGCATATTTGTTATCTGTTTCTCCTGCAGCAATGATTTTGTAATGTTCTCAGGGAGCTAAGCTTCTTAATGGCTTTTGCGAGTTTTCGGAGTTTGTGAATTCACCATAAACTGTTGTCTTCCAGGTAGATAAGAGATTGGTGCTATTTGAATTTACTTGAGGCTGCATCACATTTCCACTTTGCGTGCCTCTTCTGAATCTTCATCTGCAGTAGAAGTTTCATCCATGCAAAGGAAGCTCAATGATTTTGCAGCTTCAACAAAGTAGCCCAGACTCCCATTCTGTTAATTCAGGAGATAACGAGATAATAAGTGAAGTCATGGTTGATATAATAGAAACACCCACACAGACACACAGTACGCGTACCATTTAACTCTTGCTTTTAGTAACAAGAAATTCGCAGACATAAAATCTCTATTAAACTCGAGCAGTGACATTGACGGACAAAAAGATAATTGAAAAAGTTTGGTCTTTTTTACCTTTTTAAAACATGTCTTAAGTAATAAGATACTTTATATTGCTTTTTATGGTACGGCGCTTTTAAAATAATGGAAATTAATATGATAAGTTATGATGCTTCAAAAATAATGAAAACCAGTATGATTGATCCCTTGACCAAGAATATTGAGTTACGATTGTCTCAAACGACAATATAAATGTTTTTTTTTGGATTTATACAAAACACTACATTACCGCTATTTGATGGTGAATGAAACATTATAAATCCGGAAGCTTCGTGTATACACAAGGTCCAGGGAGAGGCTAGATCGCTTTGCGATCTGATATATGTAGTTTTATCTCATTTTTTGTGCAAAAGGCTGCTTCTGCGGCTTGAACCGAGGCTGGTTTTGCGATTCAAACTCGTGACCTTAACGTCACAAAGTAGCAAGACGTCGTTTCTGCAACTCGAACCAAAGTTGTTTCTGCGACTCAAACTCGTAACTTCAAGATCACAAAACAGCATTGTTCCAAGACACACTCATTATAAATTACATTAGGTTTCAATAAACCATTATAACTATGATATGTGATAATAAAACGAAAACATAATACTAGCGTAGGAAAACTCCATATTTGCATATGTTTGAACCTAAAACCTTTCATTTTTTTTGTCTTACCGTTAGATTTCGTTGATATGAAATCAACAACAATAACATTACTCTATTGCTTTAGAAGCTTCCGACTATGACGGGATATAGAGATCGGATGTACACAACCATGTTCATGTTGTTGGGATATGAAAAGTTTTGATGAAGTTAAAAGATGTTTTGGAAAAGACAAAAAGGAAATTAACACTTGGAATTTGAAGTAAAACGAGAAAAACACACTGTGAGACATCGATCTCTAAACTGAGGGACATCGATCGATCGATGTATACATCAGTCTCTTGAAGAAGAGACATCGATCGTGTAGCGCCCCGACCCGGACAGCGGAATCCGAACCGGTACACCCGTCGTAGCTTACTGAGAAGACTACAAGACGTCTCATCTCTCGAATACACCTCATCAATGACGTAAGAGAAATAAGCGCGGAAACATGAATCTGATAAATCTCCACCTTCAATTCAATACATCAAATGATAATAACATCTCTAAGGGTAGTCACAGTAATAACGAACTAATCCTCAAGTTTATGAAAGAACTGAAATAAATAACAACTGTGGCATCTAGCTCCCAACATGTCTCTATATATCCCATTCAGCCCACTCGCCATCGTCTTCTATGAATATCATGTCGTAGCTAGGCTCATCTGCAATCACAAAGGTAGTACCCTTAGCGAAAAACGCTAGCAAGTAACCCGCTTATAAGACGTACGGGATCAACACATGGCAAGACATGAGTAATAGATAGATCAAGGGAATGGTGGGGCACATGTCTTGTAAGTTTCCAAATATATAAACGAATAACGTAATAGAGCAAGTACAGCAATTTGCACACAAATAACAATTCATTGACAATCAGATACCACTCACATTCATACCACCTTGTCTCTCGTGATGCATGTCGAAATATGCACTACCCTACACATTCACATATGCATGAACACTTTCTCTTTTAAAACAGTGCAATGCATGTCATAATGTCCGGTCACATCACATAACTTTATACCCTGTAACGCGCCCCGGCTTATATTTCCATCCCGGTTTACGTTACAGCCAACTTTATACCCTGTAATGCACCTCGGCTTATATTTCCATCCCGATTAGCATTACAGACAACTTTATATCCTGTAACGAGCCCCGGCTTATATTTCCATCCCGGTTTACGTTACAGTCTTTTGTGCCCTGCAATGCACCCCGGCTTAAATTTCCATCCCGGTTAACATTGCAGGTCACCTTCGCAAATCTGTGCCGAAGCACCTTTCTTTTCAAATCAATATGCAAATGCAAGTGTCATGATGCAGGACTTCTCATCTCATTCACATTCTCGTTCACATAGATGCAATTTACATTCACTTATTCAATTCACATTCAATAACGCACAACCACACAAGAATCCCCTCACTTATACATCAACGCTTATACTTCAGACTAGGTCGTCAACACTTAGCCTTGATTCTAAAGTTTACAAACCAATGGGAGAACCCCTACCTTCCTTCATTGAACCCTATAAAACCTCGTGCGTTCATTTCTTAACCCTCCTAAGTCATCCACGTTGAACTCCGATTCGAATACCCTTCAAATTCTCCAAACTTAATTCACCATCGTAAGTCATGTTCCCAAGACTTAGGCTAGTCTTAATCAGGTCCTAAGGAGTCCCTAAGGTCACCCAAAGGGTCCCCTAGCTTCCCTCTTTCTTCCCTTACTTTCCCATAAAACTGGTTGACGTCATACCCTGACGTCGATCGATCTACGTACGTCATACTTTGACGTCGATCGATCGACGTCCATCTGAGGCACGTCGATCTCTCACTCAACCTACGTCATACCCTCACGTCATACCCTCACGTCATACCCTCACATCATACCCTCACGTCATACCCTCACGTCATACCCTCACCCTGAACTACATCGATCGATCGACGTGCATCTGAGGCACGTCGATCTCTCACTCCTTCCACGTCGATCGATCGACGTGCATCTGAGGCACGTCGATCTCTCACCTGCTATACGTCGATCGATCGACGTCATAGATTTTCAGAATCTTCATCCTGCGATTTCTGCAGAATCTGCAGATCTATATCCTCTTCGTTTTCCAACTCTCTTCCCATCATTCCAAGCCTAATCTTCCCTATCAATCCATTCTTAATCTTCTCAAACCAGATCCTTCACACGCACGTCAACGATTCAATCCTAAAACTCGAATCTTTCATCAAATCAAGCCAAAACCTAATCTTTCCACTCCTCCCTCCCTTCAACCGCCATTATCCACAAAGTGGGGGTCAAGGGATGGGGATTTACATGATCTCACGTAATCAACGGACATCAAACAAGATTTCAACATATAATGGCCAAATCTCAAAGCAAAACACATAGATTGCACAAATAGATTCACATGAAGAAATTACTGCATGGTGATCCAAATTGATACCAAAATAGGCCCTTTTTCTTTCACAAATCGTAGGAACTTATAAGATGATTACTTGCCTTTGATTACTCGAAGGAGAAACGAAGAATGAGTGAAGAATAAGTGAAGATTCGGGGCCTTCTTCTCTAGGGTTGATGGAATCGCCTATGGGAAAGACTTGGCGTCGGTTTCTTTCTGCTAATGGGGAGAAACTGACGTCCAGTCAGTTTTTATATGGAATGGGGAAAGTTTGGAGTTTCTAAATTATATCTATTATCTTATTTATCTTAAAGGATAATCCTTTATTATTTAATTCTAAAATTAAATACATATTAATTCTAATATTTAACCCTTCATTAATTTCTCATTAATCCTCTTACTTAATGCCTCATTTATTTGCGTTGACTATCATTAACTCCGTTTAATTCCTTCTTCGCCCTTTTAATTATCCTACGGAGAGTGCGGGGCATAACATTCCACCCCCTTACAAAAAGTTTCGTCCTCGAAACTGGCGTACCTTATTGGAAGAGATGTGGATATAACTCCATTTGCTCTTCAAGTTCCCACGTGGCTTCACGCTCCGTGTGATTACTCCACTGAACTTTGACATACGGAATGACGCGTCAGCGTAGGACTTGATCCTTTCTATCCACAATCCTTATTGGACGTTCTTCATATGAGACATCTTCCTTAACATCCAATGGTTGTGCTTCAAGGACATGGCTGAGGTCCGATACGTATTTCCTTAATCGAGATACGTGAAATACGTTATGGACTTGTGACAAATTCGGCGGTAAGGCGAGTCTGTATGCTCTTTCCCCAACTTTGCCTAGCACTTCGTAAGGGCCAATATATCTAGGGCTTAACTTGCCCTTCACTCCGAATCTTGCAACTCCCTTGGTTGGTGAGACTCGTAAATAGACCTTTTCCCCTTCCTCAAATTCCAAGGGTCGCCTCTTTGTGTCAGCCCAACTCGTACTGCGATCTTGAGCCACTTTGAGTTTTTCTCTTATCACTTTCACCTTTTCAACCATTTGTTCAACCAACTCAGATGCAGTGATTGTTCTTTCTCCAACTTCGTTCCAACAAACAGGGGACCTGCACTAATGACCATATAACGCTTCAAATGGCGCCATGCCAATTGCACTGTGATAGCTGTTATTATATGAAAACTCCATTAGCTTCAACATGCTATCCTAGTTTTCTTTAAAGTCCAAAGCGCATGCTCTCAACATGTCCTCCAAGGTTTGGATGGTTCTCTCAGACTGTCCGTCCGTTTGCGGGTGGTACGCGGTACTCATTCTCAGTTCGGTACCCATTGTCTTCTGGAATGCTCTCCAAAACTTAGAGGTGAACTTGGGATCACGGTCCGACACAATACTGACTGGGACTCCGTGTAGGCTCACAATGTCATCCACATAGATATTGGATAACTTTTCATACGAAGTACCATGTGGCATGGATATGAAATGCGCCGTCTTTGTTAATCGGTCTACTATCACCCAGATCATCTCATTACCATTTCGGGTCTTGGGTAGTCCCATTACGAAATCCATCGTCACGTGTTCCCACTTCCACTCCGGAATCTCTAGTGGCATCATCAAGCCACCAGGTCGTTGATGTTCGGCCTTGACTTGTTGACATACCAAACACCTTTCAACATACTCCGCTATAGATCTCTTCATCCCGATCCACCAATAGTTTCTTTTGAGATCCTTGTACATCTTAGTGCTCCCGGGGTGGATAGACATCCTTGAGTTATGCGCTTCTTGGAGCAATTCCGTTCGGAGTTCGTCTTTAACTGGTACGCATAACCGATTCTGAAACCATAGACTTCCATCCTCTCGCAACTGGAAGTCCTTTACTGACCCCGTGGATACTTTGCTGCGGATTTCTTTCAGTGTTGGGTCCTCGTACTGCGCTTCTTTGATTCTGTCTACCAAGTCTGGGCTGATAGACAAAGCTGTAAGGACATTTGCCATTGAATCCACCAATTCATGATCAAACTCTTCTATCTCTCTTTCTAACGGAGATTGTCTCGCGTGGCTAGACTTTCTGCTCAATGCGTCTGCCACTCTGTTGGCCTTACCCGGATGGTAGTTGATGGTCAAGTCATAGTCCTTGAGTAATTCCAACCATCTTCTCTGTCTCATATTTAGCTCCTTCTGCGAGAATAGGTACTTCAAACTCTTATGATCTGTGAACACGGCACATTTTTCTCCATATAGATAGTGTCTCCAGATCTTAAGAGCAAATACCACAGCTGCAAGTTCCAAGTCATGCGTCGGGTAATTCTGCTCATATGGCTTCAATTGTCTTGACGCGTACGAGATGACTCGTTCGTTTTGCATCAAGACACACCCTATAAACAGAAAGTTAATTTAGGACTTGCATAAGTATATACAATGCATCAATTGTAATGATGTACATACCTAGTCCTTTCTTGGACGCGTCGCTATAGATCATGAAACCGTCGGTGCCGGAGGGTTGTGCCAACACCGGGGCTGTGGTCAATCTCTTCTTGAGCTCAGTAAAGCTCTGCTCGCATTCAGCAGTCCATTCGAACTTAGTCTTCTTCTGTGTAAGTCGACTCAATGGAACTGCTATCGTTGAGAATCCCTCAACGAACTTTCTATAGTAGCCGGCCAAGCCTAGGAAGCTTCTGACTTTGGTCACATTTGTGGGTCTTGGCCATTCAGTGATGGCTTCTATCTTCTTAGGATCCACAGAGATCCCATCTTCCGAAATCACGTGACCGAGAAAGGCTACACTTCTTAGCCAAAATTCACACTTGCTGAATTTGGCATAAAGCTGCTGTTGCCTCAGAATTTGTAACACCACCCTTAAGTGTTCAGCATGTGCTTGCTCATCGGGAGAGTATACCAGGATGTCATCAATGAACACCACCACGAATTGGTCCAACTGTTCTCGAAACACGGTGTTCATCAAGTCCATGAAGGCCGCTGGGGCATTAGTTAATCAAAAAGGCATCACTAAAAATTCATAATGCCCGTATCTAGTCCGAAAAGCGGTCTTAGGGACGTCTCCCGCTTTCACAAGCAACTGATGGTACCCTTGACGAAGATCAATCTTTGAAAACCAACGAGCTCCCTTTAGCTGATCAAATAGATCTTCGATCCTTGGCAAAGGATATTTGTTCTTTATGGTGATCTTATTCAACTCGCGGTAATCTATACACAACCGCATGCTGCCATCTTTCTTCTTCACAAATAATACAGGAGTTCCCCACGGTGATACACTGGGGCGAATTAGCTTTTTGTCTAACAACTCTTGAAGTTGCCCCTTTAGCTCCTTAAGTTCTGCTGGAGCCATTCTGTAGGGTGCCTTAGATATAGGTTCAGCTCCGGGTATCAAATTGATCTCAAACTCCACCTCCCTCGATGGCGGCACTCCTGGCAAATCGTCCGAAAATACATCCTTGAACTCATTGATCACCGGAATTTGATCCATAGAGGGAACCTCCTGCTTCGCATCTACGACATACACCATATATCCCTCTGCTCCTTTTTGCAAAGCCTTAAAGGCCTTAATCGCTGTCAAGTATATCTTCTTTGGAGCTTTGGTTATCTTGACGTTTCCTTGGACCTTTATGTCATTCATCTCGGAGTCCTTAATGGTCACTTGTTTGAGTTTGCAGTCAATATTGGCATGATTCTTGGTCAGCCAATCCATGCCCAATATTACATCAAAATCCTTCATCGGAATTGGGACTAAAGTCACCGAGAATAACTTCCCATCCAATTCCAAATCACAATTTTTGTACTGGTGGTGAGAAACCAGTACTTGCTCGCCTGCTGCCTGCACCCTAAAGGGATTCTCAAGCCATTCGGGTAAGCGGTCGAGCCCTTTGGCAAATCGCTTAGAAATGAATGAGTGACTAGCTCCACTGTCAAATAACACGTTTGCGGGTACTTTGTTAACTAGGATCACACCTAATCACAAAAGGGTAACACATAAAGGTTTTCACATAACACATATTCAATCATCAACTTAAAGGACTAAAATTCAGCTTAAGCAACTATTATTTAACTTAGGTCATACCTGTCACCACGTTCGCGTCCTCCTGGACTTCGGCGTCTTTCATGACATGGACTCTTGCATTGGGCCTGCCTCTCTGCTGCTGAGCCGGTCCTGCTCCTGCCTGTGGCTTAGGGTTCCATTCCGGGCAGTCCTTGATCTTATGGCCCGCTTTCCCACATTTAAAGCACGCACCCGTTATCTTCCAACATTCACCCACGTGTCTCTTATGGCAATGTGAGCATTCTGCAGGTGTTTGACGATCAGGTTGGTTTAGCTGCGGTGCCCTTTGCACTGGCCCCGATTGTCCTTTTCTGGTGATCTTGACCCAACGCCCGGGTTTGCTTCCGCTTTGCTCCACCCTCGGCCTTTTGCTCGTCTCTTCACGAGCCTCTCTTGGTTGTGACCTATGCATGTCACTCTCCACACGATAACAGGCATCTAGCATTTCCTCAAAAGTTTTCAATCTGGACCCCGCTATAGCTGTCCGAATGCGGGGATTCAATCCTTCTTCGAATTTTAACATTTTCATTCGGTTGTTTTCCAGTACCATATGCGTGAATTTGCCCAAGGCATGAAACCTATCAGCGTAGTCAGATACGGACATCCTTCCTTGCTCAAACTTGTCAAATTGCCTCATTTTCTCCAAGATGGCAGTCTCTGGCACATAATAGTCCTTGTAGGCCTTCACAAACTGATTCCACAGTATAGGAGGGGTCATCTTTGGCAGAATGCCATTCCACCATGCGTTGGCTCTGCCAGTCAAAAATGGCGTGGCTACATCCACCTTTAGATCTTCAGGCACCTGAACAAGCCTGAAGCATTTTTCCACTTCGTCCAGCCAAAACCCAGCCACCTCTGGGTCAGTGGTCCCTTCAAAGTTTGGGGCATGCATCTTGCGCATTTCCCCAATAAAGTACCTGATGCCATGCTGTGGCGGTGGTGGCGGAGGGGGTTGTTGCTGTTGTTGTGCAACTCCTTGTGCTATCACCGTGATAGCATCAATCAGTGCTTGGGGTACCAAGACTGGAGGTGGTGGTGGTGGGTCATTGTTCCCATTGCCACCATTTCCTTGGTTGTCACGTCTAGGAGGCATTTTCTGCAAGATCACGCTTATTAGTGTCGAGCAGTTCCAAAATAAATGTTTGAGATCCATAACGTGGTACAAGGCGGAATTCATAAGTTAAAATAAATACGCCTATTGATTACACTTAATCGCGCTCGTACACACACCCAACCCAATCAAACTTAAATCTGAGATTACATACTTAGACCTAAAGATCAACTTACGGTGAAAATCATAACTTAAGACTCTATATGTCATAACCTAAGTCTCCGAGGTAGATCTGAAGCCTAGGCTCTGATACCACCTGTAGCGCCCCGACCCGGACAGCGGAATCCGAACCGGTACACCCGTCGTAGCTTACTGAGAAGACTACAAGACGTCTCATCTCTCGAATACACCTCATCAGTGATGTAAGAGAAATAAGCGCGGAAACATGAATCCGATAAATCTCCACCTTCAATTCAATACATCAAATGATAATAACATCTCTAAGGGTAGTCACAGTGATAACGAACTAATCCTCAAGTTTATGAAAGAACTGAAATAAATAACAACTGTGGCATCGAGCTCCCAACATGTCTCTATATATCCCATTCAGCCCACTCGCCATCGTCTTCTATGAATATCATGTCGTAGCTAGGCTCATCTGCAAACGCTAGCAAGTAACCCGCTTATAAGACGTACGGGATCAACACATGGCAAGACATGAGTAATAGATAGATCAAGGGAATGGTGGGGCACATGTCTTGTAAGTTTCCAAATATATAAACGAATAACGTAATAGAGCAAGTACAGCAATTTGCACACAAATAACAATTCATTGGCAATCAGATACCACTCACATTCATACCACCTTGTCTCTCGTGATGCATGTCGAAATATGCACTACCCTACACATTCACATATGCATGAACACTTTCCCTTTTAAAACAGTGCAATGCATGTCATAATGTCCGGTCACATCACATAACTTTATACCCTGTAACGCGCCCCGGCTTATATTTCCATCCCGGTTTACGTTACAGTCTTTTGTGCCCTGCAATGCACCCCGGCTTAAATTTCCATCCCGGTTAACATTGCAGGTCACCTTCGCAAATCTGTGCCGAAGCACCTTTCTTTTCAAATCAATATGCAAATGCAAGTGCCATGATGCAGGACTTCTCATCTCATTCACATTCTCGTTCACATAGATGCAATTTACATTCACTTATTCAATTCACATTTAATAACGCACAACCACACAAGAATCCCCTCACTTATACATCAACGCTTATACTTCAGACTAGGTCGTCAACACTTAGCCTTGATTCTAAAGTTTACAAACCAATGGGAGAACCCCTACCTTCCTTCATTGAACCCTATAAAACCTCGTGCGTTTATTTCTTAACCCTCCTAAGTCATCCACGTTGAACTCCGATTCGAATACCCTTCAAAGTTCCCAAGACTTAGGCTAGTCTTAATCAGGTCCTAAGGAGTCCCTAAGGTCACCCAAAGGGTCCCCTAGCTTCCCTCTTTCTTCCCTTACTTTCCCACAAAACTGGTTGACGCCATACCCTGACGTCGATCGATCTACGTACGTCATACCCTGACGTCGATCTATCGACGTCCATCTGAGGCACGTCGATCTCTCACTCAACCTACGTCATACCCTCACGTCATACCCTCACGTCATACCCTCACATCATACCCTCACGTCATACCCTCACATCATACCCTCACGTCATACCCTCACGTCATACCCTCACCCTGAACTACATCGATCGATCGACGTGCATCTGAGGCACGTCGATCTCTCACTCCTTCCATGTCGATCGATCGACGTGCATCTGAGGCACGTCGATCTCTCACCTGCTATACGTCGATCGATCGACGTCATAGATTTTCAGAATCTTCATCCTGCGATTTCTGCAGAATCTGCAGATCTATATCCTCTTCGTTTTCCAACTCTCTTCCCATCATTCCAAGCCTAATCTTCCCTATCAATCCATTCTTAATCTTCTCAAACCAGATCCTTCACACGCACGTCAACGATTCAATCCTAAAACTCGAATCTTTCATCAAATCAAGCCAAAACCTAATCTTTCCACTCCTCCCTCCCTTCAACCGCCATTATCCACAAAGTGGGGGTCAAGGGATGGGGATTTACATGATCTCACGTAATCAACGGACATCAAACAAGATTTCAACATATAATGGCCAAATCTCAAAGCAAAACACATAGATTGCACAAATAGATTCACATGAAGAAATTACTGCATGGTGATCCAAATTGATACCAAAATAGGCCCTTTTTCTTTCACAAATCGTAGGAACTTATAAGATGATTACTTGCCTTTGATTACTCGAAGGAGAAACGAAGAATGAGTGAAGAATAAGTGAAGATTCGGGGCCTTCTTCTCTAGGGTTGATGGAATCGCCTATGGGGAAGACTTGGCATCGGTTTCTTTCTGCTAATGGGGAGAAACTGACGTCTAGTCAGTTTTTATATGGAATGGGGAAAGTTTGGAGTTTCTAAATTATATCTATTATCTTATTTATCTTAAAGGATAATCCTTTATTATTTAATTCTAAAATTAAATACATATTAATTCTAATATTTAACCCTTCATTAATTTCTCATTAATCCTCTTACTTAATGCCTCATTTATTTGCGTTGACTATCATTAACTCCGTTTAATTCCTTCTTCGCCCTTTTAATTATCCTACGGAGAGTGCGGGGCATAACAGATCGATCGATGTAAGAAAGAACAAACCCAGGAACTTTCGGTGAGACATCGATCTCAAAACTGTGGGACATCGATCGATCGATGTATACATCAGTCTCTTGAAGAAGAGACATCGATCGATCGATGTGTGACAGAACAAATCTAGAAACTTTCGGTGAGACATCGATCTCTAAAATCATGGACATCGACTGATCGATATATACATCAGTCTCTCAAGTAAGCGACATCGATCGATCGATGTACTGCAGAATTCAAATTTTTTTGAACGTTGGAACAAAATCCAAAGGAGATTTATGATGTTTTCTGTCTCCAATCTTGCTCAAATTTCTTGTGGACTTTACTCCAACATACTACATGCTTCCTTGACTCTTTTATCCATGTCTAAGATTCTCTAGGGTGGCTATTGAAGATCAAATCACTCCATAGGATGGCTAAAGACTATTTGGACATTATCTTGACATTTGGTGTACTTGAAGACATGGTGGAGACCTCAAAAATGTGGTGAACTTCATCTATAAATGGGAGAAACTTGGATGAGGCAAATACACACTTTTACCATCATCTAGCTTCATCATTCATTGTTTTATAGTTCTCTCACATTTGTAAAAAGCTTGTTAAGCTTTTCTTTGTTCTTCATTGTTGTATATTGAGAGATAGAGAGTCTAGCACAAGAGGAACCATAAATATTTGTTCTCTTGCTTGCTCTTAGACTAGTGAGAAAGTGTGAACCTTACTATTTCCTTCAACCCACTGTGAGAAAGTTCTTGAGGGAACTTTGTTGAAGTTGTGAGGTAGCAAGAAGTTGTTCTTGCTAGAGTTGTAGTTGTTGTAGTTGCACAAGTGTTGTGCAAGAAGTTGCTGTTGTTGTTGCTTACTCTAAGGTGTTAGTGTAAGTGTTGCTGTGGTTGTTCTTATTGTCTTCTAATAAGAAGAGTAGTTGTTAAAAATCCACTTTGGCAACAAAGTGGTAGTGGAGGAGAATCATTTACGATTCGAACCACTCTATATCCAGTGTATTCATTCATTGCTTCTCATTTCCCATTCTTTCTTTGATTTTGAATTTCTTTTGAGTTGAGCCAAACAAGAAAATTCCGCAAAAAGTGACAAACACTTTATTCACCCCCTCTAGAGTGTGTTTCGGACCTAACAATTGGTATCAGAGCCTAACCTTGATTGCTTGGCCTATCTTTGCAAGTAAGATTAAAGATCATGGCAATGACAACCTCAACCTCTTCATCTCACACTCCAACTCCCAAGCCTACTGCACTATTTTCAGGATCAAACACTAAAGCACCTATGTTTGATGCCCAAAATTATTCTTTGTGGAAATTTCAAATGATCAATCATTTGAAAGGCTGTGGATTTGATATATGGAGAGCCGTTGTCAAAGAAATTGAAGTTCCTATGATTATCAATTCAAAAGGGGAATCAATGTTCAAAGATGAGGATGACTACATCGACGAAGAGAAGATAAACTTCGCCATCAATGGCAAAGCATTTGATATTCTCTCAAGTGCTCTTACCACCACTAAGCTCATAAGACTTCAAGGTCTTGAAACAGCCCATGAGGCATGGAAAAGGCTTGAAATGATACACGAAGGAATTGAGCAAGTAAGAATGGCCAAAAGACTCATGCTCATGAAGGAATATGAGATGTTCGGAATGAAGAGCGCTGAGAAGATTGAGGAGACAATCGACCGATTCACACGAATAGTGAATCAACTTTCTATGGTGGACAAGAAACTCTCAAATGAAGACATTGTCTCAAAACTCATCAACTCTTTGCCAAGAGAATGGACACCTAAAGTCACCGTCATCACCGAATCAAAGAATCTCAAGACTCTTACCCTTGATGAGCTATCTGGTAATCTTCTTACTCATGAAATTCTTATTGATGAACAAAATAGGATGAATCTTATCAAACTCACACAAACGTCACACAAAGGATTGATGGTAGAATCCGATGAATCGGATGAGGAAGTTGCTCTTCTAGTAAGAAAATTTAGAAGAATGGCAACAAGAAATAAAGCTCAAGCAAGAAAATTTTTCAAAAGACCACCCAAGGAAAAAGAAGCAAGTGAAAATTGTTATAGATGTGGTCGATCCGGTCACTTCATTGCCGATTGCCACATCAAGGAGCTGCAAAAACAAGGAAAGAAGGTCTTTCCTCAAAAGAAGAAAGCTCTAAATATAGAGGTAACCATGTGGGATGATCTTCTCTTCGAATCGGAAGGAGAAGAAAGTGAAGATCAAGATGTTGGACTTGTTGCAATAGTTGAAAGTCCAAATGCTCAACATACTTGTCTCATAGCAATTGAAGATGACCTTGAGGTAAAATCTAATCCTTCTAATTTGCAAGATGAAATAGGAGACTTGCAAGATGATTTTGAAAAACTAAATTTAAAATATAAACATTTGAAGAAAGAGTTCAAGAAGTGCATTTTAGAAAATAAGAGCTTGCATGATAAGAACATTTTGATATTTCAAGAGCATGACATCATACTCACCATGCATAAAATCGTAGCTCTTGAAAATGTAGAAATTAGGAAAGCATGTGAGAAACTAAGGTTAGATTTACAAAGACTAACCAATTGTAAAAATAATCTAGACAAACTACTTGGAAACCAAAGAATTGGAAATGATAAATCCGGTTTAGGACTTAATTCATCACATTCTTCCATTAAGCCTAAGTCATTAAATGATACGATCTTGGATCGTATGAAAATGACGATCGCTTCTTTCAACTCCAAAAGACACCTTTGATCAACCCTTGCGTGGGACAATGGTGCAAATACCACCTTCTTGGACAAGAGAAGTCAACAACGTCTACGTCGAGCAATTCAAATCTCCCAATCCAATACGTCGTTCCATATCCTTGGATTGTGATTCACCAACTAGGTTTGCTCAAACCTTGATTGGATCTAGCCTTGATTTTAGTTTGTGAAAACTAAAGGAAAAAACACAAAGAAGCAACACGCGGCTGCAATTTTGAAATTCTCAAATTCTAAATTCTGAAAACTGTAAACTTCTTGTGCCCATCGTTTTTCACCTATTTAAGATTATAATTTGCTTTTCTTAAAAGAAAAATAATCAATCAAAATCCTAAGAATACTACCTATCAACCTTAATCAAATTTACATAAAAGATAAGTCAAAGCTAATCAAGGAAGATTACATAACTCAAATCCCTAAAATTTCGTACTGGAATTACACCCTGTCAGTTACTGGCTTATAGCCGCTTCTAGACGACAAACTAGGGTTTGCACTCTCAGCAGAGTTGTAGCTCATAAAATTCCCTTGAATTTGGGCTTTTGAATCACCTCATTTGGACTCTTCTTGACAGAGATACAGGCCTCCAAAGATTAGGTATCCATCCAGTGATCTTCAGTACTTTCCATTCTGGACTCCCAACTTGCACCTGATTTCGGTCCATCTTGTAGCCCGAATTAGAAAAGTGTAAAACATGAAAATCGTCACAAATATAGTTATCTGAGACCTCCAAGTGGTTTGAACCCATTTGGATCAGTACTCCGACCTAGGCGTCCAAAATACCGACTGGTGTCCGGCTGCCTTCCTGAAAAATAGGGACTCTTCAAGTCACTTCCCTTATTTAGCCTTGTGACCTTAGAAAACACTCAAAAACAATAATTAGTGCTATAAACACATATTACAACCTCTATAAAATATCCTAGACCATAAAAAGATAAAACAAAAAACTAGACTCGATATTACGACGCCAACGCATGAAATGACCATCCTGTCCTCCCACCAGCCTTTACATCTTATAATATGCATTGAAACACTTGGACAATCAGATCATGGCCTCAATAAACATAGAAAAATCAGGCATCTACATTCCTTGGTTCATCTTGTACATGTTTGAACAAGAAGCTCTTTAGTTTACATCTTCTATTTGTGCAAAAGCTTCTTGTTTGTGGAGTTTGTATGTTCAAGGCCCTTGTTTGTAAAGTTTGTACGTTTAGGGCTCCTTGAATCGCATCATTAAAGAAAAAGACAAACAAGAAAAGAACACAATATAACTCATCATCTTCTAAACCAAGGCATGTACCCACTTGTTTTCATTGCAATAAAGTAGGACATGTGAAGAATGCATGCAGAGGAAGCCTAAGGGTCGACAAACTAACCCTAAAGGACTCAATCATCAAAGGGTACCAATGCATAAATCTCTTGGTTTTGTAGACTCTCAAGATAAATGGAGTAGCCAAAGAAGAAGGAACCAAATGGCTTATGGACAGCGGATGTTCATCACACATGACCGGAGACAAAACGTTGTTCACCAAGCTCAAGCTCCAAGATGATGGAACGGTGCATTTTGGCAATGGGAGAGCCAAAATCTTTGGACATGGAGAAATTGGTAACTCTTCTTTTACCATTAATAATGTACTATATGTAGAAGGGCTTAGATTAATTTGATAAGTATTAGCCAACTATGTGATGCTAATTTTCAAGTTGAATTTGTGAAAAAAAATGTATTGTGAAAAAGAACGATAAGATTGTTTTTGAGGCTATAAGAAAAAATGATGTTTACAAATTTAGCACACATGATTTGATATCATAAAATGTTTCTTGCCTACTTTCCAAAAATGATTTGACCCAACTATGGCATAGACGACTTGGACATATTAGTTTTAAAAATTTCAAAGAGATTTGCAAAAATAAAAAGGTCCAAGGTCTTCCAAAATTGAATTTCGAAAACCATGGCTTATGTGACACTTGTCAAAAGGCAAAGTTTGTTAAAACAAGTTTCAAGCCCAAGAGTGAAATCTCCACCACCAAACCTCTACAATTTTTTCATATGGATTTGTATGTGGATATTGGTACGGCAAGTCTAGGTGGAAAACATTACACCTTTGTGGTGGTAGACGAATTCTTTAGGTACACTTTGGTATTGTTCTTAGCTAAAAAGAATGATGCATGCCAATAATTTATAAAGCTTTGTAGGAGACTAGAAAATCAAAGAGAAGACACAATTTAAGAAATTAGAAGTGATAGAAGTGGTGAGTTTGATAGTGAGTTTCAAGAATTTTGTGTATCCAAAGGATATAGACGCAATTTCTCGGCTCCAAGAACTACTCAACAAAATGGTGCTGCGGAAAAGAAAAATAGAACACTTCAAGAAATGAGTAGAGCCATGCTAAATGAATTTGAGCTACCCAAGTATTTTTAGGCCGAAACAGTAAACACCACTTGTCATGTGATCAATAGAGTTTATATGAGACCATCTCTCAAAAAGACTCCTTATGAGCTTTAGAAAGGTAGCGTACCAAATATTGGTTATTTCAAGGTATTTGGTTGTAAGTGTTTTATACTTAACACCAAAGATAACTTGAATAAACTCGATTTCAAAGCGGATGAAGGAATCTTTATGGGATATGATCAAAATAGCAAGACATTTAGTGTATATAATAAAAGGAGCATGAAAATTGAAGAGTCAATTCATGTCAAGTTTAGTGAACTCATTGATGATGAACCAAATATTAATGATGATGATGATGAAATAATCGAAGTAAGTCATATAGAGAAATTTGAGAATCCAAAAGGAAATATTATTATTGGTCTTAGTATTGATCCCCTTGAACCTAAAGTTGAAAATGAAGAAGTAGGAGGAGATACCTCAAATTTACCGGATTCATATAAATACAGGAAAGATCATCCTAAAGAATTAATATTAAGTGAAACTAGTCAAGGCATAATGACTAGGTTAAAATTTAATGAAAATGCCTTCATTTCACAAGTTGAGCCTAAAAATATAAAGGAAGCTATAAATGATGAAGATTGAGTTTTAGCCATGCAAGAAGAGCTAAATCAATTTGAAAGGAGTGATGTTTGGGAATTAGTAGATAAACCTAGTGATCATCCCATAATTGGCACTAAATGGGTATTTAGAAACAAAATGGATGATAAAAGAAATATTACTAGAAACAAAGGTAGGTTAGTAGTTCAAGGATATAGACAAGAGGAAGACATAGACTATGATGAGACATTTGCACCCGTAGCTAGGTTAGAAGATATTAGGATGCTTTTAGAATATGCATGTTATAAGGATTTCAAACTATATCAAATGGATGTGAAATCCGCATTCTTGAATGAAATAATTCAAGAAGAGGTGTATATAGCGCAACCTCCGGGGTTTGAAAATCATGATTATCCAAATCATGTATTTAAACTCAAAAAAGCCCTTTATGGACTTAAACAAGCTCCTAGGGTATGGTTTGATAGATTAAGCAACTTCCTACTTGAAAATGAGTTTTTAAGAGGAAAAGTCGATACTACTCTTTTTATTAAAGAACAAGGAAACCATCATTTGCTTGTTCAAATTTATGTGGATGATATTATATTTGGTGCTACTAATGATTCTCTTTGTGAGCATTTTGCCAAATTGATGGAAGGAGAATTTGAGATGAGCATGATGGGTGAACTCAACTACTTTCTTGGTCTCCAAATCAAGCAAACTCAAGATAGAGTATACATATCTCAAACAAAGTATACAAAGGATTTACTCAAGAAATACAAGTTTGAGGATGGAAGAAGTGTGAGCACACCAATGAACACAAGTACAAAGCTTGATAAAGATGAAAAAGGAAAGCCGGTTGAGGTAACCAAATATAGGGGTATGATTGGTAGTTTACTTTATTTGACCACTAGTAGCCCGGATATGTTGCATGCTGTGTGTTTATGTACTAGATTTCAAAGTATGCCTAAGGAATCGCATCTAGTTGCTATTAAACATATCTTTAGGTACTTGAAAGGAACCTTGAACTTTGGGTTGTTTTATTCCAAAAATGGTTGTTTTAATTTAAGAGGGTATAGTGACTCCGACTTGCCGAAAACCTAGTTGATAGAAAAAGCACCTCCGGGACATGCCAATTCCTTGGAGATTGCTTAGTTTCTTGGTTCTCCAAGAAACAAAATAGTGTGTCACTTTCAACTGCAGAATCCGAATATATATCGGCCGCTTCATATTGTGCACAACTACTTTGGATGATCAACACCTTAAACGATTACAATGTTAAGTTTGATAAAGTCCCTATCTTATGTGACAACACATCAGCCATAAGTATAGCACAAAACCCAGTTCACTATAGTAGGACAAAACATATTGAAGTGAGGCATCACTTCATAAGGGATTGTATTAAAAAAGGATTGGTATGCATTGAATTTGTTCCAACAAATGACCAACTAGCAGATATCTTTACCAAGTCACTCCCTACCGAGATCTTTGAATCAATTAGAACAAGACTAGGAATGATAAACAATGCTTAAAAAGTATGAAAATCAAATTTCAGAAAAATAGGTTAATCAATCGATTGATGTACCTATATGAGAGATTGATGTATACATCAATCTCTACTTCGATCGATCGATGTCGACGATTCTAGAACCTCTGCAGTCGACTAAAAACGCAAAACTCTTCCCTCTCTTCACCAAAATCACATTCTCAACCCTAAACAACCTGCTCTGATGATTTTTCTCATCAAATCCGACCCCCGTCTCTTGTTTTCTTCTGAAATTCTTCCATTTCTTCATCAAAAATTTCTTCTTTAACAACTCCACTACATCCTCTTCTTCCTTCAAATTAGTTCCCATTTTCAAACCCTAGCCCTGCAATCCGAAAACGCCTAGGTCAATGCACACCTCTAAGAAGGCTAGAACATCTCAACCTGAGGAAGAAGGATCAAGCCATGTCCAACAAGAGCACTCTTCTAGGTCACAAGCCCATACTCAACCTAGGAGTCGAGGAACTGGGCTAAGACATATGGATTTCAGCCAAGCTGATGAACTGAGCCAAATTAAGGGCAATCTCACTTATCAAAACTTCCCTTGAATCAAGAGAAATATCAAAGGACTCCTGGATGAGCCCTTTGGAACATGTACCTTCGCTTACATATCTCTTAGAGCTCAAGAATTGTTCATGGAATGGGAAAATTCTGAGAGAGCCACTGTTCCACTAAAACTGTTACAATTAGAGGACATTGCCTCTAACAATGAGTTAGGTCCAATTATTGATTGGATAGATGCTCAAAATTGGAGAAATCTTTGGACTGGAAGTGACATGAAGAAAATGTATAAGAGGTACACAAGGCTTTTTTATGCTAACTTATGGGTTGAGTACTTGAATGATTACCCTTACTCATTGAACACTATAATTGATGGGCAACATGTAGAATGGTCAGTTGAGACCATTTGTGAACATATCGAGGTACCAAATGACAGTCTTGATTCTTTTGAGGTTTGCCATTGGGATTAGTATAAATGGAAATTTAGTGAGGAGCATGTTAAGAGCTTTCTTGGTTTTTATCCCACCAAAAATACCAATGACATGCCATTAGTATATAGGGTGTTAACCGCCATAGTTACTTTTTGCATTAGAGGAAAATTGGCAAAACTCCCGAGCAACCTTGATTTCTATATTGCCTATAAAATTGCCAATAGGGAACAACTCAACTTTGGTGAGATTTTCATGGCAAATGTTATAGAAGCCGCCACCAAAAAGTCCAAAGCCCTTCCATATGCAAATCTCATCTACTATATGCTTCGAAAGTCGGGTATCGAGATTGAAGATTCGGATGTTGAGAAAATTTCAGTCAAAGACTACTACGACAAAATCAATATCCAACAAATCAACAAATCACGAAAGGAAGCACGAAGGGGCATGGAACAAGAAAATGGGGATGAAGAAGAAGATGTAGCTCGTCCGCCTGCAGCCGAAGAGAACAGAGCACCGCATGATACACAACTCCCTATTCCAGCAGCATAAGAAGGACCACGAGGAGGGCCTAGCACAAGTATTCCGGACCTACAACAACAAGTTGTAGAGCTTCAGCATGAAGTGGGAACCTCGAAAAGCAAATTTGCAAGGTTCAAAGCTAAGATGAAGGCATGCATCCCGGGTCTGGCTTACTCATCGGATGAGGATTAGGACTAACATTTCTTTATCCCTATGTCCCGGAGAAAAACACACTGTGAAACATCGATCTCTAAACTGAGGGACATCGATCGATTGATGTATACATCAGTCTCTTGAAGAAGAGACATCGATCGATCTATGTAAGACAGAACAAACCCAGAAACTTTCGGTGAGACATCGATCTTTAAACTGTGGGACATTGATTGATCGATGTATACATCAGTTTCTTGAAGAAGAGTCATCGACCAATCGATGTGTGACAGAACAAATCCAAAAACTTTTGGTGAGACATCGATCTCTAAAACCATGGACATCGATCGATTGATGAATACATCAGTCTCTCAAGTAAGAGGCATCGATCGATCGATGTACTGCAGAATTCAACTTTTTTTGAATCTATTATATTTTATGACTATCGTCTCTAATTCATATTTAGTTTAATGGTTTTTGATGATTTCAAAAAAGGGGAAAAGTCTCTTGTTTGATATGCTTTGCTTGCTTGGTAAGCTTGATTGTTTTACTTGATATGCAACTGAAGTTTGAGAGAAGAGCATACTTGAGTGCTTGAGGAATATATTAAGGTACATTGGTATATTTTACTCGAGAAGTACATTAAGATAACTTGATATAGTTTGCTTGCTTGATATTGAACATGCTTGAGTGATACATTAGATGCATTTTGCTTGTTATGAAATGATGCACATTGGTACTTGTATATCACTTGGCACATAAGCATATTGGTCCTTGTATGTCACTTGGCACATGTGTTGAATATGTAAGGAGATAAAAATATGGTTTAATTTTGATATATAATTGGTTGAGGGAGAGTCTTTGGACATAATCACATAGTTCATAATGTGAGGGAGAGCATAAAATGCATGGACAAAGGGGGAGATTGAAATTCCAAGCTCTTGAAACTTTTGGGTAGCTTAAACATATTTTTTATATATTCAAAAACATCTTTTAAAAATCTTGGTTTTGAAATCATCAAAAAGGGGGAGAATGTTGGGATATGAAGAGTTTTGATGAAGTTAAAAGATGTTTTGGAAAAGATAAAAAGGAAATTAGCACTTGGAATTTGAAGTAAAATGAGAAAAACACACTGTGAGTCATCGATCTCTATACTGAGGGACATCGATCGATCGATGTATACATCAGTCTCTTGAAGAAGAGACATCAATCGATCGATGTAAGACAGAACAAACCCAAGAACTTTCGTGAGACATCGATCTCTAAACTGTGGAACATCGATCGATCGATGTATACATCAGTCTCTTGAAGAAGAGACATCGATCGATCGATGTGTGACAGAACAAATCCAGAAACATTCGGTGAGACATCGATCTCTAAAATCATGGACATCAATCGATCGATGTACACATCAGTCTCTCAAGTAAGAGACATCGATCGGTCGATGTACTGCAGAATTCAAAATTTTTTAAACGTTGGAACAAAATCCAAAGGAGATTTATGATGTTTTCTGTCTCCAATCTTGCTCAAATTTCTTGTGGACTTTACTCCAACATACTACATGCTTCCTTGACTCTTTTATCCATGTCTAAGATTCTCTAGGATGGCTATTGAAGATCAAATCACTCCATAGGATGGCTAAAGACTATTTGGACATTATCTTGACATTTGGTGTACTTGAAGACATGGTGGAGACCTCAAAAATATGGTGAACTTCATCTATAAATGGGAGAAACTTGGATGAGGCAAATACACACTTTCACCATCATCTAGCTTCATCATTCATTGTTTTATAGTTCTCTCACATTTGTAAAAAGCTTGTTAAGCTTTTCTTTGTTCTTCATTGTTGTATATTAAGAGATAGAGAGTCTAGCACAAGAGGAACCATAAATATTTGATCTCTTGCTTGTGCTTAGACTAGTGAGAAAGTGTGAACCTTAATATTTCCTTCAACCCACTGTGAGAAAGTTCTTGAGGAAACTTTATTGAAGTTGTGAGGTAGCAAGAAGTTGTTCTTGCTAGAGCTGTAGTTGCTGTAGTTGCACAAGTGTTGTGCAAGAAGTTGTTGTTGTTGCTTACACTAAGGTGTTAGTGTAAGTGTTGATGTGGTTGTTCTTATTGTCTCTAATAAGAAGAGTAGTTGTTGAAAATCCACTTTGGCAACAAAGTGGTAGTGGAGTAGAATCATTTACGATTCGAACCACTCTATATCCGATGTATTCATTCATTGCTTCTCACTTCTTATTCTTGCTTTGATTGAATTTCTTTTGAGTTGAGTCAGACAAGAAAATTCCGTAAAAAGTGTCAAACACTCTATTCACCCTCCTCTAGAGTGTGTTTCGGACCTAACACATGTGTTATTTCTTAAAGATCCATAATGAAACATTTTTCAATCTGTGTCGATAAAAATAAACATTAATAAATATTTTTGCTAAATGCAACCTGAGGATTTTTAGCAGATGTTTCTGATTAGTTTGAACAACACCGGAGTAGCGAATTTATCTTGTCAAAACATTTGTATTTTAACATTAAGAGGGTGGTCATCTTCCTTTAATGCTGATTCTTGATTGGCTCATGTTTCACTCTTTTCACAGAATTAGTATTGATCCATTCTCGATATGTCTCCTTATATTGATCTCTTCTATTTCCTCTCTATGTTTTATTTTCTATTGGTTTATGTAATTTAGATGTAAGACGCCACATAAAAATGGGAATTGATGGTATTCATTGAGACATACTCGATCATTTTGCTCAGGAGTCATTAATTTGTAGACAATAACTTTAAAAAAAAATTAGATTCTAATGTATTGTAGAACGCAAGCATATGCTGCTTTTGTGCATTTGAAAGCATAAATTGCAGTAGAGGGATGACATATGATTTTTTTTTCTACTCGTTGAAAGGGCTGAGCCATAACCTAAAATCATCAGAATCTATCATTAAATGATGTTAGTACAAATACAATTATAAGACGTGGGGAATTTGCAGTTTCGTTATTATGTAGGGTCAAATCTATAATTAAAGCAGAGTAAGTTTAATAATTTCGTAATCATAGTAAAAAAAAATTGATACCCTGTCGTTGAATGGTAGAGGTGCAGGTGACTCTTTTCTTCATATGCTATCTTGGTTTCTTCTTGTATGTTCTAACAAATACGTACACCCTGTGTCGTCATGTTGAGTTCTTGTCTATACATAGGGTCATCTTCACAAAGGAATTAATGCATCTTATCTCTTTATATTTAGAGTTAACACCCCCCTTTTCTTTTCTGGCTCTTGTTTGCGGAGGAGATTCAATTCTCTCCTTTGCTTCCCTGGACTTATAGTCAAATGTTTTCCAGTGCTAGTAATATCTCCACCTTTGTGGTTATTAATCGACATTTGCCCCTTTCATTATGTGTTCAACTTCACGCTTGGGAAGAAGCATCGAAAGCCGTTAAAGAGGAGGAAGCGATTAAGCAGAAGCTTTCGGAACACCTGCATAACCTGGCATGTCTTGTCATTATGTATAGTCATATGTTTTGATTTCTTAGTGATTCTATTTGTTGAATATAATCTCCCATAACAGATGCAAGAAAGTAGTAACACTCAACTGAGGAGGCTGGAGGAACGGAAAAGGCGTCTGGAAGCCCTAAATCCAAGTAGATCTACATCTGCGGCACATGTAGGTTCAACTATACCTCATATCGTTATACATTTCCTCTTGCATAATGATAGCCTCAGTGGTAGATTTATCACTTTTTGCTGATTCTTACTTTTAAAGTGCCAATAATAGAGTAAGCTTAGGTATCACAATGATAAAAATTGTCTAACTTGTGTCATTTTTGATATTGGCACAACAATGTATTCAGGATAGGAATTCAGTGGAACAATCTCATACTAATGCCGCTCGAGATGCTTGTGCGGCCGAACAAGCTAGTGAATCTACTGTTGATGTATCCAGCAAAGTGTCCAGTGGAAATGCTCCAGCAACTAATGGAAACCAAGTGCCAGCTACAGATGTTGGAGGAACAGGAAAGAAGAAAACTGCGGTTCATGGAAGAGGGAGGGGAATAGGAGCAGTACCTAAGGGTAGAGGTCCTGCATGTAAAGATAAGGGGGTTTGAGTGATTTCAAAATAAGTGTCTTGAATGTATACATATATATAAACGTGCATAAACATATATAAATGTGTACATGTATGCATGATAACTTGCCATTACTTGCCTTATTTAGCTTATATATTATGTTGCCGTACTAACGAGCCATGAAGCATTAAAGCTTATATCATATGGCAAACATTTGTTGTGTTTATACTATTTTCAGGTGCCACCATTAATGAACTAAATTAGTTCATTAAGTGAAGTACTTAGTTTAATAAACTAAGTAGTTCATTAAAGGAAGCTTCATTTGGAAAAGGCACAAAGGCAACAAGGCTAAGGAAGGAAAGTCTTCTCCTCCTCTCCATCTTTAATGTACACGCCACATATACATAAAAATTATATATTTTCAGATATTTTTTGAATAAAGGCACATACACATGTATTCCAACGTACTGCCGACACGTTATATATTTTACGTACGTACGTTAACGTCACACCACTATACTTAACTCATATTTATGAGTATATTCAGGTCTTATATCATATGATATAAGATATGGTGATGACAAATTAAATACGACACGATAAAAGGTTCTAAACCGAAATTTGTCGTATTTGGCGAATACCGAAACTTCGCCAACGTGTCACGTACCTGCCATAAATAAATGGCCAGCCCCTATACATCAAAATTTGATGAAAATTTCGTGCACATCACTGAATATTCATCCAAAAATACTTTCCATGTTGGCACACACAAATTACTCCACATTAAGGCCAAAATATGAAGATTCCAAGTTTAATTTTTGTCACATGTAAATGGTACCTCTTTAGACCAGCCAAGTGTTGAGATTTAAAGTATATATTATATATATTATGCATAACATAATATATGTAACATGTGCAAAAGTTAGAATTTAAATTAGAGAAAAATCGGGTAATCGATAAATATCGAAAATTCGGTTTTCTACGCACACAACACATGGAACGTTTTTGGTACATCATGTGACACGTATCTAGACACTTTTTACATATGATATACATCTTAAAGTGTTCTAGAAAATTAAATTAAGGGCTGATTGGAATATAGCATGTGTGTATTATTAAATGTGCATTATTTTACAAAGTTAGCAAAAATAAATTTCAGCACATGCATTAACATTTCCAACGCCTAGATCAGCTGATTTGGAGCACATGTGGAGCCTTGTTGGCATATTGATTGGTCAAGGATCAATCATACAATGTTGGTGAATTGAAGAGAGAAGCTACAAATGGTAAGAATTCAAAATATATCTCTCTTATGTCACATGCTGAAAATTTTAGCATACTACACACAAGCTGGCCGAAATTTTGCTCTTCAATGTGACATATTTTGTCATCTTTTATTATGTGATTGATTGGGAGAAGAAATGGAAATGATTTGAGTATTATTTAAATTAATAAAGTGTGATATTTTATATATCACACATGCTGAAAATTTTTCAGCATGTGTGAGACATGTGTAGGCCGAATTCTAGAGCTTAAAAGTGTCTATATTCATTTCTCATGTAATAGGAATAATTACCATAAATTGTTGATTCATTTTTATAAAGAAAAATCAAAGTAAATTGGGTATTATTTTGAATAAAATTGAATGATGCACATGCTGAAAATTCAGCATGGCAATGAGACATAATGGCCGAATTTTATCCTAGTTGGGAAGGATTTGATGTCTTGCAATTTATGTGATATATCTTATGATTTATGGAAGTAATTTTGTGATGATTTTGGCACATGTTTAAGTGTAATTCTCAGATTTTTTCCAAGTCATCAATGATGACAACATTCATCCAATGAGAAGGTGCCAAGTAAGCGAAGACTAAATGATCATCCAATAAGAAGATGCCAAGTAAGCAAGACATTGTCACAATGATGTCTTACACTCTCTCAAGGACTTAAAAGATAATTTTCAAGAGGGGGAGACACTACACAAGGGACGGCCATGACTCATTAAAAGGAAAGAGAAGAGAGCAAACAAAACAAGCATTGCATTCTAAAGAGATCAAATAGCCAAGCTCTTCTTCTCCTACATCTTCTTTCTTTCTCTTTTCTTGTAAAGCCTATTGTTTTTCATATCTTTCAATCTTGAATAGGCTTGAGATAAACCACCATTCATATATCTTTGTAAAAGATTGATCAAGGTGTGATCAATCTTCATTCTTGCGAGGTGGTGGTGTTCGTGCAAATTGTACTTGTCATACAAGGTTTGTAAAGGGTTGGAGTTAAGGTGTAACTCTATCAACCCTGCGGTAAGGTGTACTGCGTGTGTGTGATTAGTGTGAACCAAGGAAGCTGTTCCTTGAAGACTGGAGTAGGTTGTTTATAACCGAACCAGTATAAAATTCTTGGTGCCATTTACTTTCTGCATTTACGTTTCAGTTACTGCACTGTTTATCCTTCTTGTTCGCATCCGTAAAAATAGTAAACGATTTTCAAAAATTACGAAAATTTCCAGAAACATACTTACACGTTCTAGGGTTAATTTGGCACAAGTTGCAACCCTTTTGGACAAGTATAAGTCAACTAAACATCAAAAGTTCTGAGACTAGTGCAGTCTGATTTTCAGACTTGCAAAGGTTGAGACTTTGATTGTATTTGACCTACTTTCCAAAAGCATTTTCCAAAACTGTTTCAACCCATTTAAATATAATATATAAGGAGTTATTGGTCAAATTTTCAGAGCATTTGGACGTTCACACAAATAGGAATTAATTTTTCAAAACCATCTACCGTTTCTGACAGATTTGCACAATCTGAGTACCAACGGTTTTTGAAGGGGTTAAAGGTTGAATTTTGATTTGAAATTTTTAGGGGACCCTCATAACATCTGAGGCTAAGTTCTCTCAAAATTTCATAATTTTTGGAGACCTCTAACCTAGTTTTAAAAACGTTTTAAAACTGGTCCTGAAAACAGAATCTGTTTTCAGAACTTGAATTGTTCAAGTTTAAAGAAATTTTAAAAAGCACACTTTCCGCACTATCTATTCAACCCCCCTTCTAGTGGTTCCTTGCAGATCCTACAAGTGGTATCAGAGCGCAGGAATACTCACTTCAAGGAATCCAACGATTCAGTGAGATGGCATCCACAAATCTCAAAACCGAGCAAGAAGGTATGTCGAGCCAAAGGCCTCCACTTTTTGACGGTGAGTCGTTTATTCAGTGGAAACTTAGGATGAAGCTTTTTCTTATGGCTATAGATATAGATCTTTGGTCAATCATTGAAGATGGTCCTTATGTCCCATCTAATGTATCCACTGTAGACGGAGTTACTTTAGAAGTTATTAAAACTAGACAAGAATATACGAGTGATGATAAAAAGAAACTTAGTATGAATGCTAGAGCTATGCAATTGCTTTTAAACGGATTAAGTAAAAGTGAGTCTAGTTATGTGTCAAACTGTTCGAGTGCACAAGAAATGTGGAGGATACTAGAAATGAAACACGAAGGCACGAGTCAAGTAAAAGAGTCAAAAATTAACATGCTCATGTCCACACTTGAGTCTTTTAAATTATTGCCTAATGAGTCTATTGTAGATATGGATCTTCGTTTGACTAACATCTACAACTCTCTTGAGTCTCTTGGTAAGGCTTTTACTACGCAGGAAAAGGTACAGAAAGTCCTACGAAGCCTTCCTTCTGAATGGGATCCTAAAGTGACTGCGATAGAGGAAAGCAAGGAGACTAAATCAATAAAGATGGAAGAACTAATCGGTTCACTTAAAGTTTATGAAAATAAACTCGCCATTCGGAAATCGGAATCATCTAAACAAGGTAAAGCCATTGCTTTTAAATCAAATGAATACGTCTCCCCTCCCTCCGATCACGTAGATGATAGTGATTCCGAATCGGATAATGATGACCTAATTTTATTGGCTAAAGGACTAAGAAAATTTATGAGAAGGTCATTTAGAAATAAAAACAAGGGCACTACATCTAAGAGAAATAAAAACAAGTCAAATGATAAAGACATTAAATGTTATGAATGCGGCAAACTCGGACACCTATCATATGACTGCCCAAACAAAGAAAAACAAACTACTAAATACCCTGACAAGGAGCGGAACAAAAATAGACTCGTCTCAGAACCCAAACAAAGGAAACGTGCTCTAAAGGCCTCCACCTGGAGTGACTCATCAGATTCCGAAACTGAGACCGAAGAGGAGACCGCTCAAGTTTGCTTTGCTTCCAAAGCATCTAATGAGGTATCATCTGATTCTGACTGTGACTCTGAACCTTCTTATGATGATCTTTTTAGTCAGTATCTAGAATTGCACAAATTTACTAAGACTCTCGCTAAAGAAAAGAAACGATTAATTGAAGACAAGAAACTGTTAGAATCTTCTAACGAAAATCTTGTCGCTCAATTAAGCGATTCAAAGAAAGAGTCTTCATGTGTCATCACTGTATTGAAAACCGAGATTTCATCATTAACCTCTCAAAATAATAAAATGAAATCCGAGATTTCAAATTTGAAATCAAGGAATACCAATTTAGAGAAAATGATGAAACAGTTTGATACAGGGTCAAACATGCTGCATCGCATCATATTATCACAAAAGCATGACAGTGACAAAACTGGACTGGGATACGTTGATACTAACGAAGTATCAACCAAACCAACCAAGTTTGTTATGTCTAAGAAAGTAGACACCCCTAAGCCGCAAGTGGCGTCTAAGATGACGCAAAAAGCGCCCCCTTCCTCACGCCCCACTCCATAATATCATGTGAAATATAACGTTGTACCATATAGATATGAAAAGAGAAGAACAATGCATACACGAAATACATATCATCCACGCACTACGCACACACACACAAGGACATATCAAAAGCGTCCTTCATTCAACGAGTATAGAGGAGTCCTTGGGCAAAGACCCAAAGTGCATGCACCACATGTCTATTATATTGCACCTTCATCTACATTCTTGCCATTTGATAGACCGAGAAGGATCATCCAAGTATGGGTACCGAAAGGTACCTTTACCAAAAGGTGATTAACTAACTCGAAAGGACCCAAAATTAAAAGGGTACCTAAATCACCTTTTCACATTGCAGGGAGACCACACATCGAAAGACACATCAATAAAGTGGTTCCTTGACAGTGATTGCTCGAGGCACATGACGGGTGACCCGAGCTTGTTCTCCAAATTAAAGAAGGTCACAAAAGACGGATCCGTGACCTTTGGAGACAACAATGAAGGCAAGATCATTGGAAAAGGTACTATTGGTAATCCGAACACACTCCAAATCTCCAACGTATTTTTGGTAAGCAACTTATCTTACAATCTTCTTAGTATTTTTCAATTTGTTGACAATGGTTTCAATGTGTGTTTTACTCACCCTTATTGCAATATAATAAATAAAAATGGAGAAACCGTTTTAAAAGGAAAACGAGAAGGCAATATTTTTACGCTATCTATGGATGATGTAGTAGACGCTAAAGTTAAGTGTTTTATGTCAAATGAACCCAATGTGAATTTATGGCATAGACGTTTAGGACACATTGGTATTTCCACACTAGAAAAACTTCAACGAAAGAACCTAGTACGGGGATTGCGTACGCTTGATTTAGACAACTTTCAGTTGTGTGAATCTTACATAAAAAGCAAACAAACACGTGAGTCACTTAAGCCGAAAAATGAAATAAGCACGACTAGAATATTAGAACTATTGCATATCGATTTGTTTGGTCCTAGTCGCACTACAAGCCTTGGTGGGCGTCACTATGCATGCGTAATTGTTGATGACTTTTCTCGTTATACTTGGACTTTATTTCTTGCATATAAGGATGATAGCGCCGTAGAGATTGCTAAATTAATTAAACAACTTGAAAATCAATACGGTGTAAATGTGAAAAGGATAAGAAGCGATAGAGGCGGCGAGTTTAAAAACAAAGAGATGATTTCATTTTGTGAAGAAAAAGGAATTAAACATGAGTTTTCGCCACCTAGAACTCCACAACTAAATGGAGTAGTAGAAAGAAAGAATCGTACACTACAAGAAATCGCTAGAACTATGCTTTGCGAAAATAAACTGCCTAGATTTCTGTGGGCGGAAGCCGTAAATTATGCATGCTATATTGTAAATCGCCTATCTATAAGAAAGAAAATAAACAAGACGCCTTATGAAATTTTGAATGATCGCATGCCTAAGATTGATTATTTTCGTGTGTTTGGATGCAAATGTTTTGTCTTGAATACAAAAGATAATTTAGATAAATTTGAATCCAAATCAATTGAGTGCATTTTTGTTGGATATTCCATAAATTCAAAGGCATATAGATGTTATGATCCTCTCACTAGACAAATCATAGAATCTATTCATGTTAAATTCAATGAATTTGGTGAGATTGATAAAGATAAGGAATATGACGATGATTTTGAATTGAAACCCGTTTTGAATGAAGATAATGATTCTTTTGATATGCATGATATGAATGAGACACTAGAAATGCATGATCATATGGAAATGCATGATAACATAGAAAATAATCAACCAAGATGGCATAGAGATCACCCACATGATCTCATCATAGGCGACATCACTCACGGTGTGTGACCACGTAGAAGAATCACTTCGGATGAAATAAATGAATTTCATGCTATGATTTCTGAAATTGAGCCCAAAAATGTGCATGATGCTTTGAGTGATTCATCTTGGATTGATGCTATGCATGACGAACTTAATCAATTCGTTAGAAATGATGTATGGGATTTAGTGCCACGTCCACAAGATAAGACTATTATAGGCACAAAGTGAGTATTTAGGAATAAAATGAATGAAGAAGGAAAGGTTGTTAGAAATAAAGCGAGACTTGTAGCACAGGGATATAATCAAGAAGAAGGAATTGACTATGATGAAACATTCGCACCCGTAGCACGTCTAGAAGCTATAAGACTATTACTTGCTATTGCTTGCATGAAAGATTTTAAATTATATCAAATGGATGTAAAAAGTGCTTTCCTAAACGGATTCATACAAGAAGAAGTATATGTGAAGCAACCACCCGGTTTTGAAGATTTGAAACATCCAGATCACGTGTACAAACTAAAGAAGGCACTATATGGCCTAAAGCAAGCACCGAGAGCATGGTATGATCGTTTTGCTACTTTCCTTTTAGAAAATAATTTTAAACGTGGTACTATAGATAGTACACTATTTTTAAAACAAGAAAAATCAGATTTACTTATTATTCAAATCTACGTAGATGACATTATTTTTGGCTCTACCTCACATAGACTTGTTAAAGATTTTGAAAATTGCATGAAATCTGAATTTGAAATGTCTATGGTTGGTGAACTTAATTATTTTCTTGGCTTGCAGATTAAGCAAACGAGTAAAGGAATTCATATAAGCCAAGCGAAATATGTTAATGACATGATCAAAAAGTTTAATTTTGAAAATTTGAAACCATCCCCCACCCCCATGAGTCTCACTACTAAATTAGACAAAGACGAACATGGTAAAGACGTTGATAATGGATTATATCGATCTACGATAGGTTATTTGCTATATTTAACTGCTAGTAGGCCTGACATCATGTTTAGCGTATGCATGTGTGCTCGTTTTCAAAGTCAACCTAAGGTGTCACACTTAAATGCGGTAAAAAGAATATTTCGTTATATTAAGCACACGCCCACCTTAGGTATTTGGTACGATAAGGATTCTACATTTGACTTACATGCTTACACTGATGCAGATTATGGTGGCTGCAAAATAGATAGAAAAAGCACGAGCGGAACCTGCCAATTTATAGGAAATTCCCTTATTTCATGGTTTTTCAAAAAGCAAGCAAGTGTTGCTTTGTCCACTACGGAGGCTGAGTACATGGCTCTTAGCCTTTGTTGCACACAGTTGTTGTGGATAAAACAACAACTTTCAGACTTTGGAATTACCGTAAATAAAATTCCTATATATTGTGATAGTATGAGTGCAATAAATTTGTCTAAGAATCCCGTGTTACATTCTAAGGCTAAGCATATAGAAGTACGCTATCACTTTCTTCGTGATCACGTTAACAATGGTAATATTGTCATAGATCACGTACGCACAGAATCACAAGTAGCGGATATATTTACAAAGGCCTTAAATCAAGCCACATATGAATCTCTTCGTTCTAAATTAGGCATGATTCCCGCTGATATGATTTGATTTGATATTATTTGATTTACTTTCCTTTTTGACACTTTTGATTAACTTTCCAAAATAAAGGGGGAGAGAAAAGCATGATTTAAGGGGGAGAGAGACACTGATTGATCTTAATTGATCTTAATTGCACAAATCAAGGGGGAGCCGGATTTGAAATTCGAAATTCAAATTTCAAATTTGCGCACAATTCAAGGGGGAGAGATAGCATTTAAATCATGTACACAAATTATTTTGAAAATCATCAAAAGGGGGAGATTGTAAAGATAAGGGGGTTTGAGTGATTTCAAAATAAGTGTCTTGAATGTATACATATATATAAACGTGCATAAACATATATAAATGTGTACATGTATGCATGATAACTTGCCATTACTTGCCTTATTTAGCTTATATATTATGTTGCCGTACTAACGAGCCATGAAGCATTAAAGCTTACATCATATGGCAAACATTTGTTGTGTTTATACTATTTTCAGGTGCCACCATTAATGAACTAAATTAGTTCATTAAGTGAAGTACTTAGTTTAATAAACTAAGTAGTTCATTAAAGGAAGCTTCATTTGGAAAAGGCACAAAGGCAACAAGGCTAAGGAAGGAAAGTCTTCTCCTCCTCTCCATCTTTAATGTACACGCCACATATACATAAAAATTATATATTTTCAGATTTTTTTTGAATAAAGGCACATACACATGTATTCCAACGTACTACCGACACGTTATATATTTTACGTACGTACGTTAACGTCACACCACTATACTTAACTCATATTTATGAGTATATTCAGGTCTTATATCATATGATATAAGATATGGTGATGACAAATTAAATACGACACGATAAAAGGTTCTAAACCGAAATTTGTCGTATCGGGCGAATACCGAAACTTCGCCAACGTGTCACGTACCTGCCATAAATAAATGGCCAGCCCCTATACATCAAAATTTGATGAAAATTTCGTGTACATCACTGAATATTCAGCCAAAAATACTTTCATGTTGGCACACACAAATTACTCCACATTAAGGCCAAAATGTGAAGATTCCAAGTTTAATTTTTGTCACATGTAAATGGTACCACTTTAGACCAGCCAAGTGCTGAGATTTAAAGTATATATTATATATATTATGTATAACATAATATATGTAACATGTGCAAAAATTGGAATTTAAATTAGAGAAAAATCGGGTAATCGATAAATATCGAAAATTCGGTTTTCTACGGACACAACACATGGAACGTTTTTGGTACATCATGTGACACGTATCTAGACACTTTTTACATATGATATACATCTTAAAGTGTTCTAGAAAATTAAATTAAAGGCTGATTGGAATATAGCATGTGTGTATTATTAAATGTGCATTATTTTACAAAGTTAGCAAAAATAAATTTCAGCACATGCATTAAAATTTCCAACGCCTAGATCAGCTGATTTGGAGCACATGTGGAGCCTTGTTGGCATATTGATTGATCAAGGATCAATCATGCAATGTTGGTGAATTGAAGAGAGAAGCTACAAATGGTAAGAATTCAAAATATATCTCTCTTATGTCAAATGCTGAAAATTTAAGCATACTACACACAAGCTGGCCGAAATTTTACTCTTCAATGTGACATATTTTGTCATCTTTTATTATGTGATTGATTGGGAGAAGAAATGGAAATGATTTGAGTATTATTTAAATTAATAAAGTGTGATATTTTATATATCACACATGCTGAAAATTTTTCAGCATGTGTGAGACATGTGTAGGCCGAATTCTAGAGCTTAAAAGTGTCTATATTCATTTCTCATGTGATAGGAATAATTACCATAAATTGTTGATTCATTTTTATAAAGAAAAATCAAAGTAAATTGGGTATTATTTTGAATAAAATTGAATGATGCACATGCTGAAAATTCAGCATGGCAATGAGACATAATGGCCGAATTTTATCCTAGTTGGGAAGGATTTGATGTCTTGCAATTTATGTGATATATCTTATGATTTATGGAAGTAATTTTGTGATGATTTTGGCACATGTTTAAGTGTAATTCTCAGATTTTTTCCAAGTCATCAATGATGACAACATTCATCCAATGAGAAGGTGCCAAGTAAGCGAAGACTAAATGATCATCCAATAAGAAGATGCCAAGTAAGCAAGACATTGTCACAATGATGTCTTACACTCTCTCAAGGACTTAAAAGATAATTTTCAAGAGGGGGAGACACTACACAAGGGACGGCCATGACTCATTGAAAGGAAAGAGAAGAGAGCAAACAAAACAAGCATTGCATTCTAAAGAGATCAAATAGCCAAGCTCTTCTTCTCCTACATCTTTCTTTCTCTTTTCTTGTAAAGCCTATTGTTTTTCATATCTTTCAATCTTGAATAGGCTTGAGATAAACCACCATTCATATATCTTTGTAAAAGATTGATCAAGGTGTGATCAATCTTCATTCTTGCGAGGTGGTGGTGTTCATGCAAATTGTACTTGTCATACAAGGTTTGTAAAGGGTTGGAGTTAAGGTGTAACTCTATCAACCCTGCGGTAAGGTGTACTGCGTGTGTGTGATTAGTGTGAACCAAGGAAGGTGTTCCTTGAAGACTAGAGTAGATTGTTTATAACCGAACCAGTATAAAATTCTTGGTGCCACTTACTTTCTGTATTTACGTTTCAGTTACTGCACTGTTTATCCTTCTTGTTCGCATCCGTAAAAATAGTAAACGATTTTTAAAAATTACGAAAATTTCCAGAAACATACTTACACGTTCTAGGGTTAATTTGACACAAGTTTCAACCCTTTTGGACAAGTATAAGTCAACTAAACATCAAAAGTTCTGAGACTAGTGCAGTCTGATTTTCAGACTTGCAAAGGTTGAGACTTTGATTGTATTTGACCTACTTTCCAAAAGCATTTTCCAAAACTGTTTCAACCCATTTAAATATAATATATAAGGAGTTATTGGTCAAATTTTCAGAGCATTTGGACGTTCACACAAATAGGAATTAATTTTTCAAAACCATCTACCGTTTCTGGCAGATTTGCACAATCTGAGTACCAACGGTTTTTGAAGGGGTTAAAGGTTGAATTTTGATTTGAAATTTTTAGGGGACCCTCATAACATCTGAGGCTAAGTTCTCTCAAAATTTCATAATTTTTGGAGACCTCTAACCTAGTTTTAAAAACGTTTTAAAACTGGTCCTGAAAACAGAATCTGTTTTCAGAACTTGAATTGTTCAAGTTTAAAGAAATTTTAAAAAGCACACTTTCCGCACCATCTATTCAACCCCCCCCCCTTCTAGTGGTGCCTTGCAGATCCTACACTGCAGCCCCTGGATGGACTGGAGCTATGGCTGAAGCCGAACATGAGTTTTTAGTATTTGTGGTGTACTTCTTCGAGATGGTCACTGATGCACAGAAAAGGTATAACATTGCTCTTCTGAATTTATAGTTGTTCTATACTTGGATATGTGTTTCTATGGAGCCACTGACCAACCAATAAACTGTTCTTTTAGAGTTCCATGAGACAGTTGGGAACAGGTTAAAGAGGGAACTTTCATATTTCATAGGCTGGTTGAAAAGGGTGTAGTTAAAGTTAGCCTATGTGGAACCTAACTGAATTTGGTGACTTTTATTTAAACCCCTTGTTTCTACCATCTACATGTCTTCATCTTATGATGAGTATCAAGGGTTCGATGAGGATCAAGGGTCCCATCAAGAGGTCAAGGGCCCTATGACAAGAAGGAGGGCAAGAGAACTTTGTCATCAAGCTGGAACCTTCTTGTATAAGCATGTTCAAGATGAACCTAAGGTTCTATGGGTTCACTTCATTGAACCTACCCTTTGAACGTTTTATGCGTGTGCATGTGTGCTTTTGAATTTTATCTTGTTTCTTGTGATCTTTGTTTTATGTGTTTTCTTTGTAGGTAAATTAGATACATGGAAGATCCAAAATGAAATGGAGGCCCAAAAGAAGCAAGGTAGGCGTGTGTTGCAAAAAGAGAGACAAAAGGAATGTCGTCTTGAAGAGAATGTTTGTCTCCACAAAGACAAATACAAATGTGTCCAAGATGGAATTTTCTTTTCAAAATTGAACTCAAAATCATATCCAAACAACAACAAGAGGCCGGCCACTTAAGGTGCAAGATGGATGATCAAATTGAATTTAAATTCAAAGTTAAACTTGAATTTAAATTCAACCATGATTTGAATTCAAGTTTCAACCAATTGGAGACTTAAATTTCAAGAAGATTTCAGCCTATATCTCCAGCCATTAACACGCCATCTTGAAGGATAAAAGAAGGATAGATTCCAATTCAAATTGAATCTAAGTTTGAATTCAAATTCAAACTCAATTTTGAATTCAAACTTCAACCATCTTTTGAATTCAACCCCAGCCATATTATCATAATCAAATCAGGTTTCATGACACCTCTTGGATATCCTGAACACGGCTGGAAGGAGTGTGGAGGGGGATTCAGCAACCAAATTCAAAGTGCACTCAAATTCAAACTTAACTTGAATTCAAACTTCACCAAACTTTTGAATTCAAGTTCAAGCACCTCCTACTTATCAAATTAGCTCCTCCAAGACATTATTTGTACATCAAACACGGCTGGATACATTGGAGATAACATCTTGCAAGCATTTCAAATTTTAGCTACAATTTGTTTTAGTTTTGAGTTCAAACAATTTTCGTTTTTCAAACAATTGTTAGCTAGCTTATTTGAATTTATTTCTGGTCATTTCAAAGGCTGATAGGACGAGAATTGTAGCCTATAAATAGAGCCTTTGGCCGATTGGAAAAAAAAACTTTGGATGAATAAAATTTCTTGATATTTCCTTCACTTATTGTGAGAGTTTGTTTTCTTGGTTTTCCATTAAAAACCTAAATTAAGATCCTTCAAAGTTGAGCATTTTGGAGGTGTTGTCATTGCTTAAAGATGTCGTCCAGGAGGGCCATATTGGTTTGCCTGATCAACGACCATCTTGAAGTGTTGGTCTTGCTCATTTGATCCACACGTTTTTATCACTAAGGAAGCAAGGGGAAGTCTTCTTCCTTATGCCTAACCCTTTGTGAATGACGTTTGGAAGGTGGAATTGTTGGAGCCCACGTCTTGCACGCATCATCTTACATAACCAGATTACATTGGTTCACATCAGATTTAGTGCCTATATTCATGCTACACTCTCGCTATCTACTATTGAATGTGCTTTCCTAACTTTACAGAACCGCATTCAATTTATTCATACATTTATCTTTCTTTTTAAGGTTCAAGATTTGTTTCTGTAGCGTAGTATATGTCACTTACAAGTTTTTGTGGCAGAATTTATTATCTCACATTTCACTTGTATTTGTGTCCATTTCCAAATCTTGCAGAAGCCTAGGTTTTGTTTTTAAAATGACTTCAGGCTATTCGTGAGTATACCACTTAAGTGTGAAACTCTAGTGAGAAACTTTAACTTTAACAGCAACAAATAATGTACGAGGAAGCTACCAAAATTTTAGGAAACAAAAGAAAAGAAAAAGTGAAAAGCTAATGTGAACAAATGACAAGAAGAATAGGTGACAAACACCTCTGTGGGGATGACTTGAATATTAGCTTCAAACATAAACGTGATAGATGAAGATAAGAACTGAAATACACATAAATACCTCTCCTTTCATAATCTTTTCATTGCACCATCGGCAAGTAGCAATGGCAGTTTGAGAGATTTCAATACCACATTCTGAAACAGGTGGAGGAGAGACCTTTGTAGGGCCACCACCCTCTATATATTTTCTGATCTTTTGCTGGTCTTCCTAGCTAAGCAATTCTAAGCCTTCAACGTCATCTACACAATAAAAGCGAAGTGAAACATTCAGCAACACAGAAATCGGCAAAAGGAATAATAAACAAAAAACAATGGGGTGCCTACGCTTTCATCTGATATGCTCTTTTTAAGAAGTAGTCAGCACGATTCCACATCTGATGATAAGAGCAAAAGAAAGAAAAGAAAAAAATCATTTATAAGAAAGTCAATCATTGATCTCATAGTTCAGAATAGTTCAGCACAATTCCATGTGTCATTTGTTTGTAACAAGTAGCATGGACAATTGCCATGTCATTCTGTTCCAGCCAAATTTTGTCTGAAATGGCATTTTCCACATCAGTCCAATAGTTTAGGGGGGTTACGGGTGTGATTTAAAATATAAGGGGGGCAAAGGGTGAAATTTGTATACTACAGGAGGCAAAAGGTGATTAACCCTATTTAATTTTTAAAACAGGATTATGTATAAAAATAACTTCTAAAACAGTTCAAATATTTTTATACATATTTTTGGAAACAATAAGTGTGTATATATATGTATAATTTCTGAAAATAATTTAAATATATATAAGTGTGTATAATTCCGAAAAAACAGAATATATATACATACATACAAGTAATTTCAGAAACCATATTTATTTATATAAAATTCAGATAATAGAAAAAAAATAAATAAATATATATTTGCATTGATTTTTCAAAACAATTTAATATATAATTATATTATGCTGAAATCAGAAATATGTAAATACATATGTATTGCTGAAATTCTGAAAATATATAAATTTCCCAAAACAGTTTAATATTTATTTATAGATAATTATGTAAATAATAAATATTTTTATGTATAAATCCAAAAATAATATATATTTGTATGTGTGTATATATATACAATTTCAAAAACAGAATTATATATTTAAATAAATAATTTCTAAAATAATTTAATACCTATTTACAATAATTATGGAATATATATATATATATATATATATATATATATATATATGAATAAATCTAAAAAAACATTTATATATATGTGTATATATATTTAATTTCAAAAACAGAATTATATATGTATAAATAATTTCCAAAACAGTGTAATATAAATTTTGAAAAACCAAAAAACAATAAATTTTATGTATATATATAAATGTGTCAATTTCGAAAATAATTATATAAATAGCGTATAATTCTGAATTACGTACATAAAATATGTATACCGAAATATCAACCTACATACATATATATAATCCTAGTAGTAGTAAATTATATACACACAACATAATCACATTCATAAACTATCAAGTTTTCAATCAAAAAGAAAATACATTCATAGAACACATAAAATAAACTCAATAAAATTCGTGATAGAAATTCCAAGTAGAGAGGTGGGGTACTTACCTTGGATTGTAGGGTTGCCTAATTTTTTTCCCCTTCCTTTTCTTCTTCCTCCATCTTCTTCTTTCTCTCCTATTCTTTTCATTATTTCAGTAATTGCAGTGTGTGTATGTGAATGGTGCTTGGCCCGTTGGAATAATGTGAAGGTAGGGGTTATAAAAAATATTTTATTTTTTAAAGAGGGGAGAGATTTTTGGCCGATGATAGGGGAGTGGGGGAGGGAAATGGGGAGTAAAAGGTGGGGAGTGGTTAATGGGGTTTTATTTCTATTATTTTTTCTATAAGATACATGCATATTAATTATTATTCATTTATTTTTTTTAAAAAAAATCTCATGGGTTGTAACAGTCTACCCCCCTTACAAAAAGAGGGAAGTGATATGGGCGTCACTCAGTAAGTACCCACTTATACTTAGAACAAAAAACATATACGAAAGAAACACAGAACTAAAATAAACCAATAAACAGCAATAAAAGACAAACCCGGTACTTGTTCGCAAATAAAAATATCTCCTAAAGAAAACTTAAGCAATAAAACATCAAAAGAATCACAAGTAAATCGACAAACCAAACATCTCCATTCATGCTCTCGTGATGCATGCTCATTTGAAAAACCATGACACATGGAACAACATCAAACCATGCAATATGACATACAATTCTGTCCGAAAATAGTTTATATAATTGTATATATTTTTATATCCGAAATTAATATAACTAAATATTTAATTCTATTTAAAAACAATTTATATTTATGCATAAACTTAATATAGGAAAATAACATGAATGTATATATGCAAATTTTATTTAAAACACTTTATATAATTAGCATATATTTAAATACGAAAATTGACATAAATATATACATAATTCTTGAGAAAATCAGTTTATATATTTATACATATAATTAAATACGAAAATCACATAATATAAACCTATAATTCTAAAAAACAAAAGTTTATTAAATTAATATATATTTAATCGGAAAATAGTTTTATATAGCCTAATTTATGTAAAAAAGTTTATATAATATATATATATATATATATATATATATATATATATAAAGTACTGAAAAAGAAAACAATATATATAAATTACTTCGAAAACAGTGAAAACAATAAACTGAAAATAAAATCTGAAAAAAATAAACTATAAATAAAATCATATATATATATATATATATATAAATTACTTCAAAAACAGTGAAAACAATAAACTGTAAATAAAATCTAGAAAACAGTAAATTGAAAATAAAATATGCAAATAGTTTAATGTATACACACACACACTTATATATATATATATATAATCTAGAAAACAATAAACTAAAAATAAAATCTTGTATATATTTACATATAATATACAATTCTGCAAACAGCAGATAAATACATGTAAATATTTCTGAAAACAAAAAAAAATTATGTATATATATGTATAACTATATATATTTACGTATATATATGTATAACTATATTTCTGAAAGTAAAACAGACTTCTTTCCGGTGGAGGTAGGACTCCATCAAGGGTCTGCGTTGTGCCCATTTCTTTTTGCAGTTGTCTTTGACGAGTTGTCAAAGCCGATACAGGAGGCAGTTCTGTGGTGTATGCTTTTTGCTGACGATATTGTATTAGTCGCAGAGAATAGACATACCCTGAGTATGAGACTAGAGCTGTGAAGAGGTGTTTTAGAGAGAAGAGGCTTAAGGATTAGCCGTTCTAAGACCGAGCATCTGCACTGCTACTTCAGCGACGTAGCCGAAAGTGAGAATAGCCAGCTCACCATCGATGGTCAAGTGGTACCACATGTTAATAAGTTTAAGTACCTAGGATCATTTGTGCAGCAGAATGGGGACATAGATAGTGATGTAGCACATCGAGTTCAAGCAGGCTGGAGTAGATGGAGGGCGGCCTCAGGGGTGCTGCGTGACAAGAATTTTCCAACTAAATTAAAGGAAAAATTTTATATGGTGGCATTGCGACCGGCAATGCTATATGGGACAGACTGCTGGACCATCAAAAGGTCACAATTGCAGAAGATGGAAGTGGCAGAGATGAAGATGTTGAGGTGGATGTGTGGGCATATAAGGCTAGACCGGATCAGAAACGAGGTGTTTCGAGAAAGGTTAGACGTGGCTAGTATAGCAGATAAGATAAGGGAGGGAAGAATGAGATGGTTTGGGCATGTCAAACGGAGACAGACAACGGCGTCAGTCAGAACAATTGAAAGCCTCATTGTAGAGGGAAACAGGAGTAAAGGCAGGGCCAAACTAACTTGGCATGAGTAGAATAAGCACGACCTACTAGATTTGTACTTCTCTGAGGACATGGTCCAGGATAGGAGTTCATGGAGACATAAGATTAAGGTTAACGAGGTATAGGTCATATATAGGGACACCTTAGAGTATATTTAGGGACATAGATAGGCGTAGACACTATCTACGCTTTAGGTTGATTGTGCATTTGTTTGCTTATGTTTTACTGTTGTTTTGCATTACATATACATATACACATTATGTGTATTTTAATATCGAAAGCCTCCTGAATCCCTCACTAACACACTAGCACATCATATCTCTATTATTATGCCATTTATGCAGGTACATATAGAACCGGGGGTCTCATTGGAAGCAGACTCTCTATCCCTTGGGACAGAGGTATTGTCTTCCTACCACTTACCCTCCCCAGACCCTAACGATAGCTTTTGCTGTCATTGGGATATACTGGATACGGATGATGTGGGCGGTTGGGTGAGTTGGTGCTTTTTATGCCTCTTCTGTTTCATATATTTTTCTTACATGACTATGGACTACATTATTTTGCTGAGGTATGGATGCGGGCTTAATCACAAACATCGTGCTGTTGCTTGTCCATCGGCTCGTACGGTGCCATTGTTGCCCGAACCAGTATTGGTGTCGGGCAACCTAGGTACATCCTTCCACTCATATCTCCATTTTTATATTTACTATAGTTATTTGTGGATGCAAATGGATATGACTGCTGTTTTGATTATCATTCTGAGGTACAATCTTTGGCTTTGGCAAGAGATCAAGAGTTTGTCGCTAGATGGATTCGCTATTTCAGCCTCGTAGTGGCCTTTTCTTTCGGCACATGATTGTCATAAGTTTCCCTGTTTTAGTTGTATTTCTTCTTTACATTGTATTTTGCGATTCTTATATGTTTTTCTTCAACTACATTGTTTAGTTTGGGAGAGTCCCCCCCCATAGATACCACTGACACGTAACCACGGTATTCCTCCGCCACAAGTGAGGGTCTATATTAATAAAATCCCCGGACGGTACCGCCCATCCTTCACCTAATATATATATATATATATATATATATATATATATATATATATATATATATATATGTATGTATGTATAAATCTATATATATATATATATATATAATTTCTAAAACAGTTTAATATATGTATGTATGCTTCATATTCAAAGCATTGATCATCATCACTTTCAACCCGTGGTTTATGAGGATATTCCAGAATTCTATGATAAGTGCTGCATTTTGGGTTATAAAAGAGATCACTGTGGGAAAACTCCTAGGGTGGGACCAGATACAGTTCCGCCAGTTCAAACATGGAGGCCGAAAGTACATGATCCTGCTCCAGACCCTTCTCTCGTGTAGGTTGAATCGTTAAAGGTTCGTGCAGAATCTTCCCTGCCAGGGGATGCACAGTGACCAATATTCCAACGACAGAATTTCAGCTGGTTATTCCTTCAGAGGATACTGATATTCAACCCTCAGATTCTCAAAATGTGTCTATCCTTGGACAATCGTCGGATGATGTTTCTTTGCCACAAACTTAGATCTGGGATCCCTCTCCGGATACACCGCTGGTGCACATAGTTTCTGATTCAGATTTGCCACAGACTGTTGTTGCAACTGATACTACGCTGCATGATATGCAGCAGGAATATCGTCAGTTATCAGAATCCCTGTCTCGCCGCAATCCTGCTATCCAGGACGACACTTCTTATGCCAAGTTACTTCAGCATATCGTTAATCCCCCAGCAGATGTTGATGATGATGGTTTCATCCCATGTGTTCGTAAACGTACTCGCCGCCTTCACTGTCAAATCCCTCGACCGCCACGCCAGGTTGTTACACATAGTGTTTCGCGTTCTTCAAGCTCTTATTCACATTTGTCTCAATGAATATACTTACCTGGAATATAAGAGGCTTGCACACCTCTCTTCCACGTTTGCGCATGTTGATTAATAATTACTCCATCCAGTTTTTATTCGTTGTTGAACCACAACAATTAGAATTGCGTATTCAACAGGCAAAAATGTAGCTTGGATTTAGTTCTTCAAAAAGTGTGTGTGATGGTAGAGCTTGGTGCTTTTGGCATTCGTCTATCATGGATTTTTTGGATGTTCATGTCTCTGAGCAGGTAGAACATTTTAAATTCTGTCTACGTACTACCCAACACATTTTTTTGATTTCATGTGTATACGGAAGGCATACGGTAGTTGATTGGCAAGACCTTTTGGCACTCTCTTAGGCATCATGCAGACGAATATTCGGATCCTTGGATTATTTCAGGCGATTTTAATACATTTTTATCCTTATCTGATCTTAAAGGGGTCTCTCGTCCTTCCTTATCTACCTTGACAGATTTTGTTAACATGGTACAATATGGTGCGTGGCATACTGTTTCTCATACTGGTACAAGATATACATGGCAAAGGGGCCGGGGCTTGGGTCGTGTCTTGTGACGTTTAGACTGGGTAATGATGGATTCTATGATTTATTTCCGGAGGTGCGATTGACGCATCTCAGTCGTACTTCATCAGACCATTGTCCTTTATTGATTTAATGTGGGCAAAACCCATTTAATGGACCAAACAGTTCTGTTTTCTCACTGCATGGACATCACACCCTGATTTCCATACCTTCATGAGAGTCACGTGGTCATCTTATCCAACAATAGGAGGCATGCGGGGCCTATGTGCTAAGTTGCGTTGTTTCAAAAAGGATATCTTCCGGTGGAACAAAGAGGTTTATTGCAACATTTTTCGACGTCTTGAATATGAGGAACAGCGCGCCAAGACAATGGAAACAACGTATGATCTTAATCCTACGGAATCAAAACTTGCAGCATACTCAGAGGCCAAAGCGGAACTACAAAATTCTTCCAACCAAGAGATGGAGTATTGGAAGCAAAAGGCCCGTGTTAAATGGCTTAAGGACGGAGAGGGTAATACAAAATATTACCATTCAGTAGTAAAGGATAAACATCGTCGTCAACGTCTACAACACATATATACAGACTCCGGTGAGTTGTGTGACACTCAGGACACTATGGGAGCTACTGCAATAGAATATTTCAAACGAATGTTTACCGCCCAGACAGTTGAGGAGCCGATGGATTTTCTCATAAATATACCTCAGCTTGTTTCATCGGAGGATAATTTTCTGAAGTTGCTGGGATGTAATTTATTCAGATGTGTATAAAGCAGTAAAAGAATTCTTCCTTGGCTTCCCGATCCCACGTGCGATGGCTCATTCCATGATCATCTTATTGCCAAAGGGAGAGTCTCAACGTTCTTTCAGTGATTTTTGTCCAATTGCATTATCCACTTTTATGAGTAAGATTCAAACACGTATTCTTGCTAATCGTTTGAATACTATTCTCCTCAGGATAATATCTCTAGAGCAAGCAGGTTTCCAAAAAGGTCGTATGATAGCGGAGCAGGTGTTGCTTGCCAATGAAATTATACACTGGTTTGATAAAGGATCCCGACCAAATAATGCAGTCATTAAATTGGATATGGCAAAAGCATTTGATCGCGTCAGTTGGCAATTTCTAAAGGCAATTTTAAATAAATTCGGCTTCTCATCCTTTTTCATCACTCTTTTGCTCAATCATTTGGAAGGTACTCATATATCTATATTGATTAATGGCCTACCTTATAGTTTCTTTCATCCGACGCGGGGGTTAAGCAAGGAGACCCTTTATCCCCCTTCTGTTTATCTTGGCAGTAAAGGGATTTAGTCGAGGATTGAAGCAGTTAGTGGAACAGTCGTATATTGTGTCTTTCTCATTAGGTCGCATGCCAATGTCCATCTCTCATTTATCATATGCTGACGACCTGTTGATTTTCTTAGCTGCCTCTCACAGCATCTACAACGCTTTAAAAGGTTCTTATCATCATATGAACGTGTTTCTGGTCAAGCCGTTAATTACCATAAAAGTTTGGTGGTTTTCCCGGATTGGATGACTTCATCTCGCCATCAAGCCTACATTGCCTTATTAGGGATGCGACAGACTACCTTTCCTTTGAAATATCTGGGGTCTTCTTTAAACAAAGGTATTACGCGTTCATACCATTGCCAGGCTTTATTGCAACATGTTGACACTTGCTTGGGAGGTTGGCAGACCAAGATTTTGGGGGCGGCAGGCAGGATCGTCTTAATACGATATGTATTATCGACTATCCCTAATCATATTATAGCGGCTACACAGTTGCCTCGTAGCATCATACGGACCCTTGAGCTTAGGTTTGCACGCTTTCTATGGGGATCACAGGAGCATCATTGGATCTCGTGGCGACGAATATGTCACCCACATTTTGAGGGTGGTTTATCCATTCGAGGGTTAAGTGATGTTCAAGATGCATACTCTTGTAAGATTTGGTGGTTATTTCATCACAGTAGCACTTTATGGGGACATTACATGAGGCTACGTTATGGACATAGAACTGACTTTATTCCCCGCTTATATGATTCTCCAAGTTGGCGTCGCATTTGTTCCATAAATACAGTTTGCTCGCCCATGGTGCAATGGCTAGATGGATCGCCTATATGGCAGTCCCCTACTCGCGATTTCTCTCTACGACACGCATATGATTCCCTTCGCCCAATTGCGCCCACGCAGTTGTCTTATTCTTTTGTTTGGATGAAATCACAGCAGCCTGCAATCCAGGTTTTTCTTTGGAAATTGTTTCAAGGCATTTTGCCTCTGCCCGATGTTGTTGCTCGATTTAGACAAAGTTTGCCTTCAATATGTCCATTCTGCCGCGTATTGTTTGCCTTTACTAACCATTTGTTTTATCACTGTTCGGAGATTCGGGTGATCAGGTCATACTTTGATGCTCTTTTGGATATAGATACATATCATGCAGGTAGTTGGCGTACGTACTTCTTGTCGGTTTGTATTGGTGCTCCGTCAAACTTTCTAGGAGAAATGCAACATGTATATCTTGGTATCCTACTGTGGAACATTTGGAAAACTTATGCTTCAATGGTATTTGATGAGACTGTATGGTCACAACGCACATTAATACACACAATTCGCAAGGATATCTTCCTCTGTGCAAAATCAAGGAATGGAACAAAGCTTGCGACATCAGTTCCTAGAATTATACAGTTAGGCCTTTCTCCGGCACTACGCTCGCGCCAGATGCGCATCATTCGTTGGAGTCCACCATCCACTGGCCGATTAAAATTAAATACAGATGCTTCGGGCTGTAGATCACAAGCAGCAGGCGGTGCCATCCTCCGCCACTCAGGGCGAATTCGTACATGCATTCTCCTTCCTTTTACGCCATGATTATCCTCTTCGGGTAGAGACACATGTTATGCTACTTGCTCTCCTTTATTACGGGCCACAGTATAGAAATCTCATTGTTGAAACAGATTGCCAAAAGTTGGTATCGGCGTTGGGAGATCTTGCGACATCTCTAGCTCCAGATATTCTGCGCTTAAGGGCCTTCATCCAGATATATCATGTTGAGGTACACTATGCTCCTCGGGAACTGAATCAAGCTGCACATTGGCTAGCGCAGAAAGTAAGAACACATCGCGCGACTAGATACTACACCACGACATCCTCATTGCCTTCACTTGTTTGCGGAATTGTTACCACGGATTCCACCATCCCAGCGTTTAGACCAGATTGATGCCTTCCCTCATGGATTTCATCACTATATCAACTCTTCAGCTACTGGCCTCGACGTCCATCTTTGCACTTCCGATGGTTGATTGTCACTGTCTTATCTTCATAGATTATTTGCTTGCTATACATATGCATTGTTCCAACCACATAAATATGTATGCTTTTTTCCTTCGCCAAGGTTTTATCCACAAAGGTGGTTTTACTTGGCAAGGTTTTAATGCGGTATATCATATGTCGTTGGACAATGTCATTTCATCAGTTGCTTTATTATCTTTACTCATATGATGATATACATTGATTCATGTAATATGGTATTCCTCTGCCATAAGTGAGGTTTTAATACATAATACATCTTTTGCCAAAAAAAAAATATAAATCCAAAAATAATATACATATATAGATACATATATTAATGTATCCATATATTTAATTGGGTTAATCACCTTTTGTCCCCCTGTAGTACGCGAGTTTCACCTTTGCCCCCCTTATGTTTTAAATTACACCCTTAACCCTCCTGAACTATTGGACTGATGTGGAAAATGCCATTTCGGGCAAAATTTGGCCGGAACAGAATGACATGGCAATTGCCCATGCCACGTGTTGCAAAAAAATGCCACGTGGAGTCAATTAATTGTGTGTCACTCTTCAACAGCCCATTTTCCTCTATATCTTCTACCATCTTCTCTATCCTCTCCTCAATCTGGTTTACCTCTTCCAAAAAAGGATTAAGCTCCTCAAGTAGCAGGTTCATCTCCTTTTCCATTTCAAACAACTGTGAGTGAGTCGCTCAAACTTGACATGCTTCTTTTTAACATCAAGCGAGATTGTTAGCTCTTCTATCTTACAAACCGATGCCTCTTTCTCCTTCTCCAGAGCGGAGTATTTTCCTCCTGATTCTGAATATATTTTCTCCAATGTTTCAAGTCTTATTTGAGTGCTCACCAGTTCATAAGCCAAATTATCCTTATTGCCAGCAATAACGCCTTTCTCATTTACAAGTGACTTAGCAAATCTTCTAAGGTACACGACTTGGTCTTCAATCCTTGAAGTTTAGTATGAGCATCAGAAATGGAATTCTCAAATACAACATTTTCTTCCGATATTCTCTTTATATTTTCAGTTGTTTACTTCAGCTCAAATACTAGGGAAGCCTTCTCGTCAATAAGAGAAGTTCTCTTGTAATAGAGATTTATAAGGTTCTTCTAGAGCTTCTATTTTTTCTATAACAGCCTCTAATTCTGCATTTAAATCTGTTAGTGAAGTCTCTAGCATAGAGTTTTTCTCAAGAAGCTGATCTAAGATTACCACCTTCTCCAGAAGAGCAACCTTCTTATTCTTTTCTCTTTGGCATGTTTCTTTCAAAACCGAGTCTTCATCCTGCCGCTCTCGCACCGATGACCCAAGTGCTGAGGACTCGATCGATCCTACTGCATGCACATGCTTCATAACAGACAATGTTGCTTGTTCAAAATTAATTCTTCTTTTAGACAATAAATTTCTTGCTGAAGTGCGTTTTCCTGTCCACTTGGAGCTCAATGCAAAAGGTGATTAACCCAATACTCCACGTGGCATTTGTTTGCAACATGTGGAATGGGCAATTGTCGTGTCATTCTGTTCCGGCCAAATTTTTTTTGAAATGGTATTTTTCACATCAGTCCAATAGTTCAGGGGGGTTAAGGGTGTGACTTAAAACATAAGGGGGGCAAAGGGTGAAATTCGCATACTACCTGGGGCAAAAGGTGATTAACCCTATTTAATTTCAAAAGCAGGATTATATATAAAAATAACTTCTAAAACAGTTTAAATGTTTTTATACATATTTCTGGAAACAATAAGTGTATATAGATGTATAATTTTTGAAAATAATTTAAATATATATAAGTGTGTATAATTTCGAAAAAAACAGAATATATATAAATACATAGAAGTAATTTCAGAAACCGTTAAATATTTATTTACATAAAATTCAGATAATAGAAAAAAATAATAAATATATATTTGCAATGATTTTTCAAAACAATTTAATATATAATTATGTAATGCTGAAATCATAAATACATAAATACATATGTATTGCTGAAATTCTGAAAATATATATAAAATTTCCCAAAACAGCTTAATATTTATTTATATATAATTCTGGAAATAATAAATATTTTTATGTATAAATCCGAAAATAATATATATTTGTATGTGTATATATATACAATTTCAAAAAAAGAATTATATATTTAAATAAATAATTTCTAAAATAATTTAAGACCTATTTACATATAATCCTGGAATGAATATTATATATATATATATATGTACGTATGTATGAATAGATCCAAAAATAAATCTATATATATGTGTATATATATTTAATTTCAAAAATAGATTTATATATGTATAAATAATTTCGAAAACAGTGTAATATAAATTCTGAAAAACAAAAAAAATAAATTTTATGTATATATATACATGTGACAATTTCGAAAATAATTATATAAATAGTGTATATTTCGAATTACGTACATAAAATATGTATACCGAAATATCAACCTACATGCATGTATATAATCCTAGTAATAGTAAATTATACACACAACATAATCACATTCATAAACTATCAAGTTTTCAATCAAAAAGAAAATACATTCATAGAATACATAAAATAAACTCAATAAAATTGGTGATATAAATTCCAAGTAGAGGGGGAGGGTACTTACCTTGAATTGTAGGGTTGCCTAAATATTTTTTCCTTCCTTTTCTTCTTCCTCCATCTTCTTCTTCTCTCCTATTCTTTTCATTATTTCAATAATTGCAGTGTGTGTGTGTGAATGGTGCTTGGCCTGTTGGAATAATGTGAACGGAGGGGTTATAAAAAATATTTTATTTTTTTAAAGAGGGGAGAGATTTTTGGCCGATGATAGGGGAGTGGGGGAGGGAAATGGGGAGTAAAAGGTGGGGAGTGGTTAATGGGGTTTTATTAATATTATTTTTTATGTAAGATACATGTATATTAATTTATTATTCAATTATTTTTTAAAAACAACAGTCTACCCCTTTTACAAAAAGGGGGAGTGATATGGGCATGACTCAGTCAGTACGCACCTATACTTAGAACAAAAACATATACGAAAGAAACACGAGAATAAAATAAACCTCTAAACAGCAATAAAAGACATATCCGGTACTTGTTCGCAAATAGTAATATCTCCTAAAGAAAACTTAAGCAATAAAACATCAAAAGAATCACAAGTAAATCGGCAAACCAAACATCTCCATTCATGCTCTCGTGATGCATGCTCATTTGGAAAACCATGACACAAGCAACAACGTCAAACCATGCAATATGACATATAATTCTATCCGAAAATAGCTTATATAATTGTATATATTTTTATATTCGAAATTAAAATAACTAAATATTTAATTCTCTTTAAAAACAATTTATATTTATGCATATACTTAATATATGAAAATAACATGAATGTATGTATACAAATTTTATTTAGAAACACTTTATATAATTAGCATATATTTAAATACGAAAATTGACATAAATATATACATAATTTTTTAGAAAATCAGTTTATATATTTATACATATAATTAAATACGTAAAATCACATAATGGCTTTTTCCACATCAGTCCAATAGTTCAGGGGTTTTACGGGTGTGATTTATAATATAACGGGGGCAAAGGGTGAAATTCGCATACTACAGGAGGCAAAAGGTGATTAACCCCTATTTAATTTCAAAAACAGTATTATGTATAAAAATAACTTCTAAAACAGTTCAAATATTTTTATACATATTTCTTGAAACAATGAGTGTGTATATATATGTATAATTTCTGAAAATAATTTAAATACATATAAGTGTGTACAATTCCGAAAAAACAGAATATATATAAATACATACAAGTGATTTCAGAAACCATATTTATTTATATAAAATTCAGATAATACAAAAAAATAAATAAGTATATATTTGCACTGATTTTTCAAAATATTTTAATATATAATTATAAAATGCTGAAATCAGAAATATGTAAATACATATGTATTGCTGAAATTCTGAAAATATATATAAAATTTCCCAAAACAGTTTATTTATTTATAGATAATTATGTAAATAATAAATATTTTTATGTATAAATCCGAAAATAATATATATTTGTATGTGTGTGTATATATACAATTTCAAAAACAGAATTATATATTTAAATAAATAATTACTAAAATAATTTAATACCTATTTACAATAATTATGCAATAAATAAATAAATAAATATATATATGAATAAATCTAGAAAAATTTTATATATGTGTATATATATTTAATTTCAAAAACAGAATTATATATGTATAAATAATTTCCAAAACAGTGTAATATAAATTTTGAAAAACCAAAAAACAATAAATTTTATGTATATGTATAAATGTGTCAATTTCAAAAATAATTATATAAACAGCGTATAATTCTGAATTACGTACATAAAATATGTATACCGAAATATGAACCTACATACATATATGTAATCCTAGTAGTAGTAAATTATATACACACAACATATTCACATTCATAAACTATCAAGTTTTCAATCAAAAAGAAGATACATTCATAGATTACATAAAATAAACTCAATAAAATTCGTGATAGAAATTCCAAGTAGAGAGAGGGGGGGGGGGGTACTTACCTTGGATTGTAGGGTTGCCTAAATTTTTTCCCCTTCCTTTTCTTCTTCGTCCATCTTCTTCTTTCTCTCCTATTCATTTCATTATTTCAGTAATTGCAGTATGTGTATGTGAATGGTGCTTGGCCCGTTGGAATAATGTGAAGGGAGGGGTTATAAAAAAATATTTTATTTTTTTAAAGAGGGGGGATATTTTTGGCCGATGATAGGGGGAGTGGGGGAGGGAAATGGGGAGTAAAAGGTGGGGAATGATTAATGAGGTTTTATTTCTATTATTTTTTCTATAAGATACATGTATATTAATTTATTATTCATTTATTTTTTTAAAAAAAATCACATGGGTGGTAACAGTCTACCCCTCTTACAAAAAGGGGGAAGTGATATGGGCGTCACTCAGTAAGTACCCACTTATACTTAGAACAAAAAACATATACGAAAGAAACACAGAAATAAAATAAACCAATAAACAGCAATAAAAGACAAACCCGGTACTTGTTCGCAAATAAAAATATCTCCTAAAGAAAACTTAAGCTATAAAACATCAAAAGAATCACAAGTAAATCAGCAAACCAAACATCTCCATTCATGCTCTCGTGATGCATGCTCATTTGAAAAACCATGACACACGGAACAACATCAAACCATGCAATATGACATATAATTCTATCCGAAAATAGTTTATATAATTGTATATATTTTTATATCCGAAATTAATATAACTAAATATTTAATTCTATTTAAAAACAGTTTATATTTATGCATAAACTTAATATAGGAAAATAACATGAATGTATATATGCAAGTTTTATTTAAAACACTTTATATAATTAGCATATATTTAAATACAAAAATTGACATAAATATATACATAATTCTTGAGAAAATCAGTTTATATATTTATACATATAATTAAATACGAAAATCACATAATATAAACCTATAATTCTAAAAAAACAAAAGTTTATTAAATTAATATATATTTAATCAGAAAATAGTTTTATATAGCCTAATTTATGCAAAACAGTTTATATAATATATTTATATATATTAAATACTGAAAAAGAAAACAGTATATATAAATTACTTCAAAAACCGTGAAAACAATAAACTGTAAATAAAATCGCACACACACACACACACAGATATATATATATATATATATATATATATATATATATATATTACTTCGAAAATAATGAAAACAATAAACTGAAAATAAAATCTGAAAAATAATTAACTGAAAATAAAATATGCAAACAGTTAAATATATACACACACACACACTTATATATATATATATATAAAATCTTGAAAACAATAAACTGAAAATAAAATCTTATATATACTTACATATAATATACAATTCTGTAAACAGTAAATAAATACATGTAAATATTTCTAAAATAAAAGAATTTACGTATATATATGTAAAACTATATTTCAAAACAGTTTATTATATATATCTAAATCCAAAACTGTAAAAACAGTTTTCTTAACTTATAAGCATATTTATTGAATATATACGAACAGTATATATGTGTATATTTATAATTTAAGAAACAATACATAATTTTGAGTGTATAATTCTAAAAAAATACAGCACTGTATATATATATATATAATTTCTAAAATAGTTTAATATATGTATGCATATATAATTCTGGAAACTATCAGTATATATATATATATATATATATATATATATATATATATATATATATATATATATATATATATATATATATATCTGTGTGTGTGTGTGTATAAATCCGAAAATAATATATACATATAGATATATATATTTATGTATCTATATATTTAATTGGGTTAATCACCTTTGCCCCCTGTAGTACGTGAATTTCACCTTTGCCCCCTTAAGTTTTAAATCACACCCTAAACCCTCCTGAACTATTGGACTGATGTGAAAAATGCCATTTTAGGCAAAATTTGGCCGGAACAGAATGACATGGCAATTGCCCATGCCATGTGGAGTCAATTAATTGTGTGTCACTCTTCAACAACCCATTTTCTTCTATGTCTTCTTCCATCTTCTCTACCCTCTCCTCAATCTGGTTTACCTCTTCCAAGAAAAGGATTAAGCTCCTCAAGTAGCAGGTTCATCTCCTTTTCCATTTCAAACAACTGTGACTGAGTCGCTCAAACATGGCATGTTTCTTTTCAACATCAAGAGAGATCGTTAGCTCTTCTATCTTACAAACCGATGCCTCTTTCTCCTTCTCCAGAATGGAGTATTTTTCTCCTGATTCTGAATATATTTTCTCTAATATTTCAAGTCTTATTTGAGTGCTCACTAGTTCATAAGCCAAATTATCCTTATTGCCAACAATAATGCCTTTCTCATTTACAAGTGACTTAGCAAATCTTCTAAGGTACATGACTTGGTCTTCAAGCCTTGAAGTTCAGTATGAGCATCAGAAATGGAATTCTCAAGTACAACATTTTCTTCCGATATTCTCTTTATATTTTCAGTTGTTTACTTCAGCTCAAATACTAGGGAAGCCTTCTCGTCAATAAGAGAAGTTCTCTTGTAATAGAGATTTATAAGATTCTTCTAGAGCTTCTATTTTTTCTATAACAGCCTCCAATTCTGCATTTAAATCTGTTAGTGAAGTCTCTAACATAGAGTTTTTCTCAAGAAGCTGATCTAAGATTACCACCTTCTCCAGAAGAGCAACCTTCTTATTCTTTTCTCTTTGGCATGTTTCTTTCAAAATTGAGTCTTTATCCTGCCGTTCTCGCACCGATGACCCAAGTGCTCAGGACTCGATCGATCCTACTGCATGCACCTGCTTCATAACGGACAATGTTGCTTGTTCAAACTTAATTCTTTTTTTAGACAATAAATTTCTTGCTGTAGTGCGTTTTCCTGTCCACTTGGAGCTCAACGCAAAAGGTGATTAAACCAATACTCCACGTGGCATTTGTTTGCAACATGTGGAATGAGCAATTTTCATGTCATTCTGTTCCGGCCAAATTTTTCCTGAAATGGTATTTCCACATCAGTCCAATAGTTCAGGGGGGTTAAGGGTATGACTTAAAACATAAGGAGGGCAAAGGGTGAAATTCGCATACTACATGGGGCAAAAGGTGATTAACCTTATTTAATTTCAAAAGCAGGATTATATATAAAAATAACTTCTAAAACATTTTAAATGGTTTTATACATATTTCTGGAAATAATAAGTGTGTATATATATGTATAATTTCTGAAAATAATTTAAATATATAAATACATAGAAGTAATTTCAGAAACCATTAAATATTTATTTACATAAAATTCAGATAATAGAAAAAAATAATAAATATATATCTGCAATGATTTTTCAAAATAGTTTAATATATAATTATGTAATGCTGAAATCAGAAATACGTAAATACATATGTATTGCTGAAATTCTGAAAATATATATAAAATTTTCCAAAATAGTTTAATAGTTATTTATATATAATTCTGGAAATAATAAATATTTTTATGTATAAATCCGAAAATAATACATATTTGTATGTATATATATATATACAATTTCAAAAACAGAATTATATATTTAAATAATTAATTTCTAAAATAATTTAATACCTATTTACACATATTTCTGGAATATATATATATATATATATATGAGTAAATCCAAAAATAAATTTATATATATTTAATTTCGAAAAGAGAATTATATATGTATAAATAATTTCCAAAACAGTGTAATATAAATTCTGAAAAACCAAAAAACAATAAAGTTTATGTGTATATATACATGTGGCAATTTCGAAAATAATTATATAAATAGCGTATAATTCCGAATTGCGTACATAAAATATGTATGCCGAAATATCAACCTACATACATGTATATAATTTTAGTAATGGTAAATTATACACACACAACATAATCACATTCATAAACTATCAAGTTTTCAATCAAAAAGAAAATACATTCATAGAACATATAAAATAAACTAAATTAAACTGGTGATAGAAATTCCAAGTAGAGGGGGAGGGGACTTACCTTGGATTGTAGGGTTGCCTAAACTTTTTTCCCTTCCTTTCTTCATCCTCTATCTTCTTCTTTCTCTCCTATTCTTTTCATTTATTCAACAACCCCGTGGTTACCAAAGACGCCAAAATCCCCTTTTCCCGCATGATGACGATTTTCTCAAAACCAAAATCAATATTCCCACGTTTTATGGTAAAAGTAATGCGGAGGAATATTTAGAATGGGAAACGAAAGTGGATTTGATCTTTTCTTGTACCAATTATAGTGAATTGCAAAAAGTGAGGTATGCTTCCATTGAATTTTCTGGTTATGCACTTAATTGGTGGACGAATTTGTGTCGAAATAGAACTAAGACGAGACAACCCCCAATCGCCACTTGGGAAGGAATGAAGTTTGAAATGCGACAACGTTTTATTCTAAACAATTATGAGAGTTCTATTTTCACGAGTTTGCATAACTTACGACAAGGTTCCAAAAGTGTAGACGAGTATTATAAAGAGTAAGAAATTTTGTTGGAGAGATCTAACTTGCAGGAACCTGAAGAAGCCACCAAGGCTCGATTCTTACATGGTTTAAACAGGGAGATTGCGCAAAGGGTTGACCTTCAACCTTACCTCGACCTCACAACCATGGTCCATATGGCTGAAAAGATTGAAGCGCAATTAAAGGTACGTACATCCTCCAATTTCAATTCCAATTATCGTACTAATCAGTCTTCGTCAAGATTTTCCAGCAAGCCTTCAGGAACGGGAAGTTCACGGCCTACAGGAGGTCAAGCACGTGACCAAGGTGCGTCACAAAGAATGGACAATCGTGTGCAATCCACACAAAGGAGAGATGAACGCACCCAACAAAAGGCTCCTACCGGAAATCCTTCGGATTCCTCAAACAGGTTTAGAGACATTAAATGTTATAAATGTCAAGGACGTGGTCACATAGGAAAAGAATGTCCTAATGCAAAACGAATCATGTTAATTGAAGAGACAAACGAATATGTGTCCGAGTCCGAGCATGAAAACGAGTCTGAGCATGATAATGAAATTGAACCTGAAGAGGATCTAGGTGCATTAGATGATTTTGACACCAAGGAATTTCTTGTTGTACGTAGAGCTTTAAATGCATATCCGAAATTAGATGATCACGAACAACATCGAGAAAACATTTTCCATATTCATTGCATGATAAATGGAAAAGTGTGCACCATGATCATTGATTCCGGTTCTTGTGCAAATGTGGCTAGCATCGAATTAGTGAGAAAACTGAATTTGCCTATGACTAATCATCCGCATCCTTACAAACTTGCATGGCTAAATGACTGCGGTGAAGTTAGCGTAAGTAAACAAGTTTTGATTTCTCTTAGCATTGGTAGTTACAAAGATGATGTTTTATGTGATGTCGCACCAATGCATGCTAGTCATATCTTACTTGGTAGGCCATGGCAATTTGATCGACATGTGACATATGATGGTTATTTGAATCGTTATTCTTTAAAATTGAATGACAAATTGTACAAACTGCATGCACTTCCACCACACAAAGTCCACGAGGATCACCAACGCATGTCCAAGTCTAGAGCCGATCCTAAGGAAAAAGAAGCCGAGAGAAAATTTGTGGAGTGTATGAAAAGTGAGAACAAAAAACACGAGAGCAAGGGAAAAGAGGTGGTGCCCCTAAGTGTCAACGAGTCTAAAAAGAAGTGTGGGTATTTCGCAAAGAAAAGAGAGGTTACACGTGCACTTTATAACAACCAAACTGTCCTCATCATCATCCCAAAGTCGTGTCAACTTGCCCTTGAAGAACTCCCACCAAACTTACCTACCTCAGTTGCGTCCCTTATCCAAGAATATGAAGTTCTATTTCCCTCCGAACCACCATCCGGATTACCACCCATTAGAGGAATAGAACACCAAATCGACTTTGTCCCAGGAGCCGTGTCACCCAATCGCCCAGCCTATCGAGCAAACCCCGAAGAAACCAAAGAAATCCAAAGGCAAGTAGAGGAGCTCCTAGCTAGTGGACAAGTTCGAGAGAGTCTAAGCCCATCTGCCGTCCCAGTCATTTTAGTACCCAAAAAGGATGGAACGTGGAGAATGTGTACCGATTGCCGAGCCATAAACAAGATTACCGTCAAGTACAGGTACCCCATACCTAGGCTAGACGATATGTTAGACATGTTGCACGGATCCAAATTCTTCACCAAAATCGACCTTAAGCAAGGGTACTTCCAGGTACGCATTAGAGAAGGGGATGAATGGAAGACTGCATTCAAAACCAAGTTTGGGCTCTATGAGTGGTTAGTGATGCCCTTCGGGCTCACCAACGCCCCTAGTACCTTTATGAGGCTAATGAATGAAGTCTTACGTGCGTTCATAGGACGCTTTGTCGTTGTCTATTTCGATGATATCCTAATCTACTCCCACACCATAGAAGATCATCTTGACCACATTAGAGCCGTTTTTGAAAAGCTTAAGCAAGAACAACTTTACGCCAACTTTAAGAAGTGCTCCTTTTGTTTAGAACGCGTAGTTTTTCTAGGATTTGTCATTTTGGCTGAGGGAGTAGAGATGGATGAGGAAAAGGTTAGGTCAATTGTGGAGTGGCCTATACCTAAGAATGTAGGGGAAGTTCGCAGTTTTCATGGACTAGCAAGCTTTTATAGACGCTTTGTCAAAGATTTCTCTTCCATAGCTGCACCCCTAAACGAAATTGTAAAAAAAGATGTGCCTTTTCGGTGGGAAAAGCCACAACAACTGGCATTTGACGAACTTAAACGTAGGCTGACCACTGCACCCATACTTAGACTACCAAATTTTGACGAAACCTTTGAGATCGAGTGTGATGCAAGTGGAGTGGGTATAGGCGCAGTTTTGACCCAAAGTAAGAAACCCATAGCCTACTTTAGTGAAAAGTTAAAAGGAGCAGCACTGAATTACTCGACCTATGATAAGGAACTTTATGCCCTTGTGAGATCCCTACAAACTTGGCAACACTATCTTCAACCTAAAGAGTTTGTGATCCACACTGACCACGGAAGCCTTAAGTATCTTAAAGGGCAGGGAAAGTTGAACAAAAGACATGCCAAATGGGTAGAGTTCATAGAACAATTTCCTTACGTGATTAAGTACAAACAAGGAAAGGATAATATAGTTGCCGATGCCCTCTCTAGGAGATACACGTTAGTGACTACATTATCTTCACGCTTCTTAGGATTCGAATCACTTAAGGACTTGTACCCCAATGACCATGACTTTGGCACCATTTTCGAAGCATGTAAAGGAGCACCATTTGGGAAATTTTACATACATGAAGGTTATCTTTTCAAAGAACAAAAATTGTGCGTTCCCCAATCATCCCTACAAGAAGCATTGACTAGAGAAGCCCATGGGGGAGGCTTAATGGGTCATTTCGGAGTGTTCAAAACCCTTGAGACCCTTAAGGAACATTTCTATTGGCACCACATGCGAGTAGACGTCGAGAGATTGTGTGGTAGTTGCATCACTTGCAAACAAGCCAAATCCAAGTCCCAACCACATGGCCTTTACACGCCTTTACCCGTCTCTGATGCCCCTTGGATTGACATTTCCATGGACTTTGTGCTAGGACTTCCTAGGTCTCGGGGAGGACACGATAGCATTTATGTTGTGGTTGATCGATTTTCAAAAATGGCACATTTCATTGCATGTAGGAAAGTTGATGATGCCACACATGTTGCTGATTTGTTCTTCAAAGAAATTGTCAGATTGCATGGCATGCCACGTACAATTGTAAGCGATAGAGATACGAAATTTATGAGTCATTTTTGGCATGTTTTGTGGGCTAAACTTGTTACACAATTGTTGTTTTCCACCACCGGACACCCACAAACTGATGGACAAACTGAAGTCGTTAATCGTACTCTTTCTCAACTTTTGCGTGCCATTTTGCAAAAACACATTAAACATTGGGAAGATTGTTTGCCATATATCGAATTTGCATATAATAGGAGTGTCCATCACGGTACTTTGCATAGTCCATTTGAAATTGTGTATGGCTTTAATCCCTTGTCTCCCATCGTTTTGATTCATATTCCCGTGCATGAACGTTCTAGTCTTGATGGTAAACAAAAAGCGGACAACATAAAGAAACTGCATGAACAAGTTAAAACACAACTAGAAAAGAAAAACAAAGCTTATGAAAGACGAGCTAACAAACATCGGAAAAGAGTTGTGTTCAAACCTGGAGATTTAGTGTGGTTACATTTGCGCAAAGAAAGATTTCCCAATGAAAGAAAGTCAAAATTGTTGCCTCGAGGAGATGGGCCCTTTAAAGTATTGAAACGCATAGGTGACAATGCATACATCCTCGATCTTCCCGACAGGTATGGTTCAATTTCACCTACTTTTAATGTTGCTGACCTCACCCCTTTCAACGATGGCCTTTTTGATTCGAGGACGAATCCTTTTGAGGAGGGGGGGATTGATGAGGATCAAGGGTCCGATGAGGATCAAGGGCCCCATCAAGAGGTCAAAGGTCCTATGACAAGAAGGAGGGCAAGGGAACTTTGTCATCAAGTTGCCACCTTCTTGTACAAGCATGTTCAAGATGAGCCTAAGACTCCTTGGGTTCATTTCATTGAACCTTCAACTTGAGCATGTATCGCATGCAGTCTACACTCTTTGTTTTTTTGGATTTTATTTTGTGTCGTGTGATCTTAGTTTTATGTATTTGGTTTGTAGGTAAATTAGGTACAAGAGAATGTTTGAAGAGAATGTTTCAAGAGAATGTTTAAAGAGAATGTTGAAGAGAATGTTTCAAGAGAATGTTTCAAGAGAATATTTGTCTATGCTAAGACAAATTCAAAAGTGTCCAAGATAGAGTCTCTTGATCAAGTTGAAATCAAAGTATCTTCATCCACCAAAGGAGGGGCCGGCCATATGGAATTCAAAAAGGGAGATTAACCTGAATTTAAAATTCAGCCACGATTTAAAATTCAAGTTTCAACCAGATTAGGCCTTCAAATTCAAGATAAAGATTTCAGCCATTTTTTGAAGAAACCACACGCCTATCTTGAAGCAAGGATGAGGATGGATCACAAATCAAATTTGAATCCAAGTTTGAATTCAAATTCAAACTCAATTTGAATTCAATCTTCAATCAACATTTGAATTCAATTCCAACCACTTTATCATCATCAAATCAAGTCTCCAACAACCTCATGAGTCATCAAAAACGCCAATCTCATCATCAAACATGACCAGATTCATTGAAGATAATGTCTTGCAAGATTTGAAGTTTTAGCTAGAATTTGTTTTAGCTTTGAATTTAAATAATTTTCAATTTTCAAACATTGTTAGCTAGCTTTATTTTGAATTAGTTCTAGATATTTTAAGGCTCAAGTTCAGCCTATAAATAGAGCCTTAGAGGGACGCTTGAAAGACACCTTTTGATGAATAACAATTCTTGATATTTCATTCACTTTGTGTGATACTTTGTTTTCTTGGTTTTGCATTAAAAACCTAGGTTAAGATCCTTCAAAGTTGAGCATATTGAAGGTGTTGCCATTGCTTAAAGGTGCCGTCCAGGAGGGCCGTTTTGGTTTGCCTGATCAACGACCCTTTTGAAGTGTTGGTCTTGCTCATTCGTTTAATCCACACGTTTTTAATCACTAAGGAAGCAAGGGGAAGTCTTCTTCCTTGTGCCTAACCCTTTGTGAAGGACGTTTGGAATGTGGAATCGTTGGAGCTCACGAGTTGCACGCATCAATAACCAGGTCGATTCTCTCCAGGCTTGTACGGTCATAATCATCAACAGATCAATTAACCCCGGATCTGAAGCGGGTTAGGCTGGCCAGAATCAATGGTACCAATAGGAGTCATTCTTTTCAAAACTGAAATCTTTTCTTTAAAAGCGCTTTTCGTAACTTCTTTGACATAAACTCAGTTTCATAAATCACGTAAATGATGATGATGCAATGCATGACATGCAATATGAAACTCATGGCTAGATGCATCACATAATACATATATGGTCTTGTTCCTTAAGCTGGAAAAATTTCCAGAATTAACGTTTTGTTCATGCGGCCTCAAACCTCACAATTTGGGCCTATTTTCATGATCTCATGACATACATATGCATAGTGGAGTCTTATCTACTTGACATACAAATTTCGTAAAGTTTCAAGACATATAAAACCCTCAAATCATTAAATTACCAAACAGGATACTGCTGAATCCAGCAGCTCAGTACCCATCTTTTACCTTGCTTTCAAGCCATAAAATCTTATTTAATTTGGGCCAATACCTTGAAAATATAGTAGACATACCAAGAAATAATATTCACGAGCCCAATAGCACATACGAGTTCAAATTTGTAATAATAAGGCCTCCTAACTCATGTCATAATTCTGTCCTGTTTTCTAGTTTTGCACCGCTAAATTCATCTCAATTGTTAACCATGAAAACGGTGATTTCAAGCTGATTTATCTATATGGACATGTTCATCTATGTCTTAAGTGATTACCATAAAAATTCCAGAGCAATCCAATAGGTTTAAGGTGGTCATTCAATTATTTTCCTAAAGATAGGTACATGCAGAATCTGGAATGACCAGCTTTCACTAAAAATTCTATTGCGAATAAACCACAAGTCCTTTTACCAAAATTCCAACTCACGGATTTAATAAACACACAAGGCTAGCATCCTACCAAAAATCAGCTCATTTGCACATTTCTATGGTCCAATTTCAGGTCATACAACACGTCACTTAAATCTGTCCTGTTCTAGTAATTTTTCCTTTTTATCACTTTTCTTGTTAAATGTTTACCAACTAAACTTATTCCTCTAAAATAACTTACTAGCCACCAAATACACCTTTTAAAATAGACATTACAGGTTCTATAACATTCTATAGGCTACATACGAATAACTTCAAAAACAGTTTGAAACTTACACATAGCATACATTGTTATTGCACATCTTGTACTTAATAAAGTCTACCTTTGGCACAATTAATTTATGTACCACATAACACCCAAAACAGCCCGTTTCTTACACATGAGAGGGCTTATATTTCGTTTTCATGATGAACATAACACACCAAGTATTAAATCATTCAAACATACAACTTCCATATATCTTTTGCCTCACAAGACATATTCTTCACAAGAACCATTGTTCAGCCCTACCTCCTCCTTCAACCGTCCCCTTCTATGGTAAGAAAGAGATATGTTTCCATTTTTAACTTAGACATACAACATATTCATATTCAATGTAGGCAAAGAACTCATCTTTGAGAAAATTTCACACATGCAAGTCACTTTTCTTAAGGAACACTAAGTTTTCATGCTTTAAACTTAGTACTTTCAACTAAGATTTACATCTTATGCATAGCTAGCCATTCAAGCACATACTTCACAAATAAGTCAAGATTATCTAGAGTATACTTGCCTCTTTAAGCTAGAAACTTCCTTTAGCTTGAATCTTGGATAGAAAGGCTTGAAGTTTCCCTCCACTACTTCCATAGGACAAACGGTTTTTTGGGGGGGGGGGAGAAGAAACATTAGCTATCCATTTATATGAAGAATAGAGCTAGATTAAGGCTATACTAACTTACCAAATGAGGCTTGAATGGAGTTCAAACCACCAAGGTATTAACACCACTTAGTAGCTTGAGAAATCCTCACCTAAGGACCAAGGAGGTCACGGTTTAAACAAGGAAAAAGATACCAATGTGAGCTTCACCTCTTGAAATAGGAAATTCACCCAAGGGAGTTTAGGATATACTTAGATGGACCTTGAAGCTTGGTGGTGGAGATACCTTTGAGCCTTCTACTTACCCTCTAGCCGTATGTTTTTAGGGAAAGGAGAGGGAGATTCTTTGCTACTTGCTTGATCAATTCTTAAGGATGTAGTGGGCTAGGGATGGATGAAAAGGCTCCTTATTAAAGAAGAAGAAGAAAGCTTCTTGGTTAGGGGAGGGGCCGGCGCATGAAGGGGAGAAGGGGGAGACAAGGTTGCATGAAAAGTAAAAAGTAACCTTGGGGGTCTTACAAATTAGCATCTTTTGTCCCCCATGCTTGCCTTTTCCTTAATTATTTTATTCTTGATTTTCTTAATAAAATAGAAATAGGAAATATCATGAGCCTTTTGAGAACCTCATGGGGTTGCCGAATGTAATGAGGGTTGGGAGCCCTAGGGGATTATTTTTGTTATTTCTCATATTTTCATAATTCATGCTTGTATAATTACCCTACTACTTGTAATCTCTAATTGCTTTTGGGCTTGATTTTAAAAAGGCCCTTAGGATTAGTCTTCTTATAATTGGAAGAACATTCTAAGGCCCTTTAAGGCCTTGTGGCCAAACTCTTAAGATCTTGGGGGTGAATTGGCTATTTCATATGCTTCATAACTCATGCTTGTGTAATTATACAATATTTTCTTTGAGAAAATTTAATTAAAGAAGTAATAATAAAACTTAGTAAAATGTACTTGAAGGATGCAACTTTTCATTAATTCACTTATACAAGTCTCAAGTACAATATGATTTTTCGTTGGGTACAACATCCTCCCCCCTTATTACAAGTTTCATCCTTGAAACTTAAGAGCGTTAATAAAAAAGGTAGGGGTATAAGCTTCTCATGTTTTCTTCCGTCTCCCAAGTAGCTTCATCATTCGAATGGTGCTTCCATTGCACCTTAACCATAGGAATAGATTGTTTCCTTAGTGTCTTTTCCTTGCGGTCAACAATCCTCTCCGGCTCTTCTTCATATGTCGCGTCGGCTTCAACTTTCAAAGGTTTCTCGTCAATGATATGACTAGGCTCATGCACGTACCGGCGAAGCTGAGATACGTGAAATACATCGTGCAATTGAGATAGCAATGGCGGTAGTGCTAGCCGGTAAGCAACTTCTCCAATCCTTTCAAGAATCTCATATGGCCCAATAAATCTTGGCTTAATTTGCCCTTTATACCAAATCTTTTAACTCCCTTTGACGGTGATACTTTCAAGAACACTTTTTCTCCAGCCTGAAATTCCAATGGCCGTTGCTTCTCGTCGCCCAAACATTGCTTCTATCTTGGGCCGCTTTCAACCTTTGCTTGATTACCATCACTTTTTCTCGAGTCTGCTCCACTAAGTCAGGTCCGGTAAAAACTTTATCTCTAATTTCGTCCCAATACAATGGAGAGCGGCACTTTCTCCCATATAGTGCTTCCTAAGGAGTCATCCCAATAGATCGATGGTAGCTATTATTATAGAAGAACTCCACCAGCTTGAGGCTCTTGTCCCAACTTCCTCTGAAGTCTTCCAGTGTTTGGATGGTTCTCTCCGATTGACCATCCGTCTGAGGGTGAAATGCAGAGCTCATTCGTATCTCGGTGCCCATCGCTTTTTAGAAGGCTGTCCAAAATCGAGAAGTAAAGCGAGGGTCGCGGTCATAAACAATGCTCATGGGTACTCCATGTAAGCACACAATCTCATCAACATACATAGTAGCCAACTTCTCCATAGAGGCTTTGATGGTAATAGCCATGACGTGAGCAGACTTCGTTAAACGATCGACTACTACCCAAATAGCATCATGTCCATTCTTTGTCATTGGCAGGTCAGTCACGAAGCCCATAGTAATGTGGTCCCACTTCCACTCGGGGACTTCGAGGGGCTGCAACAATCCACCGGGTCTCTGATGTTCCACTTTCACTTTCTGACAAACCAGGCATTTCTCCACGAATTCCGCAATTTGCCTCTTCATGCCATGCCACCAGAATTTTTGCTTTAAGTCTTGGTACATTTTGTTGGCTCCAGGATGAATAGATAAACGAGAATTATGAGCTTCCTGAAGAACTTCATTTTTTAGATCATCGTAGGTATGCACAGTCGTCCCCTAAACCACAAGCTGTCATCATTTTTGATTTCAAAATCCTCAGATGGTTTCGTCTTCAACTTGTCTTTAGTTTTCTTCAAAGCTTCATCTTTTTCTTGCCCCTCCTTAATTTTGTCAATCTGTGAAGGAATCAATACCAACTTAGCGAGCACGCTATCAATGGAATCAACCACCTCGAGATCAAACTATTCCATATTGCGTTGCAAAGGTGGTTGACGCGGATGGCTTGTCTTTCGACTCAAGGCGTCGGCAATCTTATTGGCTTTCCCCGGATGATATTGAATAGAGAGGTCGTAGTCCTTCATCAACTCTAGCCATCGGCGTTGACGCATATTTAATTCCTTCTGAGTGAAAAGGTACTTAAGACTCTTATGATCCGTGAAGATCTCGCACCTTTCACCGTACAGATAGTGTCTCCATATCTTCAAGGAAAAGACTACAGCCGCAAGCTCAAGATCATGTACTGGGTAATTATGCTCAAACGGCTTCAGCTTTCGGGATGCGTACGCAATCACTCGATATTTTTGCATCAACACACATCCAAGACCGTTTTTCGAGGCATCACTGTACACTATGAAGCTTTCACCCGGAATCGGTTGGGGCAAAACTGGAGCAGAAGTCAGCTTCTCCTTCAATTCAGTAAAATTCCTTTCACAATCTGAGGTCCACTCGAACTTTGTCTTTTTCTGTGTCAAACGGGTGAGAGGCATCGCAATCCGAGAAAACCCTTCAACAAACTTGCGATAATAGCAAGCGAGACCAAGGAAACTCCGTACCTCCGTAACATTCATTGGTCTTGGCCATTCTGTGATTGTCTCGATCTTTTTGGGATCTTCAGATATTCCATCCTCAGATATGACATGTCCCAGAAATGCTACATTGTGCAGCCAAAATTCGCATTTACTAAATTTGGCATACAGTTGCTTCCTCCGTAAGATGTCAAGGACAATCCTTAAATGGGCTACTTGGGACTCTTCATCCGGTGAGTAGATCAAGATATCGTCTATGAAAACCATAACAAACTTGTCAGTTGTTCTTGAAATACTCGATTCATCAGATCCATAAATGCTGCGGGGGCGTTGGTCAATCCGAATGGCATTACAAGAAATTCTAATGTCCGTAACGTGTCCTAATGCAGTTTTTGGGACATCCTCGTCTTTGATCTTCAATTGGAAGTATCCAGAACGAAGATCAATCTTACTGAAAATTCGTGCCCCCTGTATCAAGATATCTTTAGGCAGTGTTCAAAATGGAATTATCATTGAAATAAAACTTTTAATTGCTTACCCAAAGCTGATCAAACAGATCATCGATCCTAGGCAATGGGTTTGTTCTTTATCGTGATCTTGTTGAGTTCTCTATAATCGATGCATAGGCGCATACTCCCATCCTTTTTCTTTGCAAATAGCACCGGAGCACCCAAAGGCGAGACACTTGGGCGGATGAGTTTCTTTTCCAACAGCTCACGTAACTACTCTTTCAGTTCTTTCAATTCCGTAGGCGCCATCCGATAAGGAGCCTTCGATATCCGGCTCATCTCTTGGAATTAGATTGATTTCAAAAGAGATCTCTCGATCTAGGAGAAGACCCGGTAATTCCTCTGGGAAGACATTAGGGTACTCTCGAACTACCGGAACTTGAGAAAGGTCAGAAGGCGCTTGATCGGCACTTAGTGCATAAACTAGGAATCCTTCGTATCCTTTCTTTAACGCCTTACTAGCACGGATCACGTTCACATAGATGCTCTTGGGACATTTTCCTTAATTTCGAACCACCATGAAAATTTACTTCCTTACGCGTTGGGTCCTTAATAATAACCCGCCTTTCACTGCAATCAATGTGTGCGTAATTCTTGGAGAGCCAGTCCATCCCAAGAATTACATCGAAATCACTCATGGATATGGGAATTAAATCGGTTTCAAACCACTTTTCATCGAACTCAAGCGCGCAATTCCTGAAGATATGATGAGAAACAAGCACCTGATCACCAGCTGCTTGAACTCTATAGGGTAACTCAAGATGGATTGGGTCATGATCGACATTCTTTACGAATTTCCTCAAGATAAATGAGTGGCTAGCGCCACTATCAAACAGTACATTTACAGGCACAGAACATACTAAGATAGCTCCTGAATTATGCAAGATTTATTAAGCAACAACAAAGTAACAATATCTTGCAAAAATTTAAGCATTGCATAAATTTTAAAACATAACCGCCACAACGTCATTTGCCTCCTCAACAGCGGCATTAGTCATAACATGGACCCTTGCATTTGCGCACTGTCGCTGGTTCTTTGGTTGTTGCTGCTGCTGGGTCCTTTTCTCTGGGAATTCTTTAATCATGTGTCCAACTTTTCTACATCCAAAGCACGTGGTCCCCTTATCCGGACAATCCTTGAGGATATGGCCCACCTTGCCACACCCAAAGCACTTACCTGCCTTGATAAAACACTCTCCAACGTGACGCTTCTTACAGTGAGAACAGGTCGAAATAGCTGGCTGCTGGCCCTGATTCTTTGTCTGATTCTTCCGCTGAGAACGACGCTAAAAACGATTCTTTCCTTGTCGTCCTGGGCCTCTGTGATTCTGCTTAGCTGCTTTGCAAGATCCTCCATTTCCTGACACTTCCCTTCCTCTCTTCTGCCCCGTCTCGTCTCGACGAATAATATCTCTCTCGATTCTGTAGCAAGCATCTAACAGTGCACCAAAATTTACTGGATTTGCATTAACTAACCAGGTTCTGATCCTTGGATTTAATCCTCTCTCAAACTTCAGCATTTTGGTCTCCTCGTCATTCATCGTAGACGGCTGAAACCTTCCCAAGGCTATAAACTTGTTGGCATAATCCGCAACCGTCATTCCCTGCTCTTGCATCAACGATTCGAACTCATGTCTCTTTTGTAGCTTTACAGAAGGTGGTATGTAAAACTTGTTAAACTTCTGAAGAAATCTCTCCCACGATATCGGCCTCGGCAAGGATTGCACATTGGCCTTCCACCACTAGTTCGCTTCCCCAAGTAGGAATGGCCTAACAGCTTGAGTTTTCACCTCCTCAGGTGCACAAATTAATTCAAAACAGTTTTCCACCTCATCCAACCATTTTTCAGCGGCATTTGGGTCTGATTTTCCCTCAAAGGGCAGGACATTAGCTCTTTTCAGTTTCTCGAAATAGTACTGGGCATCCCTGACAGGCTCATGAGGCTGGGGAGGAGCATTCTGTTGTAACATCACCTGACCGATCTGGGTCACAGTCTGGCAAAACATATGAAAAGCATGAATGTCCAGAATCATCTAGGGCAGAGGCCCCTGGGATGGCGGATTATTCTGGGCCGGGGGTGGATTCTGATCCTGTGGTGGTGGTGGTGGAAGAACCTAAGCGGATGGAGAAGGAATAGGCTCCTGCACCTCTGGTCGAGCCCTAGCGGGTCTGCGTCGTGGTCGTGCCATCTGCAATATGTAGCGTTGGAGTTTATTCAAGGTGAATATATCCAGATAAGCGACAAAATTTAATTCGTAATTCAATAGAAATTTTAAGTGGGCATGCAAGAAGATACGATACGAATTAAATTCTAGGACATATAAAATGTCATCGACTAGGGCTTTATTATCAGGTCAAGGCCCTAATTTTCCAGTCTAAGTCATCCTCCTCTAAGGTCAAACTTAGATTTCTAAAATCATAACTTAATTTTATATTCTGCCCGAATCTAGAGCCTCGGCTCTGATACCACCTGTAGCGTTCCGCACCGGCTCGCCCGCATACGGTGCGTCCGCCGTACTTCACTATGGAGACTACCAGGCGTTGGTTCATAACATATCATAGTCCATAACAAAGTATATGGACTTTCCTACTTACACATCATCAAGTAAGCAAAAAACTGAGGCAGAATAAAAACTTTAAATAAAAACATGCCGAATATTCATAACATCATCTACATCCATATCCACAAAATAAAAGAGATGTCCAAATTAAAATCCCATCTTAAGTTCGTGAAACATAAGTCCTCATACTAAAGTCTTGAAGCTATCCTCTCTCACACGCTTATGGATAGGAACCCTAGGCTTGTCATCAATCCACTCGACCCTGTTTTCTGCAGGCTCTGGGAGGAAAAAATAATGGGGTGAATGACAAAGTCACTAGCAAGTATACCATAAATAATCATGAATTAAATGAAAAGTATACACAAGAACCAGAACCCCAAAAATGTTTGGATTCGCAACATACCTGACTTCCAACTCATCATTCGTAAGGGCATAGGATCATAACTTAAGAGGCAAGGAATCATATTAAGATCATAACTAAGGAGATATTAAACCATATCATCATAGCCTAAGTAATAGTACATCAATCATTCCACTAGCCATAGACAAATGCAGTATGTATGTGTATGCACATGTGATGCATCATGACAAAAATGAGAATAAGTTCTTTCATTCTTTCTTTTAAAACATCATCGTTAATAAAACGAGAGGAGTGAGTATTCAGATCTATTATATCCGGATCTGAGGCGGTCATACCATTCCCTTCAAATCTATTATGTTCGGATCTGAAAACGGTCATATAAACAATCATCGTCATCAAGTCTATTCTCTCCGGGCATGTACGGTCATAAATCATCATTATCAGGTCTATTCTTTCCGTGAACGGTCAAAATAATCATACCAGGTCTATTCTCTCCAGGCCTGTACAGTCATAATCATCAACAGATCAATTAACCCTGGATCTGAAGCGGGTTAGGCTGGCCAGAATCAATGGTAGGAATAGGAGTCGTTCTTTTCAAAACTGAAATCTTTTATTTAAAAGCGTTTTTCGTAACTTCTTTGACATAACATCAGTTTCATAAATCACGTAAATGATGATGATGCAATGCATGACGTGCAATATGAAACTTATGGCTAGATGCATCACATAATACATATATGGTCTTGTTCCTTAAGCTGGAAAAAATTCTAGAATTAACGTTCTGTTCACACGGCCTCAAACCTCACAATTTGGGCCTATTTTCATGATCTCATGACATACATATGCATAATAGAGTCTTATCTACTTGACATAAAAATTTCGTAACGTTTCAAGACATGTAAGACCCTCAAATCATTAAATTACCAAACAGGGTACTGCTGAATCCAGCAGCTCAGTACCCATCTTTTACTTTGCTTTCAAGCCTATAAAATCTTATTTAATTTGGGCAATACCTGGAAAACATAGTAGACATACCAAGAAATAATATTCACGAGCCCAATAGCACATACGAGACCAAATTTGTAATAATAAGGCCTCCTAACTCATGTCATAATTCTGTCCAGTTTTCCAGTTTTGCACCGCTAACTTCAACTTAATTGTTAACCTTGAAAACTGTGATTCCAAGCTGATTTATCTACAAGGACATATTCATCTATGTCTTAAGTGAGTACCATAAAAATTTCAGAGCAATCCAATAGGTTTAAGGTGGTCCTTCAATTATTTTCCTAAAGATAGGTACCTGCAGAATCTAGAATGACCAGCTTTTACTAAAAATTCTATTGCGAATAAACCTTAAGTCCTTTTACCGATATTCCAACTCACGGATTTAATAAACACACAAGGCTAGCATCCTACAAAAATTAGCTCATTTGCTCGTTTCTAAGGTCCAATTTCAGGTCATACAACACGTCACTTAAATCTGTCCTGTTCCAGTAGTTTTTCTTTTTATCGCTTTTCTTGTTAAATGTTTACCAACTAAACTTATTCCTCTAAAATGACTTACTAGCCACCAAATACACCTTTTAACATAGACATTCCAGGTTCTATAACATTCTATAGGCTACGTACAAATCACTTCAAAAACAGTTTGAAACTTACACATAGCATACATTGTTATTGCACATCTTGTACTTAATAAAGTCTATCTTTGTCACAATTAATTTATGCACCACATAACCCCCAAAACAGCCCGTTTCTTACACATGACAGGGCTTACATTACGTTTTTCATGATGAACATAACACACCAAGTAATAAATCATTCAAACATACAACTTCCATATATCTTTTGCCTCACAAGACATATTCTTCACAAGAACCATTGTTCAACCCATCTCCTCCAACCGTCCCCTTCTATGGTAAGAAAGAGAGATTCCATTTTTAACTTAGACATACAACATATTCATATTCAATGTAGGCAAAGAACTCATCTTTGGGAGAATTTCACACATGCAAGTCACTTTTCTTAAGGAATACTAAATTTTCATGCTTTAAACTTAGTACTTTCAACTAAGATTTACATCTTAAGCATAGCTAGCCATTCAAGCACATAATTCACAAATAAGTCAAGATTATCTAGAGTATACTTGCCTCTTTAAGCTAGAATCTTCCTTTAGCTTGAATCTTGGATAGAATGGCTTGAAGTTTCCCTCCACTACTTCCATAGGGCAAACGGTTTTTTTTGGGGGGGGAGAAGAAACATTAGCTATCCATTTATATGAAGAGTAGAGCTAGATTAAGGCCATACTAACTTACCAAATGAGGCTTGAATGGAGTTCAAACCACCAAGGTATTAACAGCACTTAGTAGCTTGAGAAATCCTCACCTAAGGACCAAGGAGGTCATGGTTTAAACAAGGAAAAAGATACCAATGTGAGCTTCACCTCTTGAAATAGCAAATTCACCCAAGGGAGTTTAGGATATACTTAGATGGACCTTGAAGCTTGGTGGTGGAGATACCTTTAAGCCTTCTACTTACCCTCTAGCCGTATGTTTTTAGGGAAAGGAGAGGGAGATTCTTTGCTACTTGCTTGATCAATTCTTAAGGATGTAGTGGGTTAGGGATGGATGAAAAGGCTCCTTATTAAAGAAGAAGAAGAAAGCTTCTTGGTTAGGGGAGGGGCCGGCGCATGAAGGGGAGAAGGGGGAGACAAGGTTGCATGAAAAGTATAAAGTAACCTTGGGGTCTTACAAATTAGCATCTTTTGTCCCCCATGCTTGCCTTTTCGTTAATTATTTTATTCTTGATTTTCTTAATAAAATAGAAATAGGAAATATCATGAGTCTTCTAGAACCTCATGGGGTGGCCGAATGTAATGAGGGTTGGGAGGGGTTTATTTTTGTTATTTCTCATATTTTCATAATTCATGCTTGTATAATTACCCCACTACTTGTAATCTCTAATTGCTTTTGGGCTTGATTTTAAGAAGGCCCTTAGGATTAGTCTTCTTATAATTGGAAGAACATTCTAAGGCCCTTTAAGGCCTTGTGGCCAGCTCTTAAGATCTTGGGGGTGAATTGGCTATTTCATATGCTTCATAACTCATGGTTGTCTAATAATTGGAAGAACATTCTAAGGCCATTTAACAATGGACGTAACCTTCTCTTCATCCATCTCTATTCCTTCAGATGTGATTATAAAGTCTAAGAAGACAACACTTTCTAAGCAAACGGAACACTTCTTGAAATTAGCATAGAGTTGTTCTTGTTTTAGCTTCTCAAATACGGTCCTAAGATGGTCAAGGTGACCCTCAATGGTTCTGGAATAGATAAGGATGTCATCAAAGTATACAACTACAAATCTGCCAATGAATGATCTCAAGACTTTATTCATTAACCTCATAAAGGTATTAGGGGCGTTGGTGAGCCCGAAGGGCATCACTAACCACTCATACAGCCAAAATTTGGTCTTCACTGCTGTCTTCCGGTCATCTCCCTCCTTTATCCTCACTTGGAAATAGCCTTGTCTAAGATCAATTTTGGTGAAATGCCTAGAACCATGCAGCATATCCAAAATATCATCCAGCCTTGGTATAGGGTACCTATACTTCACAGTGATCTGGTTGATGGCATGACAATCAATGCACATTCTCCAAGTGACATCTTTCTTAGGGACAAGGATAACTGGAACAACATAGGCGCTTAAACTCTTTCGTATTTGTCCACTAGCTAGAGTTCCTCAACTTGTCTTTGGATTTCTTTGGTTTCTTCAGGGTTGGCTATATATGTAGGCCTATTTGGTAGGACAGCTCCTAGGACAAAGTCTATCTGATGTTTTATCCCTCTCAAGGGTGGTAATCTTGATGGTAGGTCACTGGGGAATAAAACATCATACTCTTGAATGAGGGATGCCACAGAGGTAGGTAAGGTTGAGGGTAAGTCATCACTAGAGAGGAGGCATTCTTTATACACCAGGATTAGGACAGTTAGGTTATTGTGAAGGGCATGTGCCACCTCTCTTTGTTTTGCAAAGAACCCAAATTTCTTCTTATTTCTTCCGTACCTGAGGGCACTATTTCCTTTCCCTTACTCTCTTGGATCTTAACATCATATTTCATGCAATCCACAAACTTTTTCTCAGCTTTCTTTTCTTTAGGATCGGTCCTAGACTTAGACATACTCTTTTGATCTTCATGGACCTTATGGGGTGGAAGTGCATGCAATCTAAACAGTTTACCATTCAATTTGAAAGAATATTTGTTCAAATAACCATCACAAGTCACATGTCTATCAAATTGCCATGGTTTACCAAGTAAGATATGACTAGCATGCATTGGGGCAACATCACACAGAATATCATTTTTATAACTACCAATGCTCAAGGAAATCAGAACTTGCTTACTTACGCTAACCATCCACATTTGCACAAGAACCAGAATCAATGATCATAGTGCACACTTTACTATTTATCATGCAATGAATATGGAAAATGTTGTCCCTATGTTGTTCATGATCATCTATCGTCTGATATGCATTTAAAGACCTTCTAACAACAAGAAATTCTTTAGCATCAAAGTTATCTTCTTCACCTAAGTTCTCATTAAGTTCAAGTTCATTATCATGCTAAGATTCAGTTTCATGCTCAGATTCAGTCATGTATTCATTAGTTTCTTCAATTAGCATTACTTTTTTAGTATTAGGGCAATCTCTTCCTGTGTGACCACGACCTTGACACTTAAAACATTTAATATCTCTATACCTACTAGAGGGGTTAGAGGAATTCCCTGTAGAGGCTTTTTGTTTGCCTCTTTATCCTGTTTTTGTGTGTTTTGCACACGTATTTCATTCCTTTGTGCCCCAGAATAGTCACGGCTTTGGCCTCCTGAAGGCCTAGAGCTTCCAACACTTGTAGACCTGCTTTGAAACCTTGACAAAGAGCAGTGATTAGTACGAAAACCATAATTGAAATTGGAAGAACTATGTGTTAAGAAAAAGAGTTTGAGTGATTTACGAATACATGATTTAAATACAACGTGTTTAAGAAATGCATGACAATTTTATTACTTGGCACGTTTTTGTGATAAACTTGCCTTATATACTTTTTATATAATGTTGCTGTACTAACAAGCCATGAAGCTTTAACGCTTACATCAAATGGCAAACATTTGTTGTGTTTGAACTATTTTCAGGTGCCCACATTAATGAACTAAACTAGTTCATTAAGTGAAGTACTTAGTTAAATGAACTAAGTAGTTCATTAAATAGAGATATATTTGGAGAAGACATGATAACAACAAACTTTGAAATGGAAAGTCTCCTCCTACTCCTCTTCACACGTTTATATATATATATATATATATATATATATATATATATATATATATATATATATTCAGATTTTTTTTAAAAGGCACAATACACATATATTCCGACGTACTACCGACATGTTACATATATTACAAACGTATGTCAACATCACACCACTATACTTACCTCATATTATGAGTATATTCAGGTCTTATATCATATGATATAAGTCATGGTGATGACAAAATTATTACGACACGTTACAAGGTTGTAAACTAAAAATTATCGAATCGGGTGACTACCAAAACTTCGCCAATGTGTCACGTATTTGCCATATATAGATGGCCAGCCCATATACTCTAAAAAGAGCAAAACATTTCGTGGCTCACATGGTATATTCAGCCATAAAATCATTCTATGTTGGCACACACAAATCAACCCCAATTAAAACCAAATTGTGGAGATTCCAAATTCAATTTTTTTGTCACATGGGGCGCCACTTTAATCAGCCATTAGAGCTGAATATTCAATTTATTTTATGTACATTATGTGTGACATGATATATATAACATGTGCAAAAAGTTTGAATTTAGTCGGAGAAAAATCGGTTAATCGACAAAAGTCAAAAATTCTGTTTTCTACGAACACAACACATGGAACGTCTTTGGCATGACATGTAATATGTATCTAGACATTTTTTACATATTCAAGACATATTAAAGTGTACTAAAACATTCAAATAAGGGCTGATTGGAATATACCGTATGTGTATAATTATTGTGCAATATTTTATAAAGTTTACAAAAATGAAATTCTGCACAAGTTGGAGACCATATCACACGCCTACTGCAGCTTGGTGGAGCTTATGTGAAGCTTAGTTGGCATCTCAATTGGTGGAGAATAAGCCACACAAGGTTGGTGACATAATGAAAGGAGCTACACAAGGTAACAATTCAAACTTTGTAGCAAATGTAACACATGCTGAAAATTCAGCATGTGAGACAATATGGTGGCCAATTTTTGAGTCTTGATGGTGATCAAATTTGCTTCCAAAATTGAAGGGATTAATTGTTGAGTATTTGGCAATGTTTTAAACCTTATTTGTCACATGTTTTTAGACTTTAATCTCAGATTTTTAAAGCTACTAATTGGTGACAAGACTCATCCAATCATAGAGTGCCAAGTAAGCAAAGCCAAGACATTCATCCAATCAAGTTGTGCCAAGTAAGCAAGATGGTGTCATGTCTACACAAGACAATCTTCTAAGGACATAAAAGAAAATTCTCAAGATGGAAGAAAAGCTCTAGGGGGCGGACACTCATGAATAAAAAGAAGAGAAGAGAGCACATAAAAACAAGACAACTCTCATAATCTCATACGTGCAAGAAGACTCTCTACTCTCTTCTTCTACATTTCTTTCTTTCTTCTTCTTCTTCTCTCAAGCCTATTGTTCTTATATTCAATATATTTAATAGGATTTGAATAGACCACCATACAGGTTTTAAATTGTAAAAGGTTAATCAAGGTATGATCAAACCTTCATTCGTTTGGTGGTGGTGTTTGTGATCGTGTGATTGATTGTAACGTTTGTTTAAGGGTGGAGTTGGTGTGTAACTCCAGCAACCCTTGTGGTAAGGTGTTAATTTTTTTAGTGATAACCAAAGAAGGTGTCCTTGAAGACTGGAGTAGGTTGATTTAACTGAACCAGTATAAAATCCTTTGTGTTCTTTACTTTACTGCACAATAATTTCAGTTTCCAGCATTCTGCATCCATTTCATCGCAATCTTAAAAATAGAAAACGAATTTCAAAAATTATAAACTTTTGCAGAAACATAGCCACACCTCTTAAGTTTCATTTGGTGTAAGTTTCAACCCATTTGGACAAGTATAAGTCAATCAAACGTTAATAGTTCTGATACTAGTGCAATCTGATTTTCAGACTTGCAAAGGTTGAGAACTTCAACGTATTTGACATACTTCCCAAAGGAATTTTTCAAAACTGTTTTAATCCATTAAAATACATATCTTAAGGGGTTTTTCATTAAAGTTTCAGACCATTTGAAGTTACGAATTAATCGGAATAAATTTTTTAAATTGGAGTACTGTTTCTGGTAGATTCGCACAATCTGACAACAAACGTGTTTTCAAAGGGTTAGAGGGAATTTTAATCTGAAATTTTTAGGTGATGCTTAGAACATCTGTGATTAGAATTTCTTCAAATTTCAGAATTTTTAAAGGTCTGTAACCAGGTCTTTCAAACGTTGCAAATCAGAATATGAAAACAGAAACTGTTTTCAAAAGTTAGTTTTTGGGTCAAAACTTTTTAAAAACCAAATTTTTCTGCACCTACTATTCAACCCCCCTTCTAGTGGTGCCTTACAGGTCCTACAAGTGGTATCAGACCGCAGGCACACTCACGACAAGGAGATCCAACGGTCTTAGTGAGATGACAACCACTAATGAGGATCAAGGGCCCCATCAAGAGGTCAAAGGTCCTATGACAAGAAGGAGGGCAAGAGAACTTTGTCATCAAGTTGCCACCTTCTTGTACAAAAGCATGTTCAAGATGAACCTAAGATTCCTTGGGTTCATTTCATTGAACCTTCACCTTGAGTGTGTGTAAACGTGTATGTGCTTTCTTTATCTTGAAAATTATCTTGTTTTCTTGTGATCTTTGTTTTATGTGTTTTCCTTGTAGGCAGATTAGGTACATGGAAAAACCAAATAAAATGGAGGCCCAAAAAAGAGCATTATAGGCGCGTGTCACAAAAGAAAGGAACAAAAGGAATGTTGTCTTGAAAGGAATGTTTGTCTCCACAAAGACAAATTCAAATGTGTCCTAGATGGAATTCCTTGTCCAAATTGAAATCAAAATCATCTCCAAGGATCACAAAAGGGGGCCAGCCACTTTGAATTGAAGGATGAAATCCTACCTGAATTTGAACTTGAAGATAAACTTGAATTTAAACTCAACCATGATTTGAATTCAAGTTTCAACCAAATTGGAGACTTAAAATTCAAGGAGATCTCAGCCTATTTTCCAGCCATACACACGCCACCTTGAAGGATAAGGGAAGGATAAATGCCAATTCAAATTGAATCCAAGTTTGAATTCAAATTCAACTCAATTTTGAATTCAAACTTCAACCATCATTTGAATTCAATTCCAGACATTTTATCATCATTAAAATCAGATTTCCAAGGCTAAAAGAAGCATCATATTCGGCTGGAAGGTAAAGGGTAAGCAAGAGCCAAACTCAAAGTGAACTCAAATTCAAACTCAACTTGAATTCAAAATCAACGAACTCTTGAATTCAACTTCAAGCCTCATTATACTTATAAAATCAGCTTATCCAAGACATTATTTGACATCAAGCATGGCTGGACATAGGGAGATAATGTCTTGCAAGTTTTTAAGATTTTAGCTAGAATCTGCCTGACTTTTGCGTGTAATTTTGCAAAAACACGTTAAACATTGGGAAGATTGTTTACCATATATCGAATTTGCGTACAATAGGAGTGTCCATCACGGTACTTTGCATAGTCCATTTGAAATCATGTATGGCTTTAATCCCTTGTCTCCCCTCGATTTGATTCCTATTCCTGTGCATGAACGTTTTGGTCTTGATGGTAAACAAAAAGCGGAAAAGATAAAGAAACTGCATGAACAAGTTAAAACACAACTTGAAAAGAAAAACAAAGCTTATGAAAGACGAGCTAACAAACATAGAAAACGAGTTGTGTTTAAACCTGGAGATTTAGTGTGGTTACATTTGCGCAAAGAAAGATTTCCCAATGAGAGAAAGTCAAAGCTGTTACCTCGAGACGATGGACCTTTCAAAGTTTTGAAACGTATAGGTGACAATGCATACATCCTTGATCTTCCCGAAAGGTATGGTTCAATTTCGCCTACTTTTAATGTTGCTGACCTCACCCCTTTCACTGATGACCTTTTTGATTCGAGGACGAATCCTTTTAAGGAGGGGGGATTGATGAGGATCAAGGGTCCGATGAGGATCAAGGGCCCCATCAAGAGGTCAAAGGTCCTATGACAAGAAGGAGGGCAAGAGAACTTTGTCATCAAGTTGCCACCTTCTTGTACAAGCATGTTCAAGATGAACCTAAGATTCCTTGGGTTCATTTCATTGAACCTTCACCTTGAGTGTGTGTAAACGTGTGTGTGCTTTCTTTATCTTGAAATTTATCTTGTTTTCTTTTGATCTTTGTTTTATGTGTTTTCCTTGTAGGCAGATTAGGTACATGGAAAAACCAAATAAAATGGAGGCCCAAAAAAGAGCATTATAGGCGTGTGTCACAAAAGAAGGGAATAAAAGGAATGTTGCCTTGAAAGGAATGTTTTTCTCCACAAAGACAAATTCAAATGTGTCCTAGATGGAATTCCTTATCCAAATTGAAATCAAATCTTCTCCAAGGATCACAAAAGGGGGCCGGCCACTTTGAATTGAAGGATGAAATCCTACCTGAATTTGAACTTGAAGATAAACTTGAATTTAAACTCAACCATGATTTGAATTCAAGTTTCAACCAAATTGGAGACTTAAAATTCAAGGAGATCTCAGCCTATTTTCCAGCCATACACACGCCACCTTGAAGGATAAGGGAAGGATAAATGCCAATTCAAATTGAATCCAAGTTTGAATTCAAATTCAACTCAATTTTGAATTCAAACTTCAACCATCATTTGAATTCAATTCCAGGCATTTTATCATCATCAAAATCAGATTTCCAAGGCTAAAAGAAGCATCATATTCGGCTGGAAGGTAAAGGGTAAGCAAGAGCCAAATTCAAAGTGAACTCAAATTCAAACTCAACTTGAATTCAAAATCAACCAACTCTTGAATTCAACTTCAAGCCTCATCCTACTTATCAAATCAGCTTATCCGAGATATTATTTGACATCAAGCGCGGCTGGACATAGGGAGATAATGTCTTGCAAGTTTTTAAGATTTTAGCTAGAATTTGTTTTAGCTTTGAATTCAAATAGTTTTCAATTTTCAAACATTGCTAGCTAGCTTTATTTTGAATTAGTTCTAGACATTTTAAGGCTCAATCTCAGCCTATAAATAGAGCCTTTGGGGCGCCTAGGGAGACCACCTTTTGATGAATAAGAATTCTTGATATTTCTTCCACTTTGTGTGAGACTTTGTTTTCTTAGTTTTGCATTAAAAACCTAGGTTAAGATCCTTCAAACTTGCAATCTCACAATTTCTTTGAAGAATAAATCAGCAACATGTGTGGCATCATCAACTTTCCTACATGCAATGAAATGTGCCATTTTTGAAAAGCGATCAACCACAACATAAAAACTATCGCGTCCTCCCCGAGACCTAGGAAGTCCTAAAACAAAGTCCATGGAAATGTCAATCCAAGGTGAATCAGGGACGGGTAAAGGCGTGTAAAGGCCATGTGGTTGGGACTTGGATTTGGCTTGTTTGCAATTGATGCAACTACCACACAACCTCTCGATGTCTACTCTCATGTGAGGCCAATAGAAATGTTCCTTAAGAGTTTCAAGGGTTTTGAACACTCTGAAATGACCCATTAAACTTCCCCCATGGGCTTCTCTAGTCAATGCTTCTCGTAGGGATGTTTGGGGAACACACAACTTATGTTCTTTGAAAAGATAACCCTCACGTATATAGAATTTCCCAAATGGTGCCTCTTTGCAAGCCTCGAAAATGGTGCAAAGTCGTGGTCATTGGGATACAATTCCTTAAGTGATTCGAACCCTAAAAAGCGTGACGATTACGTAGTCACTAATGTGTATCTCCTAGAGAGGGCATCAGCTACTATATTTTCCTTTCCTTGTTTGTACTTAATCACGTAAGGGAATTGTTCTATGTACTCTACCCATTTGGCATGTCTTTTGTTCAACTTTCCCTGCCCTTTAAGATACTTAAGGCTTTCGTGGTCAGTGTGGATCACAAACTCTTTAGGTCGAAGATAGTGTTGCCATGTTTGTAGGGATCTCACAAGGGCATAAAGTTCTTTATCGTAGGTAGAGTAATTCAATGCAGCTCCTTTCAATTTCTCACTAAAATAGGCTATGGGTTTCTTACCTTGGGTTAAAATTGCGCCTATACCCACTACACTTGCATCACACTCGATCTCAAAGGTCTCTTCAAAATTTGGTAGCCTAAGTATGGGTGCAGTGGTCAGCCTACGTTGAAGTTCATCAAATACCTGTTGTTGTGGTTCTTCCCACCTAAAAGGCACATCTTTTTTCACAATTTCGTTTAGGGGTGCAGCTATGGAAGAAAAATCTTTGAAAAAGCGTCTATAAAAACTTGCAAGTCTATGGAAACTGCGAACTTCCCCTACAATCTTAGGTATAGGCCACTCCACAATTGACCTAACCTTTTCCTCATCCATTTCTACTCCCTCAGCCGAAATGACAAAGCCTAGAAAACTACGCGTTCTAAACAAAAGGAGCACTTCTTAAAGTTTGCGTAAAGTTGTTCTTGCTTAAGCTTTTCGAAAACGGCTCTAATATGGTCAAGATGATCTTCTATGGTTTGGGAATAGATTAGGATATCATCGAAATAAACAACAACAAATCGGCCTATGAACGCTCGTAAGACTTCATTCATTAGCCTCATAAAGGTGCTAGGGGCGTTGGTGAGCCCGAAGGGCATCACTAACCACTCATGCAGCCCAAACTTGGTTTTGAATGCAGTCTTCCATTCGTCCCCTTCTCTAATGCGTACCTGGAAGTACCCTTGCTTAAGGTCGATTTTGGTGAAGAATTTAGATCCGTGCAACATGTCCAACATATCGTCTAGCCTAGGTATGAGGTACCTATACTTGACGGTAATTTTGTTTATAGCTCGGCAATCGGTACACATTCTCCACGTTCCATCCTTTTTGGGTACTAAAATGACTGGGACGGCAGATGGGCTTAGGCTCTCTCGGACTTGTCCGCTCACTAGGAGCTCCTCTACTTGCCTTTGGATTTCTTTGGTTTCTTCGGGGTTGGCTCGATAGGCTGGTCGATTGGGTAACACGGCTCCTGGGACAAAGTCGATTTGGTGTTCTATTCCTCTAATGGGTGGTAATCCGGATGGTGGTTCGGAGGGAAATAGAACTTCATATTCTTGGATAAGGGACGCAACTGAGGTAGGTAAGCTTGGTGGGAGTTCTTCTAGGGCAAGGTGACACGACTTTGAGATGATGATGAGGACAGTTTGGTTGTTATAAAGGGCGCGTGTGACCTCTCTTTTCCTTGCGAAATACCCACACTTCTTTTTAGACTCATTGACACTTAGGGGCACTACCTCTTTCCCCTTGCTCTCGTGTTTTTTATTCTCACTTTTCATACACTCCACGAATTTTCTCTCGGCTTCTTTTTCCTTAGGATTGGCCCCAGACTTAGGCATGCGTTGGTGATGCTCGTGGACTTTGTGGGGTGGAAGTGCATGCAATTTGTATAATTTGCCATTCAATTTGAAAGAATAACGATTCAAATAACCATCATATGTCACATGTCGATCAAATTGCCATGGCCTATCAAGTAAGATATGACTAGCATGCATTGGTGCAACATCGCATAAAACATCATCTTTGTAGCTACAAATGCTAAGAGAAATCAAAACTTGTTTACTTACATTAACTTCACCGCAATCATTAAGCCAGGCAAGTTTGTAAGCATGCGGATGATTAGTCATAGGTAAATTCAATTTTCTTACCAATTCGATACTAGCCACATTCGCACAAGATTCGGAATCAATGATCATGGTGCATACTTTACCATTTATCATGCAATGAATATGGAAAATGTTTTTTCGATGTTGTTCGTGATCATCTAATTTTGGATATGCATTTAAAGCTCGACGCACAACAAGAAACTCCTTAGTGTCAAAATCATCTAATGTGCCTAGATCCTCTTCAGGTTCAATTTCATTATCATGCTCAGACTCGTTTTCATGCTCGGACTCAGACACATATTCATTTGTCTCCTCAATTAACATGATTCGTTTTGTATTAGGACACTCTTTTCCTATGTGACCACGTCCTTGACATTTATAACATTTAATGTCTCTAAACCTGTTTGAGGGATCAGAAGAATTTCTGATAGGAGCCTTTTGTTGGTTGCGGTCCTCTCTCCTTTGTGTGGATTGCACACGATTGTCCATTCTCTGTGACGCACCTTGGTCACGTGATTGGTCTCCTATAGGCCGTGAACTTCCCGTTCCTGAAGGCTTGTTGGAAAACCTTGATGAAGACTGATTAGTACGATAAGTGGAATTGCAATTGGAGGAACTATGTACCTTTATTTGATGTTCAATCTTTTCCACCATATAGACCATGGTCGTGAGGTCGAGATAAGGTTGAAGGTCAACCCTTTGCGCGATCTCCATGTTTAAACCATGTAAGAAACGAGCCTTGGGGGCTTCTTCAGGTTCCTGCAAGTTAGACCTTTCCAACAAAATTTCTAACTCTTTATAATACTCGTCTACACTTTTGGAACCTTGACGTAAGTTTTGCAAACTCGTGAAAATAGAACTCTCATAATTGTTTGGGATAAAACGTTGTCTCATTTCAAACTTCATTTCTTCCCAAGTGGCAATTGGAGGTTGCCTTGTCTTAGTTCTATTTCGACACAAATTTGTCCACCAATTAAGTGCATAACTAGAAAACTCAATAGAAGCGTACCTCACTTTTTGTAATTCACTATAATTGGTACAAGAAAAGATTAAATCCACTTTGGTTTCCCATTCTAAATATTCCTCCGCATTACTTTTACCATAAAACGTGGGGATATTTATTTTTGTTTTGAGAAAAATCGTCATCTTGCGGGAAAAGGGGATTTTGGCGTCTTTGGTAACCACGGGGAGGGTGGTCATCAAAGTCATAATCATCATGCTCATATGGAATTTGTCATCGTTGTACCTTCGTGGGACGTACCTTCTTGGTTGTGTAGGAGGAACAAACCTTCGTGCCTCGATGTGTGGCGGTCTAAGGTTGTCATCTTCAACTTCCTCTGGTGGGTGGCGCCTAGGTTGTGGTAGGGAAACAGCCCTGCTTGTACCTTGTCCATCACTTGTTTTGTAGCTTTGCTCCACGTCTTCCAAGCGATGCTTAATTACCGCATTGTCATGCATGAGTTTCTTAAGTATCTCTAGCATTTGTTGTTGCGTGTTGTCAACAGTTTTGGCCTCTTTTGACTTGCTAGATGCGGAGTGGGTGCTGCTATCCATGTTTTACCTAAAGTGATCAATTAAAAAAACGAAAAGAGAAGAAAAGAAGCAAACTAACACAAAGATAAGCAAACGTTAAGGGATTAGTAAAAAAACAAACTATGAACACTCCGCTTTCTCGTCTTTCCACTCTCTTACCATTTGGTTCTTGGATAACCTGAAGTTAAGAAGGATCAAAGTGATCAATAAGAAAGTGTATTGCCAATGCTTCTTCAAATCACAATGTTCTCCACTTGTTTCTTCCTTTTTGCGTTCAAGTTGCAGCAATTAGTATCAAAGTAGAATCAATTGAAATGAACACAAACTTGAACTTTCTACTAAGATTCAAAGAAAATAAGCAACCAAAGTTGATGTATACGGCTGAACCAAAGATAAACTAAGGGTTGCCGTGGGCAATCTTTAGTTAATTTTGACTCTATGCACTTACTATCCACAAAATGGTTCAAGTCATGCAACAATCGAGCAACCAAGTGTGTGATTGGTTCAAGAAGAGTAGGACAAGGAGAATAGTGGTTGTATGTAGCAAGGAACGAAATACGGTATCCAAGGTTTGCAAATCGTACCAAAAATTTTCCACGCAATGCACAAACGTTTTGCCCTTTTCTTTTCTCTTGTTCTTTTGTTTTTCTTTTTCTACCTTGCTATTTCAAGTGAGCAAGGTTCAGATTCTCTTTTTTTTACTAGGGGCAGAATTGAAATTTCACACGCTTTGCACTTAGCACTTTCGTTTTTTGGACAGAATAGTGCGATGTATTTAAGATGCAATTTGTAACTTGGACTTGCAACAAAAATAACCTTGGAAAGTGAGGGAAATTGGGGTAGGGCCAAATGGGGTTAGGGTTTTTTTGATTTAGGGTTTTTTTGAACGTTTTGGGAATTTGCGGAATGAGGTTTTGGGAATGGAATGGGCGTTGTAAATGGACTGTTTGGGTTGGTACTTGATGATTTGTGTGGTCAATTTGGATATTGGTTGGTTTAGGACAGAATTTGAACAAAATTCAAATTCTAGGGTTAGGGTTTATTTGAATGAATTGGGATCTTTAGATTCTGATTGTGTTTGAGAAAATTGATTTGGGGCTTTTCGTTGGGGGTGTAAATAGGGTTGTTTGGAATCAGGTTGGTGAGTTTTGGGGTTGGGTTAGGGTGGGGGCTGATTGGGCGTGGGTTGTGGGGGTAGGATTAGGGTTTTGTTGTTGAAAATGGTTCGTGAAGACAAACACACGTAGGACTAACTTGATTTAAAGCATGAAATCAATCACAATGCGAATCACAAGATGCATACAATCATCAACAACTAAAAGCTTCGGTAGCAACAAGATGATTTCAAACCGAGGTAGCTTTATAGGCTGATGGTTGTAATATTTTAAAAGAAGGCTGAATGTAACCTAAAACGCAACAAACCCTAATTTGTTCAAGTTTGAACGACTCAAAATCAGATTGTGATGCGAAAAGGAAATAAAAGAGATGACACTTGAATGATGAAATGCAAAATGCAGCAACATGCAAAGACTCAAGGCAACGTGGACGTTTTTTTTTGAAATGCAAGACAAGGCGTGTAGAGTGAGGAGTAGAAGAAGGACACAACTGAACTTAAAATGACTAGACTCAAACGAAAAAGGAAATGATAGATGGTTGAATAGAGTAACCTGGGCTCTGATACCAATCTCAACCTATAAATAGAGCCTTTGGGGCGCCTAGGGAGACCACCTTTTGATGAATAAGAATTCTTGATATTTCTTTCACTTTGTGTGAGACTTTGTTTTATTGGTTTTGCATTAAAAACCTAGGTTAAGATCCTTCAAACTTGAGCATTTTGAAGGTATTGCCATTGCTTAAAGGTGCCGTCCAGGAGGGCCATATTGGTTTGCCTGATCAACAACCATCTTAAAGTGTTGGTCTTGCTCGTTTGATCTATACGTTTTTATCACTAAGGAAGTAAGGGGAAGTCTTCTTCCTTATGCCTAACCCTTTGTGAAGGACGTTTGGAAGGTGGAATAATAGGAGCCCATGAGTTGCACGCATCAACCACTAGCTTCAAAACGGAGCAAGAAGGTATGTCTAGTCAAAGGCCTCCTCTTTTGATGGTGACTCCTTTATCCAATGGAAACTTAGAATGAAAATCTTTCTTATGGCTATCGATATTGATTTGTGGTCTATTATAGAAGACGGTCCATTTGTTCCATCTAAGTGATCTGCTGTTGATGATGTCACACTAGAAGTTATAAAACCGAAACAAGAATACACTAGTGATGGAAAAAAGAGACTAAGTATGAATGCTAGAGCCATGCAACTACTCTTAAACGGGCTAAGTAAAAGTGAATCAAGTTACGTGTCTAATTGCTCTAGTGCTCAAAAGATGTGGAGAATTATAGAAATGAAACACGAAGGGACTAGCCAAGTTAAGGAATCTAAAATAAATATGCTTATGTCCACTCTTGAATCTTTCAAATTATTGCCAAATGAATCTATTGTTGATATGGATTTACGATTGGCTAATATCTATGATTCTCTTGAGTCTCTTGGCAAAGCTTTCTCTACGCAGGAAAAGGTCCAAAAGGTATTGAGAAGTCTCCAATCCGAATGGGACCCTAAAGTCACATCAATTGAGGAGAGTAAAGAAACGAAATCAATAAAAATGGAGGAACTAATCGGATCGCTAAAGTTATACGAAAACAAACTTACATTAAGGAAATCGGAATCAACGTCAAAACAAGATAATACTATTGCTTTTAAATCAAATGAATACGTCTCTACTTCTTCCGATCACGTAGATGATAGTGATTCCGAATCAAACAATGATGATCTAATACTATTGGCTAAAGGTTTGAGAAAATTTATGAGAAAGTCATTTAAAAACAAACCTAAGGCCATTTCAACTAAAAGAAATAAAAATAAAATTAATGACAAGGACGTAAAATGCTATGAATGCGAAAAACTTGGACACTTGTCATATGACTGCCCTAACAAGGACAAACAAACGAACAAACACCTTGACAAGGATCGGACCAAAACTAGACTCGTCTCAGAAACTAAACAAAGGAGAAGAGCTCTCAAGGCCTCCACTTGGAGTGACACATCCGACTCTGGGATTGATACCGAAGAAGAGACGACACAAGTATGCTTTGTATCTAAAGCATCAAACGAGGTATCTTCTGATTCTGACTCTGATTCTGAACCTTCATATGATGATCTATTTAGTCAATATTTAGAATTGCATAAATTCACAAAGACTCTCGCAAAAGAAAAGAAACAGTTAATTGAAGACAAGAAGTTGTTAGAATCGTCTAACACGAACCTTGTTTCGCAATTAATGATTCAAAAGAAGAGTCATCTTGCATAATCAATGCATTGAAATTAGAGGTGTCATCATTAACGACACAAAATAATAAAATGAAATCTGAGATTTCAAATTTGAAATCAAGGAATGCAGATTTAGAGAAAATGGTGAAACAATTTGACACGGGAACAAACATGCTAGATCGCATCATTTCTTCACAAAAACATGATAGTGATAAAACTGGATTAGGATATGTTGAGAAAAACGATACATTAAATAAATCAACTAAAATCATTCCGTCTAAGAAAATAGATGCACCCAAGATATATGTGGCGCCTAAGAAGTTGCCTAGACCTCCTCTTTCTTCATCTAATCATGCTTCTTCTGCATATCATACAAGATATAATTATGTACTGTATAGATATGAGAAGAAACCATTAATGCATACACGACATTCATTTCATGCATCTAGATCACGCACTATGCACACAAACACAAGAACATATCAAAAACGACAACCATACAATATTCATAAGGGAATTCTCGGCCAAAGGCCAAATGTATTCTCACCTCATGTCCACTATATTGCTTCTTCATCTACATTCTCACCATTTGTTAGACCGAGAAAGGTCACCCAAGTATGGATACCGAAAGGTACTTTTACAAAGAGGTGAAGAACTAACTCGTAAGGACCTAAAATAAAAGGGTACCTAAATTGTTGTTACACTTTGCAGGGTACACATACATCAATCAAGTGGTTTCTAGACAGTGGATGCTCGAGGCACATGACGGGTGACCCAAGCCTGTTTTCAAAGTTGAAAAGGGTCACAAAAGGTAGATCAGTGACTTTTGGAGATAACAATGCAGGAAAAATCTTCAGAAAAGGTACAATTGGAAGCCCAAGTACCCTTCAAATCTCCAACGGTTTATTGGTAAGTAATCTTTCATATAACTTGCTTAGCATCTCACAGTTTCTTGAAAATGGCTTTGATGTGTGTTTCACTCACCCATATTGCAACATAGTAAACAAAAACGAAGAAATGGTATTAAAAGGAAAAAGAGAGAAATATTTTTACACTTTCTATGGATGACATGTTAGACGCTAAAGTTAAATGTTTTATACCAAATGAACCTAACGTAAATCTGTGGCATAGGCGATTAGGACACATTGGAATCTCAACGCTTGAAAAACTTCAACGAAAGAATCTAATACGAGGATTGCTTAAACTTGATTTAGACAACTTATAGTTGTGTGAATCTTGTATCAAAAGACAAACAAACACGCGAGTCACTAAAATCTAAAAATGAAATTAGCACGCCTAGAGTTTTAGAATTATTACACATTGATTTATTTGGTCCTAGTCACACTAGGAGTCTTGGTGGATGCCACTATGCATGTATAATCATTGACGATTTTTCTCGCTATACATGGACTTTATTTCTTGTGAATAAAGATGATAGTGCCGTTGAGATTGCTAAACTAATAAAACAATTTGAAAATGAATATGGTTTGAATGTGAAAAAATTAGAAGCGATAGAGGCGTTGAATTTAAAAATAAGGACATGATTGCTTTTTGTGAAGAAAAATGTATTAAACACGAATTTTCGCCACCTAGGACACCGCAATTAAATGGAGTAGTAGAAAGAAAGAATAGGACACTACAAGAAATCGCTAGAACTATGTCGTGTGAAAATAAGTTGCTTAGATTTTTGTGGGCGGAAGCCGTAAATTGTGTAAGCTATATAGTTAATCGTTTGTCGATTAGAAAAAAAATAAATAAAACTCCTTATGAAATAGTAAATGATCGCATGCCTAAAATTGATTACTTTCGTATGTTTGGTTGTAAATGCTTTGTTTTGAATACAAAAGATAATCTAGATAAATTTGAATCTAAATCAATTGAATGCATCTTTGTTGGATATTCTGTGAATTCTAAAGCATATAGATGTTATGATCCTATCACTATACAAATTTTAGAATCTAACACGCTAGAAATGCATGACCATTTAGAAATGTATGAAAACTTAGAGAATAATCAACCAATATGGCATAGGAATCACTCACATTATCTCATCATAGGCGACATAACTCAAGGTGTCCGACTACATAGAAGAATAAATCCGAATGAAATAAACCAATTTCATGCTATGATATCCGAAATTGAACCTAAGAACATTTTTGATGCATTGAATGACTCTTCTTGGCTTGATGCTATGCATGATAAATTATATCAATTCGTAAGAAATGATATATGAGATTTAGTGCCACGACCATAAGATAAGACAATAATACGCACAAAGTGGGTCTTTAGAAATAAAATGAATGAAGAAGGTAAAGTTGTTAGAAAAAAGCGAGACTTGTAGCACAGGGATATAATCAAGAAGAATGAATAGATTACGACAAAACATTTGCACCCGTAACACGTTTAGAAGCCATACGATTATTACTTGCTATTGCTTACATGAAAGATTTTAAACTCTATCAAATGGACGTAAAAAGTGCATTTTTAGATGACTTTATACAAGAAGAAGTATACATGAACCAACCACCTAGTTTTGAAGATTTGAAATATCCTGATCACGTGTACAAATTAAAGAAGGCACTATATGGTTTAAAACAAGCACCTAGGGCTTGGTATGATCGATTTGCTATTTTTCTTTTACAAAATGGATTTAAAAAAGGCACCATAGATAGCACATTATTCTTGAAACAAGATAAATCGGATTTACTCATCATTCAAATTTATGTTGATGACATCATTTTGGATCTACATCTCATAAACTTGTTGAAGAATTTGAAACTTGCATGAAATCCGAGTTTGAAATGTCTATGGTTGGTAAATTGAATTATTTTCTTGGCTTACAAATTAAACAAGCTAGTAAAGGCATCTATATAAGTCAAGTTAAATATGCGAATGACATGATTAAAAAGTTCAATTTTGAGAACTTGAAACCACCCCCATCCCTATGAGTGTCACCACTAAACTAGATAAAGATGATAATGGAAAAGACTTTGACAATGCTTTATATAGGTCTATGATTGGTTCTTTGCTTTATCTTACCGCAAGTAGACCCGATATCATGTTTAGTGTACGTATGTGTGCATGTTTTCAAAGTCAACCTAAAGTGTCTCACTATAATGCTGTAAAAAGAATATTTCAATACATTAAGCACACCCCCACTTTAGGTTTGTGAATTCGACTTGCATGCTTATACGGATGCGGATTATGGTGGATGTAAAATAGATATAAAAAGCACAAGTGGCACTTGTCAATTTAAAGGAAATTCATTAATTTCTTGGTTTTCGAAAAAGCAAGCAAGTGTGGCATTATCTACTACTGAAGCTGAATATATGACACTTAGTCTTTGTTGCACACAACTTCTATGGTTAAGACAACAACGTTCTGATTTTGGAATCACAGTAAATCGCATTTCCATTTATTGTGATATCATGAGTGCTATAAATTTATCTAAGAACCCCGTACTACACTCTAAGGCAAAGCACATAGAAGTATGATATCACTTTCTTCGTGATCACGTGAATAATAGAGATATTGTTATAGAACATGTACGCACTGAAGCACAAGTAGCCGACGTATTCACCAAAGCACTAAATCAAGTCACGTACAAAAACCTACATTCTAAATTAGGCATGATTTCTGCTGATTTGCTATAGCTTGCTATTTCCTTCAATCTTTACATGCACTTTTGATTTTATTTCCAAAATAAAGGGGGAGAGAGGACATGATTTAAGAGGGATTGAGAGTGATTTAAGGATGGAGTGAGAGTGATTTAAGGAGGTAAGCGAGTATGATTGCACAAATCAAGGGGGAGACAATTCAAAATTCAAAATTGAATTTGTGCACAATTAGAGGGAAGCGGTTAAATTTAAATCATGAAATAGTGTTATTTTGTAAATCATCAAAAGGGTAGATTGTTGAGAAGAAGAGTTTGAGTGATTTACAAATACATGATTTAAATACAACGTGTTTAAGAAATGCATGACAATTTTTTTACTTGACACGTTTTTTGATAAACTTGCCTTATATACTTTTTATATAATGTTGCCGTACTAACAAGCCATGAAGCTTTAAAGATTATATCAAATGGCAAACATTTGTTGTGTTTGAACTATTTTCAGGTGCCCACATTAATGAACTAAACTAGTTCATTAAGTGAAGTACTTAGTTAAATGAACTAAGTAGTTCATTAAATGGAGATATATTTGGAGAAGGCATGATAGCAACAAACTTGGAAATGGAAAGTCTCCTCCCACTCCACTTCACACGTGTATGTATATATATTCAGATTTTTTAAAAAGACATAATACACATATATTCTGACGTACTACCGACACGTTACATATGTTACAAACATACGTCAACATCACACCACTATGCTTACCTCATATTATGAGTATATTCAGGTGTTATATCATATGATATAAGTCATGGTGATGACAAAATTATTACGACACGTTACAAGGTTGTAAACTAAAAATTGTCGTATCGGGTGACTACCGAAACTTCGCCAATGTGTCACGTATTTGCCATATATAGATGGCCAGCCCATATTCAACACATGGAACGTTTTTGGCATGACATGTAACATGTATCTAGATACTTTTTACATATTCAAGACATATTAAAGTGTACTAAAATAATCAAATTAGTGCTGATTGGAATATACCATGTGTATAATTATTGTGCAATATTTTACAAAGTTTACAAAAACGAACGTCAGCACATGTTGGAGACCATATCACACGCCTACTGCAGCTTGGTGGAGCTTAGATGCTATATAAACTTGTTGAAGAATTTGAAACTTGCATGAAATCCGAGTTTGAAATGTCTATGGTTGGTGAATTGAATTATTTTCTTGGCTTACAAATTAAACAAGCTAGTAAAGGCATCTATATAAGTCAAGTTAAATATGCGAATGACATGATTAAAAAGTTCAATTTTGAGAACTTGAAACCACCCCCACCCCTATGAGTGTCACCACTAAACTAGATAAAGATGATAATGGAAAAGACTTTGATAATACTTTATATAGGTCTATGATTGGTTCTTTGCTTTATCTTACCGCAATGTTTAGTGTATGTATGTGTGCACGTTTTCAAAGCCAACCTAAAGTGTCTCACTATAATACTGTAAAAAGAATATTTCGATACATTAAGCACACCCCCACTTTAGGAATTCGGTATGATAAGAATTGTGAATTCGACTTGCATGCTTATACGGATGCGGATTATGGTGGATGTAAAATAGATAGAAAAAGCACAAGTGACACTTGTCAATTTAAAGGAAATTCATTAATCTCTTGGTTTTCGAAAAAGCAAGCGAGTGTGGCATTATCTACTACTGAAGCTAAATACATGACACTTAGTCTTTGTTGCACACAACTTCTATGGTTAAGACAACAACTTTCTGATTTGGAATTATGGTAAATCGCATTTCCATTTATTGTGATAGCATGAGTGCTATAAATTTATCTAAGAACCCCGTACTACAATCTAAGGCAAAACACATAGAAGTACGATATCACTTTCTTCGTGATCACGTGAATAATAGAGATATTGTTATAGAACATGTACGCACTGAAGCACAAGTAGCCGACGTATTCACCAAAGCACTAAATCAAGTCACGTACGAAAAGCTAAATTCTAAATTAAGTATGATTGCTGCTGATTTGCTATAGCTTGCTATTTCCTTCCATCTTTACATGCACTTTTGATTTTATTTCCAAAATAAAGGGGGAGAGAGAGGGCATGATTTAAGAGGGAGTGAGAGTGATTTAAGGATGGAGTGAGTGTGATTTAAGGAGCTAAGAGAGTATGATTGCACAAATCAAGGGGGAGACAATTCAAAATTCAAAATTTGAATTTGTGTACAATTAGAGGGGAGCGGTTAAATTTAAATCATGAAATAGTGTTATTTTATAAATCATCAAAAGGAGAAGATTGTTGAGAAAAAGAGTTCGAGTGAATTATGAATACATGATTTAAATACAATATGTTTAAGAAATGCATGACAATTTTATTACTTGACACGTTTTTGTGATAAACTTGCCTTATATACTTTTTATATAATGTTTCCATACTAACAAGCCATGAAGCTTTAAAGCTTACATCAAATGGCAAACATTTGTTGTGTTTGAACTATTTTCAGGTGCCCACATTAATGAACTAAACTAGTTCATTAAATGGAGATATATTTGGAGAAGGCATATAGCAACAAACTTGGAAATGGAAAGTCTCCTCCTACTCCTCTTCACACGTTTATGTGTATATATATATATATATATTCAGATATTTTTTTTTAAAAAGACACAATACACATATATTCCGACGTACTACTGACACGTTACATATGTTACAAACATACGTCAACATCACACCACTATACTTACCTCATATTATGAGTATATTCAGGTGTTATATCATATGATATAAGTCATGGTGATGACAAAATTATTACGACACGTTACAAGGTTGTAAACTAAAAATTGTCGTATTGGGTGACTACCGAAACTTTGCCAATGTGTCACGTATTTGCCACATATAGATGGCCAGCCCATATTCAACACATGGAACGTTTTTGGCATGACATGTAACATGTATCTAGATACTTTTTACATATTCAAGACATATTAAAGTGTACTAGAATATTCAAATTAGGGCTGATTGGAATATACCATATGTGTATAATTATTGTGCAATATTTTACAAAGTTTACAAAAACGAAATTCAGCACATGTTGGAGACTATATCACACGCCTACTGCAGTTTGGTGAAGCTTATGTGGAGCTTAGTTGTTATCTCAATTGGTGGAGAATAAGCCACACAATGTTAGTGACATAATGGAGGGAGCTACACAAGGTAACAATTTTAAACTTTGTAGCAAATGTAACACATACTGAAAACTCAGCATGTGAGACAATGTGGTGGCCGTTTTTTGAGTCTTGATGGTGATCAAATTTGCTTCCAAAATTGAAGGGATTAATTTTTGAGTATCTAGCAATGTTTTAAACCTTATTTGTCACATGTTTTTAGAATTTAATCTCAGACTTTTAAAGCTACTAATTAGTGACAAGACTCATCCAATCATAGAGTGCCAAGTAAGCAAAGCCAAGACATTCATCCAATCAAGTTGTGCCAAGTAAGCAAGATGGTGTCATATCTACATAAGACAATCTTCCAAAGACATAAAAGAAAATTCTCAAGATGGAAGAAAAGTTCTAGGGGGCTGCCACCCATGAATAAATAGAAGAGAAGAGAGCACACAAAGACAAGACAACACTCATAATCTCACAAGTGCAAAAAGACTCTCTACTCTCTTCTTCTACATTTCTTTCTTCTTCTTTTTCTTCTCTCAAGCCTATTGTTCTTATATTCAATATATTGAATAGGCTTTGATTAGACCACCATACACGTTTTAAATTGTAAAAGGTTGATCAAGGTGTGATCAAACCTTCATTCGTTTGGTGGTGGTGTTCGTGATCGTGTTATTGCTTGTAACGTTTGTTTAAGGGTGGAGTTGGTGTGTATCTCCAGCAACCCTTGTGGTAAGGTGATGCGGTCCAAGGTGTGCAAAATACAAGACAAAGTTTGTCTTAGTCTTAGGTTGCATTCCATGCATCACTTTTCATGCATATAGGCGTCTTTCAATAAAATAAACAAATGTATGTCTTGTTTTCTTGGGATCCTTGCTTCCTTGTGTTTGCTTTGCTGGTAAATTAGGTACATGAAATTTCCAAGCCAAATGGAAGCTCAAAAGGGCATTACAGGCGTGTGCTTCAAAAAGGGAGACAAAAGAAATGTTGTCTTGAGGAGAAGATTGTTTGTCTCCACAAAGACAAATTCAAATGTATCCAAGATGGAATTCCATTTTCAAAATCCAGCTCAAATTATCTCCATAGTGGCGCCCAACTTGAAGTTCAAAGATGGAGATTAAATCGCATCAAACTTGAAGACAAACTTGAATTTAAATTCAACCATTATTTGAATTCAAGTTTCAACCAATTTGAGATTTATATTTCAAGAAATTCTCAGCCTTATCTTGGTCCATTCCACACGCCATCTTGGAGGTTAAGAGGAAGATGAGTCTACGATTCAAAGTTGAACCCAAATTTGAATTCAAATTCAAACTCAATTTGAATTCAAACTTCAACCAACATTTGAATTCAACATCTTAGCCACCTTGAAGCCATCTACACGCCATTCTTGAAGCAAGGAGGAGATGAGATCACAATTCAAAGTTAAACCCAAATCTGAATTCAAATTCAAACTCAATTCGAATTCAAATTTGAACCAGCCTTTGAATTCAAATCCAACCACTTTATCATCATCAAATCAGGTCTCAAACACCTCCATTTAGTCATCATACACGGCTGGAAGAGAGAAGTTGGCATTCTACAAGCAAATTCAAGTTTTAGCTAGAAATTATCTTGGTTTGAATTTCAACCAAATTTTAAATTTAAACATTTCGTAGCTAGCATTATTTGAAATAATTTCTGGCCATTCTAAGGCTTGAGGAGCACGTTTTCTAGTCTATAAATAGGGCCTTTTGGCCGAATGTTAGGAACAACTTTTGATGAATAAGAATTCTTGATATTTCTTTCACTTTGTGTGAGACTTTGTTTTCTTGGTTTTGCAGTAAAAACCTAGGTTAAGATCCTTCAAAGTTGAGCATTTTTGAAGGTGTTGCCATTGCTTAAAGGTGCTGTCCAGAAGGGCCTTATTGGTTTGCCTGATCAACGACCATCTTGAATTGTTGGTCTTGCTTGTTTTAATCCATACGTTTTTATTCACTAAGGAAGCAAGGGGAATTCTTCTTCCTTGTGCCTAACCCTTTGTGAAGGACGTTTGGAAGGTGGAATCATTGGAGCCCACGAGTTACACGCATCAAATTGGTATCAGAGACCAGGTTACTCTATTCCACCATCTATCATTTCCTTTTCGTTTGAGTCTAGTCATTTCAATTTCAGTTGAGTCCTTCTTCTACCCCTCACTCTACACGCCATTGTCTTGCATCTCATACAAAAAAAAAATCCAATTCATTTGCTTTGAGTCCTTGCACGTTCCTGCATTTTTCTTTTCATCATTCAAGTATCATCTCTTTTATTCCCTTTTCGCATCACAATCTGATTTTGAGTCGTTCAAACTTGAACAAATTAGGGTTTGTTGCGTTTTAGGTCATATTCAGCCTTCTTTTAAATAATCCAACCATCAGCCTATAAAGCTACCTCGGTTTCAAATCATCTTGTTGCTACCGAAGCTTTTAGTTGATGATGATTGTATGCATCTTGTGATTCATATTGTGGTTAATTTCATGCTTCAATCTTGCTTATCATACTTGTGAAAACAATTTCCACAAAAAACACAAAAGCTGAAAACCCACCACTCAAAACCTTAATCCTTCAAAACCCTAACCTCAGTTTACCCACTAAACCCTAACCGAGATTCATCCCCATTCATAATCACCTTGCATAATATTGCATATTTGAGATTACCTTGGCTGAATTGAAAGCTCTTTGCCAGGTTTTGTCAAAAAAAAACAACGTTTAGGTAAAAGAAGAGAAGTTACGTTTTCTTGCCTTGAACAAAAAAACAAAGAAGAATCTGAACTTGCTGACGTCAAAATAGCAAGAAGAGAACAAAAAAAGTGAATAGAAAAGAGGAAAAACAGTTGTGCAATTGTTTGAAAATCCTTTGGACAAACTTGGCGTCATCTTTCATACATAACCACGCCATACCTATTATCCATGTCCTGAACATCTTGAACCAATCACACATTTGGATACTTGATTATTGCATGACTTGAATCATTTTGTGGATAATAAGTGCATATAATCAAAATTAACTAAAGATTGCCCACGGCAACCCTTAGTTCATCTTTGGTTCGGCCTTATACAACAATTTTGGTTGCTTACTTTCTTTGAATCTTAGTAGAAAAGTTCAAGTTTTTTTTCATTTCACTTGATTCTGTTTTTGATACTATTTGGTGCAACTTGAAAGCAAACGGAAGAAACAAGTGGAGATCATTGTGATTTGGAGAAGCATTGGCAAAACACTTTCTTAATTGATCACTTTGAATCTTATTAACTTCAGGTTGTCCAAGAAGCAAAGTGGTAAGAGAGTGGAGATTAAAGAAAGAGGAGTGCCTGTATTTTGTTTTCTTTTCCCACTAACGTAACGAAATCTCTTTCATCTTTGTGTTAGTTTTTCCTTTCTTTGTTGCTCGATTAATTTCAGGTTACTCATGGAAGATGACATTAGAGACCTCTATCACGTAATGGTAAAAGGCTTCAATTAAGCTTATTACGAAATTGATTCGCTTGATTTTAGTGTTGGTAATGAGCATGATTCTTATGATGATGATGCTGAAATTTCGATTGATAAACATGTCGTTCATGATGCTAAAGTTGATGTGCTGAATGAACATAACTCTGTGAAGTTCTTAGAACGTAATGCTGACATTCGTAAGAAATTTCTAGCGCAAAAAGAACGCAACTTTGAAATCCTTTTAGAAGTAGAAGAACAAAAGGTACACAGATTAGACCTCCTTAATAAATTGCAAGGTCTTAGGAGACTTGTCGATGTTCATAGTGTTCATACACATGAGACTGACTTACGTACTGAAAGTGATGAGCATAAATCTAAAGTTGTTTGTGCTTCGCATGATTCACGTGATTTGCTTGATTTACATGCTGATTTACAAGATGATTGGAGTGACATTTCAAGTGAGAATAATGATGTCTTAGGTGACAAAAATGATAATGTTGAGAAGCATGAATGGATTGTCTATAATAATCCTTTGTTTGAGTGTTTTGATAGTGACATTCCACCCCATGAAAATTCCAATTTACATGAGTATGAATATAGAATTCCACTTGACGTTACGTTGCAAACTGATTTTGAGGATAATAATCTGGAAGTTAGTACTGATTTGTGCTTTAATGAGCAAGATAGTTTAAATTCACCGGATTTGGAAGTTTTAATGAGCGTCAATGACAATAATGGCGACATGAATATCACAACTCCAAACACGCTATTTTTGTCACCACATCATGATACATCATCTGACATTCATGTGCTGACCTTGTGTGAGGATCAAATGCACGATCACTATGAGCTTTTATTGGTTATACATCCTAAAAACACTACAAAGAAACCTCCGTTGAACACCTCTTGTCATGCTCCCCCTAGAGGATTTGATGATGCATATTATCAACTAAAATTTGAAAATCAGATCCTAATGCATCCAAAACATGTGAAGAAGAGGACTTACTTATTATTGATGCATGATCGAATCAGCTTTTATGAGTCGCAAAGAACATGTTTTGTCATTGCATTACTCATTCACCCTAAACATCTTAGGATGAAAGTGTGCATACGTGTGTGTCTTGTATCTTTGTTGCATTATTGAGGATCTTTCTCCTGCATGACATACATGCTAAGATTCGGGACGAATCTTTTTTAGGAAGGAGGGAATGATGCGGTCCAAGGTGTGCAAAATACAAGACAAAGTTTGTCTTAGTCTTAGGTTGCATTCCATGCATCACTTTTCATGCATATATGCGTCTTTCAATAAAATAAACAAATGTATGTCTTGTTTTCTTGGGATCCTTGCTTCCTTGTGTTTGCTTTGCTGGTAAATTAGGTACATGAAATTTCCAAGCCAAATGGAAGCTCAAAAGGGCATTACAGGCGTGTGCTTCAAAAAGGGAGACAAAAGGAATGTTGTCTTGAGAAGAATGTTTGTCTCCACGAAAACAAATTCAAATGTGTCCAAGATGGAATTCCATTTTCAAAATCCAGCTCAAATTATCTCCATAGTGGCGTCCAACTTGAAGTTCAAAGATGGAGATTAAATCGCATTCAAACTTGAAGACAAACTTGAATTTAAATTCAACCATTATTTGAATTCAAGTTTCAACCAATTTGAGATTTATATTTCAAGAAATTCTCAGCCTTATCTTGGTCCATTCCACACGTCATCTTGGAGGTTAAGAGGAAGATGAGTCTACGATTCAAAGTTGAACCCAAATTTGAATTCAAAATTCAAACTCAATTTGAATTCAAACTTCAACCAACATTTGAATTCAACATCTTAGCCACCTCGAAGCCATCTACACGTCATTCTTGAAGCAAGGAGGAGATGAGATCACAATTCAAAGTTAAACCCAAATCTGAATTCAAATTCAAACTCAATTCGAATTCAAATTTGAACCAGCCTTTGAATTCAAATCCAACCACTTTATCATCATCAAATCAGGTCTCAAACACCTCCATTTAGTCATCATACACGGCTGGAAGAGAGAAGTTGGCATTCTACAAGCAAATTCAAGTTTTAGCTAGAAATTATCTTGGTTTGAATTTCAACCAGATTTTAAATTTAAACATTTCGTAGCTAGCATTATTTGAAATAATTTCTGGCCATTCTAAGGCTTGAGGAGCACGTTTTCTAGTCTATAAATAGGGCCTTTTGGCCGAATGTTAGGAACAACTTTTGATGAATAAGAATTCTTGATATTTCTTTCACTTTGTGTGAGACTTTGTTTTCTTGGTTTTGCATTAAAAACCTAGGTTAAGATCCTTCAAAGTTGAGCATTTTGAAGGTGTTGCCATTGCTTAAAGGTGCCGTCCAGGAGGGCCTTATTGGTTTGCCTGATCAACGACCATCTTGAAGTGTTGGTCTTGCTCGTTTTAATCCATACGTTTTTATTCACTAAGGAAGCAAGGGGAAGTCTTCTTCCTTGTGCCTAACCCTTTGTGAAGGACGTTTGGAAGGTGGAATCGTTAAGCCCACGAGTTTCACACATCATAAGGTGTTAATTTGGTTTAGTGATAATCGAGGAAGGTGTCCTTGAAGACTGTAGTAGGTTGATTTAACCGAACCAGTATAAAATCCTTTGTGTTCTTTACTTTACTGCACAATAATTTCAGTTTCCAGCATTCTGCATCCATTTCATTGCAATCTTAAAAACAGCAAACGAATTTCAAAAATTGTAAAATTTTGTAGAAACATAGCCACACCTCTTAAGTTTCATTTGGCGCAAGTTTCAACCCATTTGGACAAGTATAAGTCAATCAAACGTTAATAGTTCTGAGACTAGTGCAATCTGATTTTCAGACTTGCAAAGGTTGAGAACTTCAATGTATTTGACATACTTCCTAAAGGAATTTTTCAAAAATATTTTAACCTATTAAGATAAATATCTTGAGGGGTTTGGCATTACATTTTCTGATGAGCCAAACGAAGGCTAGAAAACGTTTCCAAGACTTTGTCTTCTATTCCAAATTGATTTGAACCTCAGCTATGGCAAAGAACATCACAATGACACCCCTTGAACTGTAACCGTTTGTTCTTGGCTCAATTTATACCAACACCTCTTCCTCTTTGGCATTCCAACACATCTAAAACCTCATTGAGACCCTAAGATGCTGTGAACCAAAAATGAAGTAAATACTAACAAGTTCTAGGCTATGAACTTGGAAGAAACCGTTAAGTGGTTTTAACTTCAAATAGAAAAGTTGAGAATTCCTTAAAGGAAATTTTGATTGAAATGTATTTGAATTGTGTTCTTTGTACATTCAGGTTCCTACCTTACTTATAACAAACGAAAATGACATAGGTACAAGGTTTAAAGTACAAGGTACAAGTCTAAAATAACATGCTTGCTTTTGAACAACTTTGGTTCCAAGAAATCTGGTTGCTTTTGCCGTGTACTCCTTGCTTTGTTTCCAGCCTTTTTCTTGATCAATTTGATTGGATAAGACTTGGAGCAGCTTGCTTTGATTTAGGCTTTGATTGGTTGTGAGTGTGGCTTTGAATTTTCAAAAGAATTAAGCTTAATCAGCCGTTTCTTCCATGCTAGTTTTCAGCCAAAGTTTTGATTGGATAATGCATTGAGCAGCTTGGTTTGAACTCCCTTTGATTGGTTGTAGTTTAGGCTTTGAATATTCAACCCATTTAGGCCTTAAACCAGCCGAATTCTTCAAGGAATTTGATTGGATCAATTGTTGTGCAGCTTGCATTCTTGTCTTCAACTTGATTGTGATTGGTTTGAACATTTGCGAGACTTCTTCCTATTGGTTAATGAGTTGAGCAGCTTGTCCTTCCTTGTTTCAACGTGAAGAAGAATTCAGATTTGACATGGGTGCTTGTCACCTCCTTGCTTGTAAGCTACTTGCTTATCACCTCCTTGCTTGAACAAAAATTCAGGTTCTACTTGCATTTTCAAGCTAAGAACGTGTACCTGAAAGACAAGGCAATAATACAACACAAACTATCCTAAAACAAGGTTAACCAACCAACAATATTAAAAAGAACAACTAAAGATATGTACAACATGCTTTTGATACAACTAGATCAAAGCTTGTATCATATAAACCCAATGGACATCATCTCTGCTTGGTTCATCCTCTTCATGCCTGTAAAGAAATGATTCAACACAATGTAACAACTTCTTAGCCATATTCCTTGTTATGGGACCTGTGCGGGGCAGTGAGGTGTCATCATCAGTGTTTGTATCCACAAGGTTAGGCTGTAGCTCATCATTCCCTCCCACTTGAGAAGGATTCGTCCTCGAATCTGAATCGATACTAAATGGAGAAAGGTCAGCAACATTAAAAGTTTTAGATATAGGACCATACCTTTCTTCAGGAAGATCGAGAACATAGGCATTATCACCAAGCCGTTTCAACACTTTGAACGGTCCATCGCCTCTTGGCTTCAACTTTGAGTCCCTTTCCTTAGGGAATCTTTCTTTCCTCAAGTGTAACCAAACAAGATCACCAGGCTCAAATATAACAACTTTACGATTCCTGTTGGCTCTAATGGCATACACTTTATTCTTAGCTTCAAGTTGTGACTTCGATCGATCAGTCTTTCACTTTTGTTCTTCAAGCTTTGTTTGAACAATGATATCATCCGATCAGATGGGACATGGATCGATCGGTGTTCATGCTTCTTCAATGTAAAGCTCTCTTTGACCTATCTTCAAAGACACCAAGCAACAAACACAAGATACACAACATATATGACATGTCCTAAGGGTTAGTTAAGACTATAAGACATAAGAAGTAGCACTAGTGTGTGCGGAGTTAACAGTGATATGCCATGTCTTACAGAACTAACATGTGACAATAAATGATACATGAAAATATGTTGCGTTGACCCCATCATGGGCTCATCATTCCCTCCCTCTTGAAAATGATTCGTCCTCGAATCTCAACATGGATAGAATAAGGGATAGGGGTTTAGGATGTACACGTATGCTCAACTACACCATAACTAAATAGGAACATGATAATACAAATGGTGAAGGTGAAATACCTTGGTGCATCCTTATCTTTGAAGAAAGAATAAGGTGTGTACACGCTTTCTAAAATGTTTAGGATGTATTAACAATATGATAACAAAAATTTTAGAACACATACATCCTAACAGATAAAACAACATCCAAAAAGCATATTGCAACATGTTAACACTAAATGTACAAATCTTACAGACATGTGCAATATTTAGACAAGATGTATCAATTGAGATGACAACAGGCAGACATTCAACAAGATGAGATGAAATAGATATTTCAGAAATAGAATCTTCATCTATACTAAATATGTCATTCAATTCATTAACTAGTTCATCCAAGGATTTATGTTCATTTGTAGCTGAATCTATTTCAATAATGACATCATGATCAAGCTCTACATCAAGTAGACAATCTAGTTCAGCTAACATCAAATCATAAGAATCTAGTTTATCAATGTCATTCTCAACAGAATTACTTACATCAATGTCATCAATGAAATGTACAGGATGTAATTCAGATTGTAACCCAGAAACAAGCATCTCAGCAGAATGCAGATCATGCACAGGGATTTCATTTATATGCATGTCACAATGTAAATCATTTTCAGACAAAGTGTTATCACAATTAACATCATCTATAAGCAAACGACTAACACTTTGGAAATCACCAACAAATTCAAGTGAAGGGTCTTCTTCAGACAGTACACAAGGTTGAACATGCAATTCAGATAAAGGAGTTCCAGTTTCAGGCATGTTGGGGCTAATTTCATACAAACCATTATTCACAGAAATGTCAGATTGCAAGTCTTTGTTCTTTTCAGATTCTATCAATACTTGCACCATGTCTCTAAGTTGAAGCAATGCATTTTCAATATTATCCATAGTCTGACTCAAATTGCTTAACTTAACTGGATTTGGTTTGTCATTTTCAGAATCACAAGAGTTCAGTTCATACCCATAGTTTTGATTAACTTGCCATGGGATTAGGTTTGATTGAACAATCTTTGCCTTTTTATACATGTCATAAAGTGACGAGAATTTTTCAGACAACATGCAATCAGCGATCTCTTTATCTAATCCAGCAAAGAACCTAATCATGCTTAATTCCTCATGTTCTTCAACATAAGCATAGTACAAATCATCAAGCATTTCATTGTAATATGCACTAACGTCTTTATTGCACTGAGAAAGAGTTTGATATCTAGGAGTTTTACATTCCCAATATCCAACCCATAAACCATTCGTACGACCAAAGGAGTTCATACGTTTTTCCAGTTCATCATAGTCTCTCCTATGGCATTCAACTCCCCAAATGGTTTTTAGAATCATGTTTAATCAAAACAATCAACCAAGATGGTAAAACAATGAGATAAATAAGTCAGAATACAAGCAAGTAAGATCAAACTATAACTTTAACAAAACGTAAATTTCTACTTCAAATTGACAATTGAATAAACAACAATCTTGGACTATCTAAGATTCAAAGAAAAATAGAAGTCAAGTGATGTTTTTGGCTGAATCAAAGAAAGCTAAGGGTTTGTACAGAACAACCCTTTAACTTACTTTAAACTTTAATGCACATTCAATTGTAAATAAAGTGAAAGACAGTACATACACACAAGTGTTCAACAAGGGTTTGTTCGAGGAACCTTTTACAACAGTCAACACTTTTGGTGTAGGTATTTGCTTTTGGTTTTGCACAATTCACCTTTTGTGAACTTTGGATGGCTATATTGTTGTGATATATCATGTTTTGATGGAGATTGTTGTGATATATCATGTTTGAATGATTGCAAAATGCATATGTGAGCATGTATATGTGTGTAACGTTTAAAGTATAATGTGCAAGATATGAACTTATGAGCTAAATGTGAAATTGATTGAATGAATCAAGATTGAACAAGTTTGATTAAGATCATGAGATTGAACTTGGCCAATTCAATCACATGTCTAAATCAAGACATGTTCAAACTGATCTTAGATGATATATATGCCAATACATGTTAATTATATGATCTAACCAAGCCTTGAAGTCACATGACTTACAATATAAGGCAAATTGCTTGGTTTAGTATCCTATTGCAGGTTTTGGTTCATATCTTGGGCAAATGAACTCCAAATTGAGTGATTCAAAAGCCCACATGATCCTTATTCAATTTAGAATCTAATTGGCTGAGGAAAAGCATGCTTGACACGGATAAAAACTGACTTGACACGGTGGTGAAGCTTATTGATCTTTATAAGGGTTATTTTGGTAATTTCACCATTTGGACTTCTCATTCTTATTTGGTCTTCTTCCAACGGATTTATATGATCATATGACACATTTATAAGTCATGTCACATCATGGCAAAAATGAATCTGGAGCAGCACCATGTCTAGGTTCATCCTAGGACAAAATTCCTATTTTTGTGCTAAGGGGTATTCTGGTCTCTTCACTTGCCAATGGATCTTCTAACGTGTTATATATTGTTTATATGATGTTTATATGTGTTTATGTCACATATAGTACATGTCCTATATTTATGGAAACGGGCAGCATGGAAACGGGCAGCATGGTATATCATTTGGGATTCTTATATTATGGTTATCACATATATGGTTTTCTTGGAATTCTTGGCATTCTTCATATGGTATTCTATGCTACATGTTGAAGACATAAATGGCTATATATTATATGTGTGCAAACGGATATTGGCACACAAATCATGTTCAAATTTTCAGATTTTGAACAAGTCAAGGCAAGTTGAAATAAATCCTATTTTGGTGCTGATTTCAAATGACTATTCTTGTATATTTTGGAGCTGGTTACAAACGGCTATTTTGGTTCAAATTTGGAGCAAAAATCTCTCAACCAAGAAAGCTATGCAACGGCTATGTGTTCAAAAGTTGAAGACTAATTCAAACTCAAAAGCTTGGCTGATTTCTATCTATCTTTGAACTACTCTCCAATGCCTATCTTCTAGGCCATTCCAACGTTCATTTAGTGTTCAAAATGAGGAGATAAAATTGTGCAAAATACACGCCAATTCAGCTGCATACATGGCAAGTTATTTACACATGGACATTGCTGATTGGGAGCTGCCTTTTAAACGTTCAAATAAAGTCATTTTCCACCTCATTCCAACGTTTATAATGGGATAAGATGAAGGATAAAAGTTCAGTTTGAAGACCAATTCAAAGCAACAAAAGATAAGCTTAAGTTTGAAAGCTAGAAAAGTGCTGAAATCTCTCCATTCTTCAACCATTCCAACGTCTACTTTGAGGAGCCTTTAGGCTGTCCTCTTGGCTATAAATAGCTCCAAAGGTGAAGAGTAAAAGTGCACCAACGAAAAACAAAAGAAAAGCAAGCAAGACATTCAGCTCTTTGTCTCCATTCTTCTCTTCTATTCTTCTATATTGAAGAACATATTTGCAGCAAGCTTTATGATTGTATAGTTCTTCATTTCTTGTCATTTCAACACCTTTTAAACGACATATTGTAAGGGAGAAGCTGGTGTATAAAGCTTACTCCTTAGAGGTGAGCAAAAGGTGCAAAGGTGCAAAGGTGAAACAAACTAGTTGCTGTTTGTTTTGGTGAAGTCTCTTGAAGAAGTTGGTGAAAAGCTTCTTCCTTTGGCTTTGTAAGGTGATATTGGTGTTTGGTGTTTAGTGAAATCCAAGAGAAGGTGTCTCTTGGGACTGGAGTAGGTCACATTGACCGAACCAGGATAATTCCTTGTGTTCTTTACTTATTTCCTGCACTTACTGTTTTCTGCCTGAGAATTACACTAACTTGGCACGCATAATTGAACAAGCAAACAGTCTTAGAATTGCATGAATTTTGGATATATTATACTTCAATGTGTTAGCTTTCATTAGCCGCAAGAATCACTAAATTCTAAGGAGTTTAGCATATTCAAATCGTCTTCACAAAATTGTTGCTACATTCTGTGAACAATTCTGACCAGTGTGCAAAACTTGTTCAATTTGAATAGGTTATCCTGCGAATCTTGAAGTGAGCCTTATATCAAATTAAACTAGACATCATAAGGTTTAATTTGACATAAGATTCATCAAAATAGCACGGGTAGATTTTGAGATATCATCGTTTGAAGTTAAGCTAACATTCTGCCTGAAACTGCCAGAATTGCACACTTTACTTATCTTGCTTATTTGAACGTGCAAACTTGCTTGGAATTGACTGAAATTTTTATGACATACTATAAACATTCTAAACTTGATCTCTGCCAAGTTTGAGAGCTTGCACAGGTGTATAAGTGGTTCAACCAAAGCACTCAAAACATTGAACTGTTTCTGGAAATTCCAGAACCTGAGGCTAAAGAGGCAAAGGGGTCTTCAAACAACTTTTTGAAGGTAATTGTAGTGTAATTTCCGCTAACCCACTATTCACCCCCCCCCTCTAGTGGTGCTATACAGGTCCAACAAGTGGTATCAGAGCAAGGTTGAGCACCATATTCTTATTTGAGCTGAAAACAGTTTACACTCCAAGTTGCAAAGTTGCTGGAAATTTTCTGGTTTTCTTATATTCTTCATATTTGGTATCTACAACAAGGTGACACTTTCTTTCCTTCTTATAAGTGTTTTAAACGTTTTCTCACACACTAAGAAGCATGTCTAAGTCACACATGAAAATAGAATTAGAAGGCATGTCCACACAAAGACCACCTCTTTTTGATGGAGAAAACTTTAGTCATTGGAAACTTAGGATGAAATTGTTCTTAATGGCTATTGACATAGACTTGTGGTCCATCATTGAAGATGGACCTTATGTGCCTACTAAGCATGTTATAATTGATGGCTTATCACAAGAAGTTGAGAAATATAGAAAAGATTGGAGTGATGAAGATAAAAAGAAAATGAGTCTTAATGCTAAAGCAATGCAATTATTGTTGAATGGTTTAAGTAGGAGTGAATCTGCCTATGTCTCTTCATGTTTAAGTGCAAAGGATATGTGGAAATGTCTTGAAATGAAGCATGAAGGAACTAATCAAGTAAAGGAATCAAAGATTAACATGTTAATGACTACACTTGAATCATTCCATTTACTGCCTAATGAATCAATTGTTGATATGGATTTAAGGCTTACAAACTTATACAACTCACTTGAATCCCTTGGTAAAACGTTTTTGATGAAAGAAAAAGTGCAAAAAGTTTTGAGAAGTTTGCCAATTGAATGGGATGCCAAAGTTAGTGCCATTGAAGAAAGCAAAGATCTTTCTCAAATAAAACTTGATGAATTGATAGGCTCTTTAAAAGTTTATGAAAACAAGTTGAATATAAGAAAGGCTGAAACTAGTAACAAGTCTAAATCACTTGCATTTGTAACAAATGAACCCGACTCATCTAATCAAGCCGAGTATGAAAGTGATGATGAAAGTGATGAAGAAGACATAATGTTGTTAGCTAGGCGTTTAAGGAAGTTTTTCAAGAAAAGACCAACTAAAAGACAAGCAAAATCAGCTGCCCCTATCAATGTGAAATCTAACAAACAAGATGGTAAATGGTATGATAAAGAACTTAAGTGTTATGAATGTGGCAAACAAGGACACATCTCATATGATTGTCCAAACAAGAACAAAAACCGTGACATGGATGAAAAGACAAGGACACAAACTAGAGTAGAACCTAAGCAAAGGAGGAAGAAAGCTCTTAAGGCAAGCACTTGGGATGACACATCTTCATCCGAATCCGAGGAGGAACCTGAAGTTGCACAAACATGTTTGGCTTCAAAGTCTACAAATGAGGTAACATTCGATTCTGACTCTGAATGTGATTTTACTCAAGATGAATTGTTGGATGAATTAGAAAAGTTGCATGATAGATATAAGAAGCTATCCAAGGAGAAGAAAAGAATAGTTGAGGAGAAGAACAAGTTGGAGACGTCTAACTTGAATCTAACTTCTCAACTAGAAGTTCTTCAACTTGAATCATCTAACACTATTAGTTCAATGCAAAATCAGATTAAGGAACTTAAGAACAAACATGAAAATGTGCAATGTGTGCAATGTGTTGATTACAACGTTTTAAAGTCTAAATTACATGAAATACAAACTGAATTTGAATCATTAAAAGCATGCAACCTAGACTTGAACAAATCTTTAGAACAATTTAAGAATGGTTCCAACATGTTAGACACTCTTATTGCATCTCAAAAGCATGGAAATGACAAACAAGGTCTTGGATATGTTAAAGAAGCTGAATACACAACTAAGGAAACAACATTTGTATCATCTTCAACCAACATGAAATATAGGCCAAATGCATTTAGAAATGAACCTATTCTGCCCACACCACCTTCATCACAAAGATTGCAAAATGCATCAACATATAGGAAGGTAAATACACCTAGAAACCATGCTTACATGTATACAAGAATGCCTAAACAAAGTAGTATGCAATCTGCTCAAGTTATGCCTTATATGCAACAACATGCTTATGTGAAGAACATGACATACTCTCGGCCTAAATCAGTTTACAACACACGGCCTAGAAACTATGATAACTCACGGCCAAGATATAACTCATATACATGGCAACATTCAAATGCATATAGAACTTACAATGCTTATCCAACTAGACATAAATGTGCAGCCCCTTTTCCATCATATTCTATGTATCAAAATCCACTATTTGATCATTATATGCAACATGATTTTAACATTTCAAAACCAAGAAAGGTTGTTCAAGTTTGGGTACCTAAAGGTACACTAACATGAACTTAACTTGTCTAACCTTGAAAGGACCCAAAATCAAAGGGTACCTAAGTTGTTATTTACATTTGTAGGTACATAACATCAAAGAAAGACAAGTTGCTGGTTATAACAACAAAGAAGATGAAAAGAACAAAACCAATTGGATAGTTGATAGTGGTTGCTCAAGACATATGACGGGCAACAAAAAATTTGTTTAGCACACTTAAAAACGTTGCAAAAGGTGGCAAAGTCACCTTTGGAGACAACAACCAGGGCCAAATAATTGGCAAAGGCAAGGTTGGTGATCCAAACAAGTTTGAGATCAAAAACGTCCTACTTGTAAGTAACTTAACCTTTGAGCTTTTAAGTGTTTCTCAACTATGTGACAACAACTTGAATGTTCTCTTCTCCTCCACTTCTTGTAAGATAATGGATAAAAACAATCAAGTTGTGTTAAAAGGAAAACGTGAAGGAAACATATATGTGCTTAACATGGATGATATGCTAAGTAGTAACACAAAATGTCTTGTTTCACATGAATCTGATCCCAATCTTTGGCATAGACGTTTAGGACACATAGGTATATCAACCTTAGAAAAACTACACGCTAAAAGTCTTGTTAAAGGATTGCCTAAACTTAACTTGGATGATTTTCAACTATGTGAATCTTGTATCAAAGGCAAACATGTTAGAGAATCCCTTAAGCCTAAAACCAAGGTCACAACGTCAAGAATACTAGAACTCTTGCATATAGACTTATTTGGTCCATGTAAAACAAGAAGCTTAGGTGGAAGTTATTATGTATGTGTAATAGTTGATGATTTCTCAAGATATACTTGGACATTGTTTCTTGCTTCAAAAGATGAAAGTGCATCATCTATAACTAATCTAATTAGACAACTTGAAAATGAACATGAATCACATGTTATTAAGATAAGGAGTGATAGAGGTGGTGAGTTTAAAAATAGTGAATTAATCAAATTCTGTAATGAAAAGGGTATAAAACATGAATTCTCCCCACCAAGAACTCCTCAACTTAATGGTGTAGTTGAAAGAAAGAATAGGACTATTCAAGAAGTAGCAAGAACAATGATGGTAGAAAACAAAGTACCTAAATTCTTATGGGCTGAAGCAGTAAACACTTCAAGTTATATGATCAACAGACTATCAATAAGAAAGAAATTGAACAAAACACCATTTGAAATCTTAAATGGACGACTCCCAAAAGTAAACTATCTAAAAGTCTTTGGTTGTAAATGCTTTGTATTGAACACAAAAGATAACTTAGATAAGTTTGATCTTAAGTCTGATGAACATATATTTGTGGGATATTCAATGAACTCTAAAGCATATAGATGTTATAATGCACAAACAAGAAAGATAGTTGAATCTATACATGTGAAGTTCAATGAAAATGCATATCTCCAAACAAGTAATCAACATGAAATCTATGTACCAAATGATCAAATACTTCATGATGAAGATGAACTTATCCTACCACCTACAAATGATCAAATTGAAACACCAAATCAAACTCTTGAAATGCATGAAGTTCAAACTCCCCCTACACAAGAACATAATGAAGAAAATGTGCCTAACCAACCTATTGAACATCATGAACCTATTGAAGATGCACAACCAAGTAATTGGTGGCAAATAAGAGATAAACAAAAGCATCCTCAAGAACTTATCATAGGAGATGTAAATCAAGGGGTTAGAACACGTAGGCAAATAGATCCTAATGAATATGATCAATGGCATGCACTTATATCCCAAATTGAACCCAAGAATGTGAATGATGCCTTAAACGATGCATATTGGATAGATGCAATGCATGAAGAGTTAAACCAATTTGAAAGAAACAATGTGTGGGATTTAGTACCTAAACCCGAGGATAAATCAATCATTGGAACTAAATGGGTGTTTAGGAACAAAATGAATGAACAAGGGGTTGTAGTAAGAAATAAAGCAAGACTTGTAGCTCAAGGATATAATCAAGAAGAGGGTATTGATTACGATGAAACATTTGCCCCCGTAGCAAGATTAGAATCCATACGCCTCTTATTAGCTTTTGCATGTTATAATAACATCAAATTATTCCAAATGGATGTTAAGAGTGCATTCTTAAATGGCTATATCCAAGAAGAAGTTTTTGTTAAACAACCACCAGGCTTTGAAGATCCAAAGAACCCTAATCATGTATATAAACTTAAGAAAGCCTTATATGGTTTGAAACAAGCCCCCCGTTCATGGTATGAAAGATTTGCCAACTTTTTACTAAGTAACAATTTTCAAAGAGGAACCATAGATAGTACCTTATTCTTGAAAAAGAAAGACAAAGATTTGCTTGTAATACAAATATATGTAGATGACATAATCTTTGGTTCAACTAATCCTAACTTAGTAAAAGACTTTGAAGATTGTATGAAGTCTGAGTTTGAAATGTCTATGGTTGGTGAATTAAACTATTTCTTAGGCTTGCAAATAAAACAAACATCAAGTGGTATACATATCAATCAAGCCAAATACATAAGAGATATGATAAAGAAATTTAACTTTGAAAACTTGAAACCATCTCCAACACCAATGTGTACTTCAACAAAATTAGACAAAGATGAAAATGGTGTTGCATTTGATGAAAAACTATATAGGTCTATGATTGGTTCATTGCTATATCTAACTGCTAGTAGACCTGATATTATGTTTGCAGTATGTATGTGTGCAAGATTTCAAAGTATGCCTAAGTTGTCACACTTTAAAGCTGTAAAAAGAATATTTAGATATCTTCAACATACACCAACATTAGGCTTATGGTATGATAGACAATCTAGTCTAAGTCTACATGCATATTCAGATGCAGATTATGGTGGATGTAGAGTAGATAGAAAGAGCACTAGTGGAACATGTCAATTCCTAGGAAACTCACTAATATCTTGGTTTTCAAAGAAACAATCTAGTGTTGCACTTTCTACTACTGAAGCAGAATATATGGCTTTAAGTCTATGTTGTACTCAACTATTATGGATTAAACAACAACTTTCAGACTTTGAAATACAAGTAAATAATATCCCCATCTATTGTGATAGTACAAGTGCTATAAATTTGTCTAAAAACCCTGTCCTACACTCTAAGGCAAAGCATATAGAAGTACGTTATCATTTTCTCCGTGATCATGTTAATCTTGGACATATACACATTGAACATGTTAGAAATGATCAACAAGTAGCTGACATATTCACTAAACCCCTTAATCAAGCTATCTTTGAGAATTTACGTGCAAGACTTGGCTTAATTGCTTACAACTGACAATACTGTCTAGATCATTCTGGGTATTGCTAACTCGGTTCAGTCTTTTGCATAATTTACAAAATTAAGGGGGAGAGATATATGTATATCATGTTAAGGGGGAGATAACATATATGTATATCATGTTAAGGGGGAGATAACACATTAAGGGGGAGCAGCTTAACTTGATTTAAAGAGAAGCTTACACTTGATTTAGATGCTTAATATACACATATGTGGGGTAATTTCGCAAATCATCAAAAGGGGGAGATTGTTGTGATATATCATGTTTTGATGGAGATTGTTGTGATATATCATGTTTGAATGATTGCAAAATGCATATGTGAGCATGTATATGTGTGTAACGTTTAAAGTATAATGTGCAAGATATGAACTTATGAGCTAAATGTGAAATTGATTGAATGAATCAAGATTGAACAAGTTTGATTAAGATCATGAGATTGAACTTGGCCAATTCAATCACATGTCTAAATCAAGACATGTTCAAACTGATCTTAGATGATATATATGCCAATACATGTTAATTATATGATCTAACCAAGCCTTGAAGTCACATGACTTACAATATAAGGCAAATTGCTTGGTTTAGTATCCTATTGCAGGTTTTGGTTCATATCTTGGGCAAATGAACTCCAAATTGAGTGATTCAAAAGCCCACATGATCCTTATTCAATTTAGAATCTAATTGGCTGAGGAAAAGCATGCTTGACACGGATAAAAACTGACTTGACACGGTGGTGAAGCTTATTGATCTTTATAAGGGTTATTTTGGTAATTTCACCATTTGGACTTCTCATTCTTATTTGGTCTTCTTCCAACGGATTTATATGATCATATGACACATTTATAAGTCATGTCACATCATGGCAAAAATGAATCTGGAGCAGCACCATGTCTAGGTTCATCCTAGGACAAAATTCCTATTTTTGTGCTAAGGGGTATTCTGGTCTCTTCACTTGCCAATGGATCTTCTAACGTGTTATATATTGTTTATATGATGTTTATATGTGTTTATGTCACATATAGTACATGTCCTATATTTATGGAAACGGGCAGCATGGAAACGGGCAGCATGGTATATCATTTGGGATTCTTATATTATGGTTATCACATATATGGTTTTCTTGGAATTCTTGGCATTCTTCATATGGTATTCTATGCTACATGTTGAAGACATAAATGGCTATATATTATATGTGTGCAAACGGATATTGGCACACAAATCATGTTCAAATTTTCAGATTTTGAACAAGTCAAGGCAAGTTGAAATAAATCCTATTTTGGTGCTGATTTCAAATGACTATTCTTGTATATTTTGGAGCTGGTTACAAACGGCTATTTTGGTTCAAATTTGGAGCAAAAATCTCTCAACCAAGAAAGCTATGCAACGGCTATGTGTTCAAAAGTTGAAGACTAATTCAAACTCAAAAGCTTGGCTGATTTCTATCTATCTTTGAACTACTCTCCAATGCCTATCTTCTAGGCCATTCCAACGTTCATTTAGTGTTCAAAATGAGGAGATAAAATTGTGCAAAATACACGCCAATTCAGCTGCATACATGGCAAGTTATTTACACATGGACATTGCTGATTGGGAGCTGCCTTTTAAACGTTCAAATAAAGTCATTTTCCACCTCATTCCAACGTTTATAATGGGATAAGATGAAGGATAAAAGTTCAGTTTGAAGACCAATTCAAAGCAACAAAAGATAAGCTTAAGTTTGAAAGCTAGAAAAGTGCTGAAATCTCTCCATTCTTCAACCATTCCAACGTCTACTTTGAGGAGCCTTTAGGCTGTCCTCTTGGCTATAAATAGCTCCAAAGGTGAAGAGTAAAAGTGCACCAACGAAAAACAAAAGAAAAGCAAGCAAGACATTCAGCTCTTTGTCTCCATTCTTCTCTTCTATTCTTCTATATTGAAGAACATATTTGCAGCAAGCTTTATGATTGTATAGTTCTTCATTTCTTGTCATTTCAACACCTTTTAAACGACATATTGTAAGGGAGAAGCTGGTGTATAAAGCTTACTCCTTAGAGGTGAGCAAAAGGTGCAAAGGTGCAAAGGTGAAACAAACTAGTTGCTGTTTGTTTTGGTGAAGTCTCTTGAAGAAGTTGGTGAAAAGCTTCTTCCTTTGGCTTTGTAAGGTGATATTGGTGTTTGGTGTTTAGTGAAATCCAAGAGAAGGTGTCTCTTGGGACTGGAGTAGGTCACATTGACCGAACCAGGATAATTCCTTGTGTTCTTTACTTATTTCCTGCACTTACTGTTTTCTGCCTGAGAATTACACTAACTTGGCACGCATAATTGAACAAGCAAACAGTCTTAGAATTGCATGAATTTTGGATATATTATACTTCAATGTGTTAGCTTTCATTAGCCGCAAGAATACTAAATTCTAAGGAGTTTAGCATATTCAAATCGTCTTCACAAAATTGTTGCTACATTCTGTGAACAATTCTGACCAGTGTGCAAAACTTGTTCAATTTGAATAGGTTATCCTGCGAATCTTGAAGTGAGCCTTATATCAAATTAAACTAGACATCATAAGGTTTAATTTGACATAAGATTCATCAAAATAGCACGGGTAGATTTTGAGATATCATCGTTTGAAGTTAAGCTAACATTCTGCCTGAAACTGCCAGAATTGCACACTTTACTTATCTTGCTTATTTGAACGTGCAAACTTGCTTGGAATTGACTGAAATTTTTATGACATACTATAAACATTCTAAACTTGATCTCTGCCAAGTTTGAGAGCTTGCACAGGTGTATAAGTGGTTCAACCAAAGCACTCAAAACATTGAACTGTTTCTGGAAATTCCAGAACCTGAGGCTAAAGAGGCAAAGGGGTCTTCAAACAACTTTTTGAAGGTAATTGTAGTGTAATTTCCGCTAACCCACTATTCACCCCCCCCTCTAGTGGTGCTATACAGGTCCAACATATATCTCACTCCTTGTGCAAATCACTCATACGTCTTGTCTCTTGCTTTTAGACGTTAAAAATGACTTTTCTCTTAGTTTCTTTCACAAACAAGCCTAATTATTTTCCTTTGGATTGGCTTTGTCTGTTTTGTGAGACTACTGTTCACTTGCCTTTATGAGACATTGCTCACGGCTTCTTTTTCTTTAGTTTTACTTGCACAAGTTTTAGTGTGGCTTTTGTGAAACGTTCTTTAAACAACACGGAAGAACACTAATGATATGAAAACTGTTTCACAAATTTAACAACCAAATATAGATGAAAGTTCAATGCAAGTTGAAGAAGTGTAAAGACAACAAGATGATAACAGGGTCGGCAATTTAACAGTGTAGGGATAAATATAGACAAAGTGATCCTAAGTAAGAACTTAAGTCCAATAAAGTCTTTAAACAATTGAATCAATCCCAAGTGAAGATAAACGTAAAGCCAACGTCAAAATTTGAAATCAAATCTTGTTTCTTACAAATTTACTTCACTTTTAACAAATCTCAAGTCAATAATGTTTCAATTAAAAGATTCAATCAAGTTTGTACCAAACAATGACTTAAGGTGTAACGGGGGTGGTGAAATCAAATTCAACAAGTTTAAACAAATAGCATTCAACGATTTAATCAAGTTTAAACTAAATTGTTTCGATTTTTTTTAAGTTTTTGTTTTGGTTTTCGTTTGTATGATGCAATCAGTTTCTAAGCTAGATGATACTAGATGCAAGTGTTTATGTATTCAACACAACAAGCGTGTATCAACTAGAGACTAGGCAGCATACATAGCTAACTAAAACTACCCTTTTTGTTCTTAGTTTTCGGATTTGCTTGTGCTAAACTAAACAACCAACTAAACCTTTTAACTATGTTGTAAACTACTCTAACTAAGCTAAATAAGGCAGCAAATAAAACGTCTAAAACAGATTGCACACAACTACTAAAACAGAATTTTAACAACTTGATTACAAACTAAACTATCAACTAATCTATTTTTGTGTTCAAGTTTTCTGTTTTAAGGAATCACTAAACTACCGTTTACTTCTAGATTAGGACCTAATGAACATTGTCTAAGCTAGATTGAACTAGAAGAACAAGTTTCACACACGGTTTTAATCTAAACTACACAAAGGGATTCTAACAACACTTAGGTCTAGTCTAAGTTCTTTTTGTGGTGTTTTCGGTTTTGCTACTTAAACTAACTTACCAAACTATTGTAAACTATCTAATAAACACTTCAAAACATAAAGTAACTATCTAAATTAACAGATTCTAAAGGGACATAAAAACAATTTACTACACGGTTTGGGCAGCATCATATATATGCAAGTTTAAACAATGTAAACATGAATAGAAGACTAACCAACGCTCTGATACCAATTGATGAGCCAGACGAAGGCTAGAAAACGTTTCCAAGACTTTGTCTTCTATTCCAAATTGTTTGAACCTCAGCTATGGCAAAGAACATCACAATGACACCCCTTGAACTGTAACCGTTTGTTCTTGGCTCAATTTATACCAACACCTCTTCCTCTTTGGCATACCAACACATCTAAAACCTCATTGAGACCCTAAGATGCTGTAAACCAAAAATGAAGTAAATACTAACAAGTTCTAGGCTATGAACTTGGAAGAAACCGTTAAGTGGTTTTAACTTCAACTAGAAAAGTTGAGAATTCCTTAAAGGAAATTTTGATTGAAATGTATTTGAATTGTGTTTTTTGTACATTCAGGTTCCTACCTTACTTATAACAAACGAAAACGACATAGGTACAAGGTTTAAAGTACAAGGTACAAGTCTAAAATAACATGCTTGCTTTTGAACAACTTTGGTTCCAAGAAATCTGGTTGCTTTTGCCGTGTACTCCTTGCTTTGTTTCCAGCCTTTTTCTTGATCAATTTGATTGGATAAGCCTTGGAGCAGCTTGCTTTGATTTAGGCTTTGATTGGTTGTGAGTGTGGCTTTGAATTTTCAAAAGAATTAAGCTTAATCAGCCGTTTCTTCCATGCTAGTTTTCAGCCAAAGTTTTGATTGGATAATGCATTGAGCAGCTTGGTTTGAACTCCCTTTGATTGGTTGTAGTTTAGGCTTTGAATATTCAACCCATTTAGGCCCTAAACCAGCCAAATTCTTCAAGGAATTTGATTGGATCAATTGTTGTACAGCTTGCATTCTTGTCTTCAACTTGATTGTGATTGGTTTGAACATTTGCAAGACTTCTTCCTATTGGTTAATGAGTTGAGCATCTTGTCCTTCCTTGTTTCAACGTGAAGAAGAATTCAGATTTGACATGGGTGCTTGTCACCTCCTTGCTTGTAAGCTACTTGCTTATCACCTCCTTGCTTGAACAAAAATTCAGGTTCTAATTGCATTTTCAAGCTAAGAACGTGTACCTGAATGACAAGGCAATAATACAACACAAACTATCCTAAAACAAGGTTAACCAACCAACAATATTAAAAAGAACAACTAAAGATATGTACAACATGCTTTTGATACAACTAGATCAAAGCTTGTATCATATAAACCCAATGGACATCATCTCTGCTTGGTTCATCCTCTTCATGCCTGTAAAGAAATGATTCAACACAATGTAACAACTTCTTAGCCATACTCCTTGTTATGGGACCTGTGCGGGGCAGTGAGGTGTCATCATCAGTGTTTGTATCCACAAGGTTAGGCTGTAGCTCATCATTTTCAGACCATTGGGAGTTACGAATTAAGCGGAATAAATTTTTTAAATAGGAGTACTATTTCTGGCATATTCATGCAATCTGACTGCAAACATGTTTTCAAAGGATTAGAGGTTGAATTTTAATCTGAAATTTTTAGGAGATACTCAGAACATCTGAGATTAGAATCTCTCCAAATTTCAGAATTTTTGAAGGTCTGTAACCAGGTCTTTCAAATGTTGCAAATCAGAATATGAAAACAGAAATTGTTTTCAGAAGTTAGATTTTTGGATCAAAACTTTATAAAAACCAAATTTTTCCGCACCTACTATTCAACCCCTCTTCTAGTGGTGCCTTACAGGTCATACACTATGTACCTTAAGTTGTTCAATATTCTCAGCCATATGCACCATGGATGTCAAGTCAAGATAGGGTTGGAGTTCAACCCTTTTGCTATTTTTATGTTCAAGCCATGTAGAAAACGTGATTGGTTGATTCCTCAATTTCGTGCAAGTTAGATCTTACTAACAAAATCTCTAGTTCATTATAGTATCCATTCACTAGTTCCTTGTCTTAAGTTATACAAAGTTGTGAAAATGGAACTTTCGTAGTTGTTAGGGATGAACCTATGTCTCAACTCATATTTCATTTCCTCCCAGGTTAGGACTTGTGGTTATCTTGTTTTAGTCCTATTTCTACAAAGATTAGTCCACTAGTTTAGTGCATGTCCTAAAAATTCAATGGATGTGTACCTCACCTTTTGCAACTCACTATAGTTTGTACAAGAAAAGATTAAATCCACTTTAGTTTCCCATTATAAGTACTTCTCCATTTTACTTTCACCATAAACGTTGGAATGCTTATTTTAGTTTTTAAGAATCGTCATCTTGGGGATAAAAAGGATCTTGTCGTCTATGATAACCAGGGGGTTGATAATTGCCAAAATCCTGTTCAAATGGGTTGTGGTCATCATTATACCTTTGCAGTGGATTCCTTCTTGGGGCTTGTTGAGTTACGAACCTTCTTGGTTCAATAGTGGGCTATCTTTGACTTTCTCCCTCAAATTCTTCTTGGGTAGGCCTTCTTGTTTGATTTGTAGGGACTGCCCTACTTTTTTCTTGGCCTTCACCTTTGTCTAATCTTTGGTTCAACTCATCCAACTTAACTCTATACATGCTTTGGCTTTCCAGGATGGTTTTTAGCAATTCAGTAATCTGTTGAATTCAAGGATCATGCCATTCAACCTCTTTTCATTTGCTAGATGAATTTTGGGAGTTAGGCTCCATTTATACCTGAAATATGCAAGAAAAATAGAAAACAAAGAAATACAAAGCTAACAGAAAACAAGCAAAGTAAGCTGATTAGTGAAAACAAGTGATACAAGACTCGATATGGGCGGGATCTTTCTTTGACTATCAATGATCTCCTTCCTCAAGATGGTTTAGACACAAAGAGTTTACAGCTTCCCTTGCTTCCGTTTTGACGAAGAATCACCCAGTTTTGAACGAACTCGTTTAAAAGGATCAACACATATTCAATAACCTCCCACCTGGTTGTTCCCCTCTTAGTGAGCACTCCCCACAAGGTTATTCAAGCCTTGATTGAGCCTAGCCTTGATTCTAAGAAGAAACCAAGAAAACAACAAAGGTTTCTCAAAGAAACTTGTTTGAAATTTTGATATAAAGTGCTGAGATTTTACAAAGGATTTGAGACCTATTTATAGCCTAAAATACACATTAAAATATAGTTTCTAGCCTAACTATTAGCCAATGAAAACAACGGCTCAAAAGTAGAAGAAAACTATGCTTGCAAGCAAACAAAACATTCAGCTTTTTTTTCTTGGCAGAATTGTGCAGTACTTTTGCGACTTGGTTTTAAGGTCTTGTTTCTGATTGGACCAAAAAAGTGTCGTCAAGAAAGTTATAGGTAATTAAAAGAACTCCAATTTTTGCTTTTGAATCATCCGATTTGGAGCTGGGATGAAGGAGATATAGCGTGTTTAAGTTTCAACTGCTTCTAGGTGTGTACCTTTGAAGCGGCTGTTGATTCAGCAGCTTCAACTTCATGGTGTCTTTTGAGCTTGATAATGAATGCAAAACACCAAAGTTGTAGCTTAATCTCTTAAATTGAAGCTCCAACAAAAATCAAAGGAATCTAAGCTGTGGTTGAGGAGATATGGACGAAATACGAACACTACGCCAGCCTGGTCCTGTCCATCTATTTCAGTTTTGTGTTTGCTTCATGCTATGGCTTCATTCCTCTTTCAAGTGACCTGTAATAACCTTGTACAAACACTAACAAGACTTGTACAAGATATGTAGCATGCCCTATGCTTGTCTAATACACATTTAAGTACTACCATTACAAGATACACCCTTAACCATTTCAAAACGTTACAAAGAATGTAAATAACATGTAATGAAGGTGGGGTAGGACTTGTATGCTTCTCTGGATCTCATCATTCCCTCTCTCTTGAAAAGGATTCGTTCATGAATCCTTATAAACATGTGAAATGCTTTCTTCTTTACATGTTTAGGATGCATTATTAGTTTCATAAAAACATGATTAATGTGGTAGCATCCCATAACACGCAAAAACACATCATTCAACATATTTAGACCCAAAATGAGAGAGATATCTTCAATGCCCAATATTAGAGCATTTTCATGTTGCAAGCATAAGACATGTAGCTCATCATTCATGCAACATTCAAACCTTAAACCTTTGAACACTGACACGTAACCTCCTGGGTCATGCACATAAGTGATCAAAAGTAACGCAATCATCAAATAGATCACAATTACAACATCATCGCACGTTAAATAAGTATAAAAAAGAGAATAACATGATGTGACAATGTTTTCTTTAGAGGTTTTCTTTTCACGCAAGTCATGAATGAATCTCTTGGGCTGTTTTTATTTTCTATTTTGCATGTGTGTGTATATGTCAAATATGTCATAGAAATTATAAGTATCACACCTAAATGCTGGCCAAAGTAAAGATTCACTTTGCATTCCATGTATATCACCTTCCTCGTTCTCAATCAAAATTTGATTATCAACTTCAAATGCATCTTTTTCCACATTCAAATCAGGTTCACTAAGATCTTCACATGATGGTACAGATTGTAAGCCAAGAACTTCAATAAGATCATTAAGTGAATCATCAAGCGATGCATTCAATTCATCATCAATTTCAAGTTCCTTTTCCTCACACATTTCTTGCACACAAGCATGGTCATCATTTGATTTCCTTTTTGTGTGGGTAGGTATTTTGGAATTAGCAATAAGAACATGTCTATCACACAGTTCTTTAGCAACAAGGGTTGTCTTTTCAGGACTTGATCTCTCTTTCAATGCAAGCTAAGAATTGTTTCTCAAGTTCTCTCGTTCTGGTTCTTTTTCATTCTTCTCTTATCTTGAAGCACTTCGTTAGGAGGTAAGGCATGAAACTTGAATAATTTGTTGTACTTGAATGAATACATGTTCAGATGACAATCATATGTAATTGTTCTATCATATTGCCATGGCCGACCTAAAATGATATGACTTGTATACATAGGCACAACATCACACAAAACGTCATCCTTGTAGCCTCCAACGGATAATGAAACTAAAACATGTTTAGAAACATGCAACTCACCATCATCATTTAATCAAGAGAGTGTATATGGTTGTGGGTGGTTAATCAATGGTAAACTTAGCTTCCTTACAAGTTCAATGCTAGCCAAATTAGTTCATGATCCAGAATCAATTATCAAGTTACAAATCTTATCTTTTATCATGCAATGAATGTTAAAGACATTATCTTTATGTTCAGCATGATCCACAGCTTCAAGGGTTGTGTTAAGGACTCTTCTAACCACTAACAACAACTCTTTAGATGCAAGATCATCATCCTCACCAACAATTTCCTCACATTCTTCATTTGCAAGGTCTTGTTCATTCTTAGTTTCTTCCTTATCTTCATCAGTGATATACTCATCTAATTCTTTAACGAACATGACTCGTTTAAGGTTAGGACATTGTCGTGCCATGTGGCCTTTTCCTTGGCGTCTAAAACATTGAATATCTCTATTCCTAGTAGTTGGATTAGAAGCATTACTTTCCACGACCCTTTGTTTACATTTGTCCACGGTTGGTTGTGCTTGTCGTGCATGTCCTTGAGTTGGTTGTGTCCTTCCTTGTACAGCTTGTTGGCCACGGTTTTGGTAAGAGTTTTGTCAAGGCCTCAACTCACTTGTTGAACTAGGCTACACTCTTGCAATAGAGGAAGTGTTAGCTTTAAAACCAAAAGAAGAGATGGGGGATTTTACCTTGAGTTGGCATTCAATCTTCTCCGCCAAATGCACCAATGATCACAAATCTGCATAGTATCTCAACTTTGTTAGCTACCTCCCAATTCATCCCAGCGAAGAATCTTGCCATGGTGGCTTCCTGGGGTTCTTCTAACGTTTTCCCTAATCATCAAAAGCTCCAATTCTTTAAAGTATTCATCTACACTTTGGGTTCCTTGGATATGGATTTGTAGATTTTGGTAGATGTCTCTCTCATAATGCTAGGGAATGAATCTTTTTCTCATTTCTCCTTTTAACTCATCCCAAGAAGAAATGGTTGGCTCACGGGCTCTCTTTCCAAGGTTTTGGTTCTGATCCCACCATATTAAAGCATACTCCACAAATTCCATTATTGCATAACGTACCTTAGCCCATTTTGAGTAGTTGGTACAATCATAGATGAGGTCAACCTTTTCCTCCAACTCCCAATAGGCTTCAGGGTCACTTCTACCATAGAATATTGGAATGTTCATTTTAGTCTTAAGAAATTCCTCTTCTTGTTGGTTAGGTCTAGGTATCCTGCGGTTTTGAGGGGTATGGTAGGCTTCTTCATTGTATTCAGGGTATTCATAAGTAGGTTCTTCTTCATGGGGTCTAAAAGGTACATTAGAATGGTTTGCTCTTCTAGGGTCAGCGGGTACCTGGCTATAGACCTCTTGTCTTTCAAAATGTTCTCTCTTACCTTGGTTTGAACTCTCTCCTTTGGTGGGATGATCAGTTGATTGCTTTTTAAGATCCTCAACGTCACTTCTCAACATTTCATTATCATTCATTGTCTTCTTTAACATGTGTACAATTTGTGCCATGCTTGGTTCCATTCTTTCCTCCTCCAAGGGTCGGCTGGATGGTGTTTTGGTGTTCTTTCCATTGAGAGCTGAAATGAAACAAGTAAACAAAGAAAAAGAAAACAAACACAGACAAAAGAGGGTTGTTACGTTAGTTAAACAAAAACAGTGTCTGTTCTCCCTCTCTCTATTTGTGGTCTCTCAATTCCTTGTGTTTCCTTGACAATCTGAAGCTAGGAACAACCATAACAGCAACCAAGTGAACACTCTCAAAATCTGAAATCTTGCACACCAAACTTCAAATCTCAGCTCGCAACTCCTTTACTCCAAACAACCACAAACCCCAATATGTTAAACAACAATCTTGGATTATTCTAGAAATCAAAGAAGGTAGAAACCGAAAATAATGTCAAAGGTTGAGTCAAGAAAAGCTAAGGGGTTGCTCTGGGCAATCCTTAACTTACCTTAAGCTTTATGCAATTCAAATGCAAGAATGAATAAAAGTAGAAGCAAAAAAGTGTTCAAGGTTCTTATAGTATCTGTTTGACTTTTGTTCTTTGTAAATAAGAAATGTTTCTTTCCTTGCACTTGGTATGGTTTTGTTCGCAAGTTTTCTCTTTGTACACCTTTTGCCTTCTTTTGAACTTTGGTGTGAGTTTGGCTTCTCAAACTGAAGTTTCTTTTAGCTCAGAATTGGTACAAGGTTGTATGTGTATACAAGCTGTTTTGGCCTCTTTTTTGTAGGATACAAACTCGGCAAAGATAGCTTAGCCTAGCTTTGTTCAAGATGAACAAAGTATAGGTTTTGCTTAATGAGAAATGGCTAAGCAAATCTGAAACACAAGGTATGCCACAAAGTTCAATCAAACAAGCTAGTGAATATACACAAAGTCTTTAAAGCAAGTTAAGAGCTTCGAATACAAGAAGAATGTAGTAAATACTTTGGCAGCAATGTAAGCAAATGGACTACAATATAAGTATAGCTTAAATGAACTCTAAACTAAGAACTTAAAGTTTAAGAAAAGCATTTAAGCAATTGAAATACAATCCAAAGTAATTGCAAATGTTCATCCAACGTTGAAGCATTTGTATTAACCGTATAATTCCTTTTAGTTCCAAGGTTTTTGTCATGTCTTAATTTTCCAATAGTCCTCCAATCTTATACAATCAAGTTAGGTCAAAGGTTCAGCCAACCTTGAAGCATGTTGTATTAACCCTTAACCGTATAATTCCTTTCAATTCCAAGAATTTTGTCACATCTTAATTGTCCAATAGTCCTCCAAATGAGATATTAAACTTCAGTCAACGTTGAAGCATTTGTTCATCGACCTTATTTCTCCAAGTTGTATGATTAGCTTTTAATTTTGAACAGATTTAACAACTTTGCAACTTAAGAAAGGCACATGGCTAAAATCAAAGAGAAACAGATTTTTTTGTGTTTTAGCTTTATAACATGAACAACAAACAAGAAGACACACGGAATTATAGCTAGAAATGGGAAATACAAACTCAAACTGTAATTTTATTGATTAATGACACAAAGAAAGTAAAGAAAGCCCACGGCTTTGGAATAAAAACATAAGAAACATAATTTTTTTTTGTAGTTTTCGGATTTAATGACAAGGATAATGAAAACAGGACTCAACAAAGATATTCAACCTTCTTAAGGATAGATTGAACGACACTAAAGATGAGAAGAAGATAAAAAACAAAAGTTGACACAAAATAAAATGGATATGCGAGTTAAAGAGGAACCTGATCTCTGATACCAATTGATACGGGACTTGATATGGCTGGGATCTTTCTTTAACTCTCAATGATCTCCTTCCTCGAGATGGTTTAGACATAAAGAGCTTACATCTTCCTTTGCTTCTGTTTTGACGAAGAATCACCCAATTTTAAACGAACTCGTCTAAAATGATCAACACATATTCAATAACCTCCCACCTGGTTGTTTCCCCTCTTGGTGAGCACTCCCCACAAGGTTGTTCAAGCCTTGATTAAGCCTAGCTGTGATTTTAAGAAGAAATCAAGAGAAAAAACAAAGGTTTCTCAAAGAAACTTGTTTGAAATTTTGATATAAAGTGTTGAGATTTTAAAAAGGATTTGAGACCTATTTATAGCCTAAAATACACATTAAAATATAGTTTCTCACCTAACGGTTAGACAATGAAAACAACAGCTCAAAAGTAGAAGAAAACTATGCTTGAAAGCAAAAGAAACATTCAGCTTTTTTTCTCGGCAGAATTGTGCAGTACTTTTGTAACTTGGTTTTGTGGTCTTGTTTATGATTAGACCAAAAAAGTGTCGTCATGAAAGTTTTACGTAATTAAAAGATCTCCAATTGTGGCTTTCGAATCATCTGATTTGGAGCTGGGATGAAGGAGATATGATGTGTTGAAATTTCAGCCGCATCCAGGTGTGTACCTTTGAAGCAGGCTGCTGATTCAGCAGCTTCAACTTCATGGCGTCTTTTGAGCTTGATAATGAATTCAAAACACCAAATTGTAGCTTAATCTCTTAGCTTGAAGCTCCAATAAGAATAAAGGGAATCTAAGCTGTGGTTGAGGGGATATGGACGAAATATGAACACTGAGCCAACCTGGTCATGTCCATCTATTTAAGTTTTGTGTTTGCTTCATGCTATGACTTCATTCTTCCTTCAAGTGACCGTAATAACCTTGTACGAATACTAACAAGATATGTAGCATGCCCAATGCTTGTCTAATACACAGTTAAGTACAACCATTATAAGATACACCCTTAACCATTTCAAAACGTTATAAAGAATGTAAATAACACAACGTAGGTGGGATAGGACTTGTATGCTTCTCTGGATCTCATCAACAAAGTTTTGGCGCACTCCTCTAATTTTTCTTTCCACTTCTTACCACCTTGTTTCTTGACCAATCTGAGGTTAATAAAGATCAAAGAGAGCAACTAAGATAGGTTTATGCCAAGCTTTCACCAAACAAAACTGTTTTGCACCTTTATCATCCTTGCAGCTTCAAATCAACTCAAACTCTTTTGAGTTGCTTACTGGACAAAAACAGGTTAGTATACCGCTTAGATAACTTCAAAATAATCCCAAAAAGATGTCCAAGCAGTACCAAAAGTTACAAAATCCGAGAAGACAAAAATAGCCTTGTTTTGCACACTATTTGCACCAAATTTGCACCGATTCACACCAAATCAGTTCCAAATGTGACCAGCACAAACTTGAACGTTTTTACTAAGATTCAAAGAAGAAATGGTACCAAAGTATGTAAGAGGCTGAACCAAAGAATAATTAGGGGTTGCCATGGGCAACCTTTATTTAACTTTGATCTTTTGCACTCAAACTCACAAAATGGCTCAAAGCATGCAATAATCATGTTTTAAAGTGTGTGATCAGTTTATAAGGCTCACTATATGGTGGGGAATCAGTAGGTTTAGGCCAGAAATCACAAGGTTATTGCAAGGTTCACAAACTAGTCAGAATTGCACAAATAGTTTCAAAAGTGTCAAATGTTTTCCCCTTTATTTTTCCCACTTATTTTGTCTTTCTGTGCTCTTTTCTTTCTTTTCTTACTGTATTCAATTTGATCTATTCTCAGAAATGCCTTTTTTGACTAGGGGTAAAATGGTAATTTCACACTTCTGCCCTAAAAATTTTTGTTTTTGGGCAAAATGGTGCAATGACTCTAATCACTTGAATGCTACCTTCAATTCCGGTAAATAACCTTGGGATCGGGAGAATTTTGGGTTGGAACGAATTAAGGTTAGGTTTGAAATTAGGGTTTTTGGCGAAAAATTGGGGATTTTTGAATGGTTTGGGGTTTTTGGTGGAGTATGGTTTTTGGAACTGAATTTATGGCATATTTAGGTTATAAAGATCGGGAATTAAGGTTACGGTTGGTCAATTGGGGTGTGGGTACGGTTTAGGGCAGATTTTAACAAATTCAAATCCTAGGGTTTGTAATTTAGGGCTTTGATTCAAATGACTTGGGAACCTTTGAATCTGATTGTTTTGGGTTTAATTGGCTTAGGGTTTTCGTTTGAGGGATCAAATATGGATGTTTAGAGTTTGGTTTGATGGTTTGTGAGGTTGCATTTTAGGAGTGTTTGATGAGGATCGGGGATCCTATCAAGAGGTCATGGGTCCTATGAAAAGAAGGAGGGCTAGAGAACTTGGAGATCAAGATGGAACCTTCTTGTATAAGCATGTTCAAGATGAACCTAAGGTTCATTGGGTTCACTTCATTGAACCCACACTATGAGCGTGTATGAGTGTGCGTGTGTGAGTGTATTCTTTTTTTTGAATTTTTGTCTTGTTTTCTTGTGATCCTTGTTTCCTTGTGTTTGCTTTGTAGGTAAGTAGGTACATGATAAGTTACAAGCCAAACGGAGGATCACAAATGGCTTTAAAGGCGTGTGCACCCAAAAAGGAGAAAAAGGAATGTTGTCTTGAGAAGAATGTTTGTCTCCACAAGGACAAATTCAAATGTGGTCCAAGATGGAATTCCTTTTCAAACATTAGCTCAAAACATCTCCAGCAATCAAAAAGGGGGCAGCCATATGAAGTTCAAAAAAAGGAAGATCAACTTGAAGTTAAACTTGAATTTCAAGATAGAAGAAAAGATATCAGCCACTTTGGAGCTCAAATCTTTTAGATAACATCTGGTTATTTTAAGTGTCTTTAGGCATATATAAATAGCCCCCCTTTGGCCGATTTTTAGAACAACTTTTGATGAATAAAAACTTCTTGATATTTTCTTCACTTATTGTGAGACTTTGTTTTCTTGGTTTTGCATTAAAAACCTAAGTTAAGATCCTTTAAAGTTGAGCATTTTGAAGGTGTCGCCATTGCTTAAAGGTGCCGTCCAGGAGGGCCATATTGGTTTGCCTGATCAACGACCCTCTTGAAGTGTTGGTCTTGCTCGTTGCTCGCCTAGAATTTCCCAAATGGTGCCACTTTACATGCCTCAAAAATGGTGCCAAAGTCATGGTCATTTGGGTACAATTCCTTAAGTGATTCGATATCTAAGAAGCGTGAGGATAATGTAGTCACTAATATGTATCTCCTAGAGAGGGCATCAGCAACTATATTGTCCTTTCCTTGTTTGTACTTAATCACGTAAGGGAATTGTTCTATGTACTCTACCCATTTGGCATGTCTCTTGTTCAACTTTCCCTGCCCTTTAAGATACTTAAGGCTTTCGTGATCAGTGTGGATCATAAACTCTTTAGGTTGAAGATAGTGTTGCCATGTTTGTAGGGATCTCACGAGGCCATAAAGTTCCTTATCATAGGTAGAATAATTCAATGCAGCTCCTTTCAACTTCTCACTAAAATAGGCTATGGGTTTCTTACCTTGGGTCAAAACTGCGCATATACCCACTCCACTTGCATCACACTCGATCTCAAAAGTCTCGTCAAAATTTGGTAACCTAAGTATGGGTGCAGTGGTTAGCCTCCGTTTAAGCTCATTAAATGCATGTTGTTGGGGCTCTTCCCACTTAAAAGGCACATCTTTTTTTACAATTTCATTTAGGGGTGCAGCTATGGAAGAAAAAATCTTTGACAAAGCGTCTATAAAAACTTGCAAGTCTATGGAAACTGCGAACTTCCCCTACATTCTTAGGTATAGGTCACTCCACAATTGACCTAACCTTTTCCTCATCCATCTCTACTCCCTCAGCCGAAATGACAAATCCTAGAAAGACTACTCGTTCCGAACAAAAAGAACACTTCTTAAAGTTGGCGTAAAGTTGTTCTTGCTTAAGTTTGTCAAAAACGGCCCTAATATGGTCAAGATGATCTTCTATGGTTTGGGAATAGATTAGATATCATCAAAATAAACAACAACAAATCGTCCTATGAACGCTCGTAAGACTTCATTCATTAGCCTCATAAAGGTGCTAGGGGCGTTGGTGAGCCCAAAGGGCATCACTAACCACTCATAGAGCCCAAACTTGGTTTTGAATGCAGTCTTCCATTCGTCCCCTTCTCTAATTCGTACTTGGAAGTACCCCTGCTTAAGGTCAATTTTGGCGAAGAATTTAGATCCGTGCAACATATCCAACATATCATCCAGTCTAGGTATGGGGTACCTATACTTGACGGTAATTTTGTTTATGACACGTCAATCAGTACACATTCTCCAAGTTCCATCCTTTTTGGGTACTAAAATGACAGGGACGGCTGATGGGCTTAGGCTCTCTCGAACTTGTCCACTCGCTAGAAGCACCTCTACTTGCCTTTGGATTTCCTTGCTTTCTTCGGGATTGGCTCGATAGGTTGGTCGATTTGGTAACACGGCTCCTGGGACAAAATCGATTTGGTGTTCTATTCCTCTAATAGTTGGTAATCCGGATGGTGGCTCGGTGGGAAATAGAACTTCGTACTCTTGGATAGGGGACGCGACTGAGGTAGGAAGGTTTGGTGGGAGTTCTTCTAGGGAAAGGTGACACACCTTAGGAATGAGAATGAGAACGGTTTGGTTGCTATAAAGGGCTCGTGTGACATCTCTTTTCTTTGCAAAATACCCACACTTCTTTTTGGACTCGGTGACTCCTATGGATACTACCTCTTTTCCCTTGTTCTCTTGTTTTTTGTTCTCACTTTTCATGCATTCCACGAATTTTCTCTCAGCTTCTTTTTCTTTAGGATCGGCCCTAGACTTAGACATGCGTTGGTAATCCTCGTAGACTTTGTACGGTGGAAGTGCATGCAATTTGTAAAGTTTGCCATTCAACTTGAAAGAATAACGATTTAAATATCCATCATATGTCACATGTCGATCAAATTGCCATGACCTACCAAGTAAGATATGACTAGCATGCATTGGTGAACATCACATAAAACATCATCTTTGTAACTACCAATGCTAAGAGAAATCAAAACTTGTTTACTTACGCTAACTTCACTGCAATCATTTAACCGTGAAGTTTGTAAGGATGCGGATGTTTAGTCATAGGCAAATTCAGTTTTCTTACCAATTCGATGCTAGCCACATTCGCACAAGAACCGGAATCAATGATCATGGTGCACACTTTACCATTTATCATGCAATGAATATGGAAAATGTTTTCTCTATGTTGTTCGTGATCATCTAATTTCGGATATGCATTTAAAGCTCTACGCACAACAAGAAACTCCTTAGTGTCAAAATCATTTAATGCGCCCAGATCCTCTTCAGGTTCAATTTCGTTATCATGCTCGAACTCAGACACATATTCATTTGTTTCCTCAATTAACATGATTTGTTTTGCATTAGGACACTCTTTTCCTATGTGACCACGTCCTTGACATTTATAGCATTTAATGTCCCTAAACCTGTTTGAGAGATCAGAAGAATTTTCGGTAGGAGTCTTTTGTTGGCCGTGGTCAACTCGCCTTTGTGTGGACTACACACGGTTGTCCATCCTTTGTGACTCACCTTGGTCACGTGTTTGGCCTCCTGTAGGCCGTGAGCTTCCTGTTCCTGAAGGCTTGCTGGAAAACCTTGATGAAGACTGATTAGTACGATAAGTGGAATTGAAATTGGAGGAACTACATACCTTTAATTGGTGTTCAATCTACTCAGCCATATGGACCATGGTTGTGAGGTCGAGGTAAGGTTGAAGCTCAACCCTTTGCGCAATCTCCCGGTTTAGTCCATGTAAGAAACGAGCCTTGGTGGCTTCTTCGGGTTCCTGCAAGTTAGACCTTTCCAACAAAATTTCTAACTCTTTGTAATACTCGTCTACACTTTTGGAACCTTGTCTTAAGTTTTGCAAACTTGTGAAAATAGATCTCTCAAAATTGTTTGGGATAAAACGTTGTCTCATTTCAAACTTTATTTCTTCCCAAGTGGAATTGGAGGTTGACTCGTCTTAGTTATATTTCGACACAAATTTGTCCACCAATTTAATGCATAACCAGAAAACTCAATAGAAGCGTACCTCACTTTTTGTAATTTATTGCAGTTTGTACAAGAAAAGATTAGATCTACTTTTGTTTTCCATTCCAAATATTCCTCTGCATTACTTTTACCATAAAACGTTGGAATATTTATTTTTGTTTTGAGAAAATCGTCATCTTGCGGGAAAAGGAGATTTTGGCGTCTTTGGTAACCACGGGGAGGGTGGTCATCAAAATCATAATCATCATGCTCAGATGGAATGTAATCATCGTTGTACCTTCTTGGAGCGTACCTTCTTGGTTGTGTTGGAGGAACAAACCTTCTTGGCTCGATGTGTGGTAGTCTAAGGTTGTCATCCCCGACTTCTTCTGGTGGGTGACGTCTAGGTTGTGGTAGGGGAACGACCCTGATTGTGCCTTGGCCATCATTTGTCTTGTTGCTCGGTTCAACATCCTCCAATCGATGTTTGATTACCTCATTGTCATGGATGAGCTTCTTTAACATCTCCAACATTTGTTGTTGCGTGTTGTCCACGGTTTTGGCTTCCTTTGACTTGCTAGAAGCGGAGTGAGTGCTGCTCTCCATGTTTGACCTAAAGAACTTTAACGAAAACAAAAAGAAAAGAAAAGAACCAAACTAACACAAAGACAAACAACGTTAAGTGATTAGTAGAAAAACAAAATATGAACACTCCTCTTTCTCTTCTTTCCACTCTCTTACCACTTTGCTTCCTGGATAACCTAAAGTTAAGAAGATTCAAAGCGATCAATTAAGAAAGTGTTTTGCCAATGCTTTTCCAAATCACAACGGTCTACACTTGTTTCTCCCTTTTGCTTTCAAGTTGCACCAAATAGTATCAAAATAGAATCAAGTGAAATGGAACAAACTTGAACTTTCTACTAAGATTCAAAGAAAATGAGCAACCAAAACTAATCTATAAGGTTGAACCAAAGATGAACAAAGGGTTGCCGTGGGCAATCTTTAGTTAATTTTGATTCTATGCACTTACTATCCACAAAATGGTTCAAGTCATGCAATAATCGAGCAACCAAGTGTGTGATTGGTTCAAGAAGAGCAGGATAAGGCGAATGAGATGTGGGAGAACGGTTGTATATAGCAAAAACGAAATACAGTATCCAAGGTTTTCAAATTGCACCAAAAAATTTTTCAAGTAATGCACAAGCGTTTTGCCTTTTTCATCTCTCTTGTTCTTTTGTTTTTCTTTCCTTCCTTGCTATTTCAACATACGCAAGGTTCAGATTCTTCTTTTTTTTTTACTAGGGGTAGAATTGAAATTTCATGCATTTTACACTCAGAACTTTTATTTTTGAGCAGAATAGTGCAATGACTTTAAATTGCAGTTTGCAAGCTATAACTGCAACAAAATAACCTTGGAAAGTGAGGGAAATTGAGGTTGGGCGGAATTGGGATTAGGGTTAGGGTTTTCAAATTTAGGGTTTTTTGGACGTTTTGGGTATTTGCAGGATTGGGGTTTTGGGACTTGACTGTACGGTATATATGGCTATTTGGGTTGGTAATTGAGGGTTTGTGTGGTCAATTTGGATAATGGATGATTGTAGGATAGAATTGAACCAAAATTCAAACTGTGGGGTTAGGTTTTCTTTTGAATGAGTTGGGAACTTTTGATGCTGATTTCGTTTGGTAAAATTGGGTTGGGGCTTTTTGTTAAGAGTGTAAAGAAGGTAGTTTGGAATCTGGTTGGTGATTTTTTTTGGTCGGGTTTGGGTGGTTGTTGGTTGGGCCGTGGGTATTGGGTGGGTTTAGGGTTTTGTTGATGTTGAAAATGGCTTGTGAAGACAAACACACGTAGGACTAACTTGATTTAAAGCATGAAATCAATCACAATGCGAATCACAAGATGCATACAATCATCGCCAACTAAAAACTTCAGTAGCAACAAGATGATTTTGATACCGATGTAGCTTTGTAGGTTGATGGTTGTGGTAAAAAGAGAGCTGAATGTACTCTAAATGCACAAACCCTAATTGTTCAAGTTTGAATGATAAAATTCAGATGTTTGATGCCCAAGATGGATAAAACGTGACACTAGAACAAGAATCAACAAAGACGCTAGAATGATGAATAGCAAGACTCAACAAAAAGCAAAGAACTCAAAACAAAATCTAGACGTTTTTTGTATGAAATGCAAATGACATGTAGAATTAAGGGTAGAAGAAGGACACAACTGAACTTGACATGACTAAACTCAAACGAAAAGGAAATGATAGATGATTGAATAGAGTAACCTGCGCTCTGATACCAATTAATTGATGAGGATCAAGGGTCCAATGAGGATCAAGGATCTCATCAAGAGGTCAAGGGCCCTATGATAAGAAGGAGGGCAAGAGAACTTTGTCATCAAGTTGGAACCTTCTTGTATAAGCATATTCAAGATGAACCTAAGGTTCCATGGGTTCACTTCATTGAGCCCACCCTTTGAACGTTTATGCGTGTGCGTGTGTGTTTTTGAATTTTATCTTGTTTCTTGTGATTTTGTTTTGTGTTTTCTTTGTAGGTAAATTAGGTACATGGAAGATCCAAAATGAAATGGAGGCCTAAAAGGAGCAAGGTAGGTGTGTGTTGCAAAAAGGGAGATAAAAGGAATGTTGTCTTGAAGAGAATGTTTGTCTCCCCAAAGATAGATTCAAATGTGTCCAAGATGGAATCTCTTGTTCAAATTGAAATCAAAATCATCTCCAAATACCAACAAGGGGCCGGCCAAAAATTGAAGAGAAGATGAAGATCAACTTGAAGTTAAACTTGAATTTCAATTCAACCATAATTTGAATTCAAGTTTCAACCAATTGGAGACTTAAATTTCAAGAATATTTCAGCCTATATCTCCAGCCTATAACACGCCATCTTGGAGGATAAAAGAAGGATAGGTTCCAATCCAAATTGAATCTAAGTTTGAATTCAAATTCAAACTCATTTTGATTTCAAACTTCAACCAACTTTTGAATTCAAGTTCAAGCATATCCTACTCATCAAATCAGCTCCTCCAAGACATTATTTGACTCTCATACACGGCTGAACATGGAGAGAATGGGATCTTGCAAGCATTTCAACTTTAGCTAGAATTATCTTAGTGTTGAATTTCTAGCAAATTTCAAATTTAAACATTTGTTAGCTAGCTTTATTTTGAAATAATTTCTAGACATCTTAAGGCTGATAGGACGACGTTTTCAGCCTATAAATAGAGCCTTTTGGGCGCAAGGGAAAGCAACTTTTGATGAATAAAATTTCTTGATATTTCCTTCACTTATTGTGAGACTTTGTTTTCTTGGTTTTGTATTAAAAACCTAAGTTAAGATCCTTCAAATTTGAGCATTTTGAAGGTGTTGCCATTGCTTAAAGGTGCCCGTCCAGGAGGGCCATATTGGTTTGCCTAATCAACGACCATCTTGAAGTGTTGGTCTTGCTCATTTGATCCACACGTTTTTTATCACTAAGGAAGCAAGGGGAAGTCTTCTTCCTTGTACCTAACCCTTTGTGAAGGACGTTTGGAAGGTAGAATTGTTGGAGCCCACGTCTTGCACGCATCAGATCCCTATTCCTGTGCATGAACTTCAAGTCTTGATGGTAAACAAAAAGCAGAAAAGATAAAGAAACTGCATAAACACGTTAAAACACAACTTGCAAAGAAAAAAACAAAGCTTCTGAAAGACGAGCTAACAAACATCGAAAACAAGTTGTGTTTAAACCTGGTGATTTCGTGTGGTTACATTTGCGCAAAGAAAGATTTCCCAATGAGCGAAAGTCAAAATTGTTACCTAGAGGAGATGGACCTTTCAAAGTTTTGAAAAGCATAGGTGACAATGCATACATCCTTGATCTTCCTGAAATGTATGGTTCTATTTCGCCTACTTTTAATTTTGCTGACTTCACCCCTTTCACTGATGACCTTTTTGATTCGAGGACGAATCCTCTTGAGGAGGGGGGATTAATGAGGATCAAGGATCCTATCAAGAGGTCAAGGGCCCTATGACAAGAAGGAGGGCAAGAGAACTTTGTCATCAAGTTGAAACCTTCTTGTATAAGCATGTTCAAGATGAACCTGAGGTTCCATGGGTTCATTTCATTGAACCCACCCTTTGAGCATTTATGAGTGTGCGTGTGTACATTCTCTACTTTGAATTTTGTCTTGTTTTCTTGTGATCTTTGTTTTATGTGTTTGCTTTGTAGGTAAATTAGGTACATGGAAGGTCCAAATGAAATGGAGGCCCAAAAAGAACATGATAGGCGTGTGTTGCAAAAGAAGGGACAGAAGGAATGTTGTCTTGAAAAGAATGTTTGTCTTCACAAAGACAAATTCAAATGTGTCCAAGATGGAATTCCTTTTTCAAAATTGAACTCAAAATCATATCCAAGCAACAAAG
>AP025074.1:7987059-8062384 GCA_036186865.1 Eustoma russellianum | reverse complement strand
GTTTCTTGACTTTTCAAGCAGCCTTTTCAACCAATCAGCTGCAAGGGGCCACTCCAAATCATCAAGGACGTCCTATATAATATTCTAAAGCAAGGAGAAGCTGGTCCAATCAAAATTCAAAGGCAAAATCAACTTGCAACCAAAAGGGAGTTTCAGCCGAAAGACAATTGCTGAAGTCATCAAAAGTTTTCCAAGTTGCACTTTGTTTAACTTTCTTTCTTTGCTCCTATTGGACCCCTAATGTTTTGTGTCTTTATTAGAAGTCTTGTTTAGCTTATTTAAAGTAGCTAAAAACTTTTGTAAATGGCAGAATTCCAATATACAACAAAACAACAACTTTGCACCAAAAACTGTTTTCAGTTTTTCCATTTGAATCATTTGATTCCCTTCAAGTTTTTGAATCATAACTTGATTGTATTGCTTCTATAGCTTGGTATGGATATTGTTTGGAAGGGCTTAGGCTTGTCCAAATAAGTTGAGATCATTTGCTGAAGCTGATTCATCTTCTCGGCTGAATTCTAGATGATTGAGTTGCTTGGTGTTCTTGGAATATTCTGCATCTTCTTCCATGGTTCCAACTGAGTTTATTGAGTTGAAGAAAGGTCCTAAATAGTTGAGTGATTGTGCATCACAAATGGAATCAAGATAAATGAGCACAAACTTGAACTTTTCCACTAGGATTCAAAGAATATGAGCAACCAAAATTGATGTTTAAGGCTGAACTAAAGTTGATCTAAGGGTTACCGTGGGCAATCTTTATTTAATTTTTGATTCTATGCACTTATTATCCACAATATGATTCAAGTCATGCAATAATCTAGCATCCAAGTGTGTGATTGGTTTCAAGAGGTGCAGTATATGGACAATAAGTGCGGCGTGTGGTTGTGGAGAGCAAGGATGAGATGGTACCAAGTTGTTCCAAAACGAAAATTTCAAATAATTACGCAAATGTTTTCGCCCTTTTTTACACTCTTTTTCCCACGTTTTCTTTGCTGCAGATTGTACGAGGGAATCTCAGCTCTTTTCGTCTCTTTTTTTTTGTTCAGGGGCAAGAAAAACATAACTTCTCTTCTTTTGTCCAAACCTTTGTTTTTGACAAAACTTTGCAAGGAGCTTTCAATTTCAGCCAAGGTAATTTCCAATATGCAATATTATGCAAGGTGAATCTGAATGGTGATGAATCTCGGTTAGAGTTTAGTGGGTAAACCGAGATTAGGGTTTTGAAAAGTTAGGGTTTTGAGTTGGCGGTTTTCAACTTTTGTGTTTGTTTTGTAAACGGCTTTCACACGTATGATCAGCGAGATTGAAGCATGAAATCAACCACTATATGAATCACAAGATGCATACAATCATCATCAACTAAAATCTTCCGTAGCAACAAGATGATTTGAGACCGATGTGGCTTTATAGGCTAATGGTAGTAGTTTTAAAAAGAAAGCTGAATGTATCCTAAATGCAACGAACCCTAACTTGTTCAAGTCTGAATGACACAAGTTCAGATGTGTGACGCCAAAGATAAAAAAGAAATGACACTTAAATGATGAATAATTCCAATGACACCCGAATGATGAATAACAAGTTCTAGCAAAGTGCAAAAACTTTAAAGAAAAGACTTTTGGACTTTTTTTTATATATGAGAGACACAAATGATGTGACGAATGGGGAGAATGAAGGACTCAAACTGAACTTGAAATGAATGGACTCAAACGAAAAGAAAACGACAGGAAATGGTGGAATAGAGTAAGCTAAAACTTGAATTTGCTTGTAGAATGCCAATCCACTATATCCAGCCGTCTTTGATGAGTAGTGAGGGTGTTGGAGACTTGATTTGATGTTGATGAAGTGGTTGGAGTTGAATTCAAAGGTTGGTTGAAGATTGAATCCAAATTGAATTTGAATTTCAAGTTTGGATTCAATTTTGATTTGTAATTCAATCTCCTTCAACCTCCAAGTTGGCGTGTGATTTATCTCCAAGGATGGTAGATGACTTCTCTTGCATCTTGAATTTCAAATCTCAGATTAGTTGGCACTTGAAATTCAAATCATGTTTGAATTTGATTTCAAGTTTAAATTTAATTTTGGTCTCAATTTTGACTACATCTTGGCCGCCCCCTTTTTGATTGTTGGAGATAATTTGAGCTAATTTTTGAAAAGGAATTCCATCTTGGGCCACATTTGAATTTGTCCTTGTGGAGACAAACATTATTCTCAGACAACATTTCTTTTGTTTCCCCTTTAGTTGCACACGCCTTTAAAGCTTTGTCATGTACCTACTTACCTAGAAAGCAAATACAAGGAAACAAGGATCACAAGAAAACAAGACAAAAATTCAAAAATAAAGAATGCACTCACACACGCATACTCATAAACGCTCAAAGTGTGGGTTCAATGAAGTGAAACCTAAGGCACCTTAGGTTCATCTTGAACATGCTTATACAAGAAGGTTCCAACTTGATGTCCAAGTTCTCTAGCCCTCCTTCTAGTCATAGGACCCATGACCTCTTGATAGGATCCTTGATCCTCATCAGAATGTTGTATGGATGATAAGTTAGACATATTATTCCTGAACTATGAAATTAATCTAATCTTGTGCATTGAAGGTGTCCTATCTTACTTTGTATTTAAAGATGTTGAATGGGTATTTTCATGTGTTATTTGGTGCTACTGTAGTAACCATATTTTTTTCAGATAGTGATGCATCCAAAACAACATTTTATCATAAAACTTTACCATACTACTTTGTTATACACAATGCTTTTAATGCATATCATCTTCAAACTATTGCTATGTTGTCTTAGTCTTTGATCCAGGTGGAGGTCGTCAATGTGTATATCCCTATAACCTAACCCTTACGCATGTTTAAGATTCAAGGACGAAGCATTTTGAAGGGGGAGGGAATGATGCACTTCCATGAGGCATCAAACACATGCGGCATGTTTTGCTAGCTCTTTAGGACGTGCAGAACTTGTATGAACATTTAAAGGTTGTCTGACTATTCATATCTGCAAGTATATGTCTCTTATAGCCTAACACATTAATACATGTTGTATATTGTGTATGTGTTGTTCTTGGATGTGTTTGAGTTGTTTTTAGGTCAAGGAAGCATGATTGAACAAAGGCCAACGTTCAATTGCAAACTTGATTTGAGGTCTTGTTTCTGATTGGACAAAAAAAAGTGTCTTCATGAAAGTTGTAGATAATTAACAACACTCTAATTTTGGATTTGAACCATCCAATTTGGAGCTCGGATGAATGAGATATGACGTGTTCAAGTTTCAGCTGCTTCCAGGTGTGTACCTTTGAACAGGCTGCTGATTCAGCAGCTTCAACTTCATGGCGTTTTTTGAGCTTGATACTGAACGAATCTGAGAAAGTTCAAAACACCAAATCTGTAGCTTAATATCTTAGCTTGAAGCTCCAACTAGAACCAAGGGAATCCAAGCTGCAGGTGAGGGAGATATGGATGAAATACGAACACTACGCCAGCATGGTCATGTCCATCTTTTTCAGCTTTGTGTTTGCTTCATGCTATGGCTTCATTCTTCCTTCAAGTGACCTGTAATAACCTTCTACACAATAACAAGACATATACAGGATACATCGCATGTCCTAGGCTTGCCTAATACACAGTTAAGTACAATCATTACAAGATATACCCTTAACCATTTCAAAACATTACAAATAATGTAAATAACATGTACTAAGGTGGGGTAGGGCTTGTATGCTTCTCTGGATCTCATCATTCTCCCTCTCTTGAAAGGATTCATCCACGAAGCAGTATCTGAATACAAGAGAAGGAACTTTCCACAACATGTTTTGTTAGTTAGAAACTTACAAAGATGTGAAATGCTTTCTTTCTTACATGTTTAGGATGCATTATTAGTTTCATAAAAGCATGATTAATGTGGTAGCATCCTATAACACGCAAAAACACATCATTCAACATCTTTAGATCCAAAATAAGATAGATATCTTCAATGCACAATCTTAAAGCATTTTCATATTCTAAGCATAAGACATGTAGCTTATCATTCATGCAACATTCAACATTAAACTTTTGAACACTAACACATAACCTCCAGGGTCATACAAATAAGTGATCCAAAGTAAGGTAATCATCAAAGAATCACAATTACAACATCATCGCACGTTAAATAAGAATAAAAAGGAGAATAACATGATGTGACAATGTTTTCTTCATAAGTTTGCTTTTCACGCAAGTCATGAATGAATCTCTTGGGTTGTTTTTCTTTTCTATTTTGCATGTGTGTGTATATGTCAACATGTCATAGAAATGATAATTATCACACACAAATATTGGCAAAAGTAAAGATTCACTTTGCATTCCAGGTATATCAACTTCCTCATTCTCAATCAAAATCTGACTATTAACTTCAAATGCATCTTTTTTCCACATTCAAATTAGGTTCACTAAGATCTTCACTGATGGTACATATTGTAAACCAATAACTTCAATTGGATCATTAAGTGAATCATCAAGCCATGCATTCAATTCATCATCATTTTCAAGCTCCTTATCGTCACACATTTCTTGCACACAAGCATAGTTATCATTTAATTTCTTTTGTGTGTGGATAGGTATTTCAGAATTAGCGACAAGAACATGTTTATCATGCAATTCTTTAGCAACAAGGTTTTGTCTTTTCAGGACATGTTCTTTCTCTTTCAATGCAAGCTAAGAATTGTTTCTCATGTTCTCTTTCTATAAGATCATTCTGGTTCTTTTCATTCTTCTTATCTTTATGCACTTTGTTAGAAGGTAAGACATGAAACTTGAATAACTTGCTGTTGTACTTGAAAGAATACATGTTCACATGACCATCATATGTAATTCTTCTATCATACTGCATGGTCGACCTAAAATGATATGACTTGTATACATAGGCAACAAACATCTCACGAAATGTCATCCTTGTAACCTCCAAATGAAATAAACACATTTATAAACATGCAACTCACTATCTTCATTTACCAAGAGAGTTTATATGGTTGTGGGTGGTTGATGGGTAACTAGCTTCCTTATAAGTTCAGTGCTAGCCAGATTACCTGTATGATCCCGAATCAATTATCAAGTTACAAATCTTATCTTTTATAATGCAATGAATGTAAAAGACATTATCTTTATGTTCAGCATGATCCACAGATTTAGGGGTTGTGTCAAGGACTTTTCTAACCACTAAGAACTCTGTAGATGCAAGATCATCATCCTCACCAACAATTTCCTCACATTCTTCATTTTCACAGGGTCTTGTTCATTCTCAGTTTTGATGCACAATCACTCAGCTATTTAGGACCTTTCTTCAACTCAATAAACTCAGTTGGAACCATGGAAGAAGATGCAGAAATATTCCAAGAACACCAAGCAACTCAATCATCCAGAATTCAGCCGAGAAGATGAATCAGCTTCAGCAAATGATCTCAACTTATTTGGACAAGCCTAAACCCTTCCAAACATATCCATCCCAAGCTATAGAAGCAATACAATCAAGTTATGATTCAAAAACTTGAAGGGAATCAAATGATTCAAATGGAAAAACTGAAAACAGTTTTTGGTGCAAAGTTGTTGTTTTGTTTATATTGGAATTCTGCCATTTACAAACGTTTTTAGCTACTTTAAATAAGCTAAACAAGACTTCTAAGAAAGACACAAAACGTTAGGGGTCCAATAGGAGAAAGAAAGAAAGTTAAACAAAGTGCAACTTGGAAACTTTTGATGACTTCAGCAATTGTCTTTCGGCTGAAACTCCCTTTTGGTTGCAAGTTGATTTTGCCTTTGAATTTTGATTGGACCAGCTTCTCCTTGCTTGGAATATTATATAGGATCTCCTGATGAGTTGGAGTGGGCCCTTGCAGCTGATTGGTTGAAAAGGCTTCTTGAAAAGTCAAGAAACTGAAATCTGTCCAGTTTTTGAGCAGTTTTCTGTTTTGAATTATAACATAACCTTCCAGACCGATTTAGCTCTTCTTCTACTTCAAATAAGAATTGTAGATCCTTCTCTGTATATGTGTTTAGACACCAGAATGACGCCGTTTGGATCTGGGATGAGTGAGTTATGCCCATTTGAAGTTGACCTGCTTGCAGATGTGGACCTTTGGAAGCAGTGACTAAGCAGCCAGCTTGTTGCAACGATTGTGTAGCTTGATGCAGACCTTTTTGGAAAAGTGATGAACATCAAAATTGTAGCTTATCCTGTTAGCTTTCACCTCCAACTAGAATCACGTCAATTGAAGTTGTGGTTGATGAGTTATGGCTGAAATTCTAAGAAGGTATCATCCTGCCAGCTTGCCCTTTCAACTCAACTTGGTGTTTGAACGTTTGGCCTTTGTTCAATCATTCTTACTTGACCTAAAAACAACTCAAACACACACCAAACAACATATGCAACATACTAGGACATGTCTTGGTTAGTTACAAACAATTTATAAAGGAAAGGAAGCTAAGCACTCAACATATGAACAATACACACAAGACTAACTACATATTACAACATGATTCCAAAACTAAGTAAAGCTTGTAGCAAATGGATCCAATGTAGGCTATCTTGACTTGGTTCATCCTCAACATGCTTGTAAAGGAAGGTTCCAACTTCATGCATCAATTTATTGTCCATGCTTCTTGTTATAGGGCCTTTGTCTTGCATTGGCGTACCTCCCGCGGCGGTTGGTTCTTCTTGGCTTGGCTGGGGCTCATCATTCCCCCTCTCTTGAAAAGGATTCGACCTCGAATCTAGATCAACACTAAATGGAGTAAGGTCAGCAACATTAAAAGTTTTAGAGACAGAACCATACTTTTCTTCAGGAATGTCAAGGACGTATGCGTTATCTCCAAGTCTTTGGACAACTTTGAATGGTCCATCGCCTCTTGGCATCAACTTTGATTTCCTTTCCTTAGGAAACCTTTCCTTCCTTAAGTGTAACCAAACGAGAATCTCCAGGTTCAAATATAACAGCCTTACGGTTCTTGTTAGCTCTTTTGGCAAACACTTTGTTTTTAGCTTCAAGTTGTGACTTAACCTTTTCATGCAAATCTTTGACAAGTTTAGCCTTACGTTCTCCATCAAGACTAACACGTTCATGAATGAGAATGGGTACTAAGTCAAGTGGGGATAAAGGGTTAAAGCCATAAACAACTTCAAAAGGAGAATGCAAAGTACCACTATGAACATTCCTATTGTATGCAAACTCAATGAAAGCTAAACAATCTTCCCAATTCTTTAAAGTTCTTTTGAATTATGACACGCAACAATTGTGACAAAGTTCTATTGACTACTTCCGTTTGTCCATCAGTTTGTGGGTGAGCAGTTGTCGAGAAAGAAGTTTAGTACCAAGTCTACTCCACAGAACACGCCAGAAGGGGGCTTAAAAACTTTGTGTCTCTATCGCTTACAATGGTACGGGGCATGCCATACAATCTTACAATTTCCTTAAAGAATAGGTCAGAAACATGTGTTCTTGCACGCAATAAAATGTGGCATCTTAGAAAATCTATCGACAACGACAAAGATGCTATCCTTACTAGTCTTGGACCTAGGAAATCCTAACACAAAGTCCATTGAAAGATCAGTCCAAGGTGAATTTGGGACAGGTAAAGGAGTGTAAAATCCATGAAGTTGTGTTCTAGACTTAGCTTGCTTGCAAGTAATACAACTAGCACATACTTTTTCAAACATTCACGCACATGTGTGGCCAGAAGAAATGCTCCTTAAGCATCTCTAACGTCTTGAACGAGCCAAAATGACCCATCAAGCCTCCTCCATGAGCTTCCTTGATCAGAAGTCCCCCTTATTGAACACATTAGTATACACAACTTTTGTTCCTTAAACAAGAATCCTTCATGCAGATAGAACTTACCAAAAGGGGTTTCAAGACATGCTTTGTAAATGGAACTAAAGTCATGGTCAGAGACATACAAATCTTTGATAGTTTCAAAACCAAACATGTTACAAGTCAGTGTAGTAATCAAAGTATATCGACGAGATAGAGCATCAGCAACAATATTGTTTTTCCTTGCTTATACTTGATTACATATGGGAATTGTTCATTGTATTCAACCCATTTTGCATGCCTTTTGTTTAGTTTACATTGGCCCTTAAGGTACTTAAGACTTTCATGATCAGTGTGGATCACAAATTCCTTAGGTTGCAAATAATGTTTGCCAAGTTTTTAAAGATCTAACTAAGGCAAAAAGTTCTTTGTCATATGTTGAATAGTTCAAGGCTGCTCCTCTTAACTTCTCACTGAAATAAGCTATGGGTTTCTTAGCTTGATTCAGTACAGCTCCAATGCCAACCCCGCTGGCATCACACTCAACTTCAAACGCCTCTTCAAAGTTTGACAATCTTAGGATGGGTGCTGAAGTTAGGCGTTTCTTAAGTTCATCAAAGGCTTGTTGTTGTGAGGTTCCCCATTTAAAACTTACATCTTTCTTAACCAATTCGTTAAGGGGTGCAGCAATGGTAGAGAAATCCTTGACAAAACGCCTATAAAAGCTGGCTAGTCCATGAAAAACTCCTAATGTCTCCTGCAGACTTAGGTGTTGGCCATTCAGTGATGGACTTGACCTTCTCTTGGTCCATCTCAATCCCTTCAGCACTGATCACAAAACCTAGGAACACTACTTTCTCTAGACAGAATGAACACTTCTTAAGGTTGGCATATAGTTGTTCCTTTGCAACGTTTCAAACACAGTTCTCAAATGGATAAGGTGTTCACTAATGGATTTAGAGTAGATAAGGATGTCATCAAAGTATACTACCCCCAAATTTCCCAATGAATTTCCTCAAGACCTCATTCATCAACCTCATAAAGGTGCTAGGGGCGTTAGTTAGGCCAAAGGCATGACTAACCACTCGTATAATCCAAACTTAGTCGTGAAGGCTGTTTTCCATTCATCTCCTTCCCTAATTCTTACTTGGAAGTATCCTTGCTTAAGATCTACTTTGGTAAAGTATCTAGACCCATGTAACATGTCCAACATATCATCCAACCTAGGAATAGGGTATCTATACTTCACAGTAATCTTATTGATTGCTCTACAATCGGTGCACATCCTCCAAGTTCCATCTTTCTTAGAACAACTATCACAGGTACAGCACAAGGGCTCATACTCTCTCTCACCTTACCTTGGTCTAAGAGTTCCTCAACTTGTCTTTGGATCTCCTTAGTTTCCTCTGGATTGGCTCTATAAGCAGGCCTATTGGGTAGGACAGCTCCTGGAATGAAATCTATTTGATGCTCAATGCCTCTTAGAGGTGGTAAACCTTTGGGATCTGCTTCAGGGAACAAATTTGAAAACTCTTGCAGTAGGGAGGTGACTTCACTGGGCAAAGTAGAGGGTAAATCGGATGAAGAAAATAAGGTTTCTTTGTAAAGTAAGATGTACATGGTTTTATTGGAATTGATTGAGTGGAACACCTCACTTTGTGACGCAAAGAAAGCACTCTTCTTCTTATCCTTTTCCTCAGAAATGACAAGTTCTTTCCCCTTTGATTCAGCTTTGTCAGAACGAATGTTTTTAAGGAAGACTCTTTCCAATTCTTTTTCCTTTGGATCATTCCGACTTTTGGTCATTCTCTTTTGATCCTCAAACACCTTCTATGGGGGTAGTGCGTGCAGCTTAAACAGTTTGTTTTGGTGCCTAAAAGAATACCTATTTAAGTAGCCATCATATGTTACTTTGTTTATCATATTGCCATGGCCTACCTAACTAGATATGACTTGAATGCATAGGTGCTACATCACATAAGACCTCATCAGAATACCCACCAATTGATAAAGGAATCAAGACTTGTTTATTAACCTTAACTTCGCCACAATCATTAAGCCAAGTGAGTCTATAAGGATGTGGGTGATTGATTAAGGGTAAATCAAGTTTCCTAACAATTTCAATGATTGCAACGTTTGTACATGAACCAGAATCAATGATGAGTGTACACACTTTGCCTCTAACCATGCAATGAATGTGAAAAATGTTTTCTCTTTGCAAATCTTGTTCTTCCATTTTGACTTGAACATTTAAAGCACGTCTTACAACTAAGAACTCTTTATTTTCACATTCATTACTTGTTGTGATATATCATGTTTGAATGATTGCAAAATGCATATGTAAGCATGTATGTGTGTGTAACGTTTAAAGTATATGTGTGCATGAGATTGAATTTATGAGCTAAATGTGAAATTGATTGAATGAATCAAGATTGAACAAGTTTGATTAAGATCATGAGATTGAACTTGGCCAATTCAATCACATGTCTAAATCAAGATTTGTTCAAACTGATCTTAGATGATATATATGCCAATACATGTTAATTATATGATCTAACCAAGCCTTGAAGTCACATGACTTACAATATAAGGCAAATTGCTCGGTTTAGTATCCTATTGCAGGTTTTGGTTCATATCTTGGGCAAATGAACTCCAAATTGAGTGATTCAAAAGCCCACATGATCCTTATTCAATTTAGAATCTAATTGGCTGAGGAAAAGCATGCTTGACACGGATAAAAACTGACTTGACACGGTGGTGAAGCTTATTGATCTTTATAAGGGTTATTTTGGTAATTTCACCATTTGGACTTCTCATTCTTATTTGGTCTTCTTCCAACGGATTTATATGATCATATGACACATTTATAAGTCATGTCACATCATGGCAAAAATGAATCTGGAGCAGCACCATGTCTAGGTTCATCCTAGGACAAAATTCCTATTTTTGTGTTAAGGGGTATTCTGGTCTCTTCACTTGCCAATGGATCTTCTAACGTGTTATATATTGTTTATATGATGTTTATATGTGTTTATGTCACATATGGTACGTGCCCTATATTTATGGAAATGGGCAGCATGGTATCTCAAATGGAATTCTTATGGTTATCACATATATGGTTTTCTTGGAATTCTTGGCATTCTTCATATGGTATTCTATGCTACATGTTGAAGACATAAATGACTATATATTATATGTGTGCACACGGATATTGACGGATATTGGCGCACAAAACTTTCAGCTTTTGAACAAGTCAAGGCAAGTTGAAACAAACCCTATTTTGGTGCTGATTTCAAGTGACTATTCTTGAGCTGTTTTCAACGGCTATTTTGGCTCAAAAATGAAGAAAAATTTCGTATGTTATATGGTCAAGATTCAGGTTATAATGTGTGACAAAAACAAGTCCTACAATGTAGCAAATTTGAAGCAAAAATCTCTCAACCAAGAAAGCTATGCAACGGCTATGTGTTCAAAAGTTGAAGACTAATTCAAACTCAAAAGCTTGGCTGGTTTCTATCTATCTTTGAACTACTCTCCAATGCCTATCTTCTAGGCCATTCCAACGTTCATTTAGTGTTCAAAATGAGGAGATAAAATTGTGCAAAATACACGCCAATTCAGCTGCATACATGGCAAGTTATTCACACATGGACATTGCTGATTGGAGCTGCCTTTTAAACGTTCAAATGAAGCTGTTTTTCCACCTCATTTCAACGGCTATAATGGATAAGATGAAGGGTAAAAGTTCAGATTGGAAGACCATTTCAAAGCAACAAAAGATAAGCTTAAGTTTGAAAGCTAGAAAAGTGCTGAAATCTCTCCATTCTTCAACCATTCCAACGTCTACTTTGAGGAGCCTTTAGGCTGTCCTCTTGGCTATAAATAGCTCCAAAGGTGAAGAGTAAAAATATACCAACGAAAAAAAAGAAAAGCAAGCAAGACATTCAGCTCTTTGTCTCCATTCTTCTCTTCTAATCTTCTATATTGAAGAACACATTTGCAGCAAGCTTTATGATTGTATAGTTCTTCATTTCTTGTCATTTCAACACCTTTTAAACGACATATTGTAAGGGAGAAGCTGGTGTATAAAGCTTACTCCTTAGAGGTGAGCAAAAGGTGCAAAGGTGCAAAGGTGAAACAAACTAGTTGCTGTTTGTTTTGGTGAAGTCTCTTGAAGAAGTTGGTGAAAAGCTTCTTCCTTTGGCTTTGTAAGGTGACTTTGGTGTTTGGTGTTTAGTGAAATCCAAGAGAAGGTGTCTCTTGGGACTGGAGTAGGTCACATTGACCGAACCAGGATAATTCCTTGTGTTCTTTACTTATTTCCTGCACTTACTGTTTTCTGCCTGAGAATTACACTAACTTGGCACGCATAATTGAACAAGCAAACAGTCTTAGAATTGCATGAATTTTGGATATATTATACTTCAATGTGTTAGCTTTCATTAGCCGCAAGAATCACTAAATTCTAAGGAGTTTAGCATATTCAAATCGTCTTCACAAAATTGTTGCTACATTCTGTGAACAATTCTGACCAGTGTGCAAAACTTGTTCAATTTGAATAGGTTATCCTACGAATCTTGAAGTGAGCCTTATATCAAATTAAACTAGACATCGTAAGGTTTAATTTGACATAAGATTCATCAAAATAGCACGGGTAGATTTTGAGATATCATCGTTTGAAGTTAAGCTAACATTCTGCCTGAAACTACCAGAATTGCACACTTTACTTTTCTTGCTTATTTGAACGTGCTAACTTGCTTGGAATTGATTGAATTTTTTATGACATACTATAAACATCCTAAACTTGATCTCTGCCAAGTTTGAGAGCTTGCACAGGTGTATAAGTGGTTCAACCAAAGCACTCAAAACATTGAACTGTTTCTGGAAATTCCAGAACCTGAGGCTAAAGAGGCAAAGGGGTCTTCAAACAACTTTTTGAAGGTAATTGTAGTGTAATTTCCGCTAACCCACTATTCACCCCCCCCCCTCTAGTGGTGCTATACAGGTCCAACAAGTGGTATCAGAGCAAGGTTGAGCACCATATTCTTATTTGAGCTGAAAACAGTTTACACTCCAAGTTGCAAAGTTGCTGGAAATTTTCTGGTTTTCTTATATTCTTCATATTTGGTATCTACAACAAGGTGACACTTTCTTTCCTTCTTATAAGTGTTTTAAACGTTTTCTCACACACTAAGAAGCATGTCTAAGTCACACATGAAAATAGAATTAGAAGGCATGTCCACACAAAGACCTCCTCTTTTTGATGGAGAAAACTTTAGTCATTGGAAACTTAGGATGAAATTGTTCTTAATGGCTATTGACATAGACTTGTGGTCCATCATTGAAGATGGACCTTATGTGCCTACTAAGCATGTTATAATTGATGGCTTATCACAAGAAGTTGAGAAATATAGAAAAGATTGGAGTGATGAAGATAACAAGAAAATGAGTCTTAATGCTAAAGCAATGCAATTATTGTTGAATGGTTTAAGTAGGAGTGAATCTGCCTATGTCTCTTCATGTTTAAGTGCAAAGGATATGTGGAAATGTCTTGAAATGAAGCATGAAGGAACTAATCAAGTAAAGGAATCAAAGATTAACATGTTAATGACTACACTTGAATCATTCTATTTACTGCCTAATGAATCAATTGTTGATATGGATTTAAGGCTTACAAACTTATACAACTCACTTGAATCCCTTGGTAAAACGTTTTTGATGAAAGAAAAAGTGCAAAAAGTTTTGAGAAGTTTGCCAATTGAATGGGATGCCAAAGTTAGTGCCATTGAAGAAAGCAAAGATCTTTCTCAAATAAAACTTGATGAATTGATAGGCTCTTTAAAAGTTTATGAAAACAAGTTGAATATAAGAAAGGCTGAAACTAGTAACAAGTCTAAATCACTTGCATTTGTAACAAATGAACCCGACTCATCTAATCAAGCCGAGTATGAAAGTGATGATGAAAGTGATGAAGAAGACATAATGTTGTTAGCTAGGCGTTTAAGGAAGTTTTTCAAGAAAAGACCAACTAAAAGACAAGCAAAATCAGCTGCCCCTATCAATGTGAAATCTAACAAACAAGATGGTAAATGGTATGATAAAGAACTTAAGTGTTATGAATGTGGCAAACAAGGACACATCTCATATGATTGTCCAAACAAGAACAAAAACCGTGACATGGATGAAAAGACAAGGACACAAACTAGAGTAGAACCTAAGCAAAGGAGGAAGAAAGCTCTTAAGGCAAGCACTTGGGATGACACATCTTCATCCGAATCCGAGGAGGAACCTGAAGTTGCACAAACATGTTTGGCTTCAAAGTCTACAAATGAGGTAACATTCGATTCTGACTCTGAATGTGATTTTACTCAAGATGAATTGTTGGATGAATTAGAAAAGTTGCATGATAGATATAAGAAGCTATCCAAGGAGAAGAAAAGAATAGTTGAGGAGAAGAACAAGTTGGAGACGTCTAACTTGAATCTAACTTCTCAACTAGAAGTTCTTCAACTTGAATCATCTAACACTATTAGTTCAATGCAAAATCAGATTAAGGAACTTAAGAACAAACATGAAAATGTGCAATGTGTGCAATGTGTTGATTACAACGTTTTAAAGTCTAAATTACATGAAATACAAACTGAATTTGAATCATTAAAAGCATGCAACCTAGACTTGAACAAATCTTTAGAACAATTTAAGAATGGTTCCAACATGTTAGACACTCTTATTGCATCTCAAAAGCATGGAAATGACAAACAAGGTCTTGGATATGTTAAAGAAGCTGAATACACACCTAAGGAAACAACATTTGTATCATCTTCAACCAACATGAAATATAGGCCAAATGCATTTAGAAATAAACCTATTCTGCCCACACCACCTTCATCACAAAGATTGCAAAATGCATCAACATATAGGAAGGTAAATACACCTAGAAACCATGCTTACATGTATACAAGAATGCCTAAACAAAGTAGTATGCAATCTGCTCAAGTTATGCCTTATATGCAACAACATGCTTATGTGAAGAACATGACATATTCTCGGCCTAAATCAGTTTACAACACACGGCCTAGACACACACAACATCTTGCTTATACACGGCCTAAATCCAATGCTTATACACGGCCTAGAAACTATGATAACTCACGGCCAAGATATAACTCATATACATGGCAACTTTCAAATGCATATAGAACTTACAATGCTTATCCAACTAGACATAAATGTGCAGCCCCTTTTCCATCATATTCTATGTATCAAAATCCACTATTTGATCATTATATGCAACATGATTTAACATTTCAAAACCAAGAAAGGTTGTTCAAGTTTGGGTACCTAAAGGTACACTAACATGAACTTAACTTGTCTAACCTTGAAAGGACCCAAAATCAAAGGGTACCTAAGTTGTTATTTACATTTGTAGGTACATAACATCAAAGAAAGACAAGTTGCTGGTTATAACAACAAAGAAGATGAAAAGAACAAAACCAATTGGATAGTTGATAGTGGTTGCTCAAGACATATGACGGGCAACAAAAATTTGTTTAGCACACTTAAGAACGTTGCAAAAGGTGGCAAAGTTACCTTTGGAGACAACAACCAAGGCCAAATAATTGGCAAAGGCAAGGTTGGTGATCCAAACAAGTTTGAGATCAAAAACGTCCTACTTGTAAGTAACTTAACCTTTGAGCTTTTAAGTGTTTCTCAACTATGTGACAACAACTTGAATGTTCTCTTCTCCTCCACTTCTTGTAAGATAATGGATAAAAACAATCAAGTTGTGTTAAAAGGAAAACGTGAAGGAAACATATATGTGCTTAACATGGATGATATGCTAAGTAGTAACACAAAATGTCTTGTTTCACATGAATCTGATCCCAATCTTTGGCATAGACGTTTAGGACACATTGGTATATCAACCTTAGAAAAACTACACGCTAAAAGTCTTGTTAAAGGATTGCCTAAACTTAACTTGGATGATTTTCAACTATGTGAATCTTGTATCCAAGGCAAACATGTTAGAGAATCCCTTAAGTCTAAAACCGAGTTCACAACGTCAAGAATACTAGAACTCTTGCATATAGACTTATTTGGTCCATGTAGAACAAGAAGCTTAGGTGGAAGTTATTATGTATGTGTAATAGTTGATGATTTCTCAAGATATACTTGGACATTGTTTCTTGCTTCAAAAGATGAAAGTGCATCATCTATAACTAATCTAATTAGACAACTTGAAAATGAACATGAATCACATGTTATTAAGATAAGGAGTGATAGAGGTGGTGAGTTTAAAAATAGTGAATTAATCAAATTCTGTAATGAAAAGGGTATAAAACATGAATTCTCCCCACCAAGAACTCCTCAACTTAATGGTGTAGTTGAAAGAAAGAATAGGACTATTCAAGAAGTAGCAAGAACAATGATGGTAGAAAACAAAGTACCTAAATTCTTATGGGCTGAAGCAGTAAACACTTCAAGTTATATGATCAACAGACTATCAATAAGAAAGAAATTGAACAAAACACCATATGAAATCTTAAATGGACGACTCCCAAAGGTAAACTATCTAAAAGTCTTTGGTTGTAAATGCTTTGTATTGAACACAAAAGATAACTTAGATAAGTTTGATCCTAAGTCTGATGAACATATATTTGTGGGATATTCAATGAACTCTAAAGCATATAGATGTTATAATGCACAAACAAGAAAGATAGTTGAATCTATACATGTGAAGTTCAATGAAAATGCATATCTCCAAACAAGTAATCAACATGAAATCTATGTACCAAATGATCAAATACTTCATGATGAAGATGAACTTATCCTACCACCTACAAATGATCAAATTGAAACACCAAATCAAACTCTTGAAATGCATGAAGTTCAAACTCCCCCTACACAAGAACGTAATGAAGAAAATGTGCCTAACCAGCCTATTGAACATCATGAACCTATTGAAGATGCACAACCAAGTAATTGGTGGCAAATAAGAGATAAACAAAAGCATCCTCAAGAACTTATCATAGGAGATGTAAATCAAGGGGTTAGAACACGTAGGCAAATAGATCCTAATGAATATGATCAATGGCATGCACTTATATCCCAAATTGAACCTAAGAATGTGAATGATGCCTTAAACGATGCATATTGGATAGATGCAATGCATGAAGAGTTAAACCAATTTGAAAGAAACAATGTGTGGGATTTAGTACCTAAACCCGAGGATAAATCAATCATTGGAACTAAATGGGTGTTTAGGAACAAAATGAATGAACAAGGGGTTGTAGTAAGAAATAAAGCAAGACTTGTAGCTCAAGGATATAATCAAGAAGAGGGTATTGATTACGATGAAACATTTGCCCCCGTAGCAAGATTAGAATCCATACGCCTCTTATTAGCTTTTGCATGTTATAATAACATCAAATTATTCCAAATGGATGTTAAGAGTGCATTCTTAAATGGCTATATCCAAGAAGAAGTTTTTGTTAAACAACCACCAGGCTTTGAAGATCCAAAGAACCCTAATCATGTATATAAACTTAAGAAAGCCTTATATGGTTTGAAACAAGCCCCCCGTGCATGGTATGAAAGATTTGCCAACTTTTTACTAAGTAACAACTTTCAAAGAGGAACCATAGATAGTACCTTATTCTTGAAAAAGAAAGACAAAGATTTGCTTGTAATACAAATATATGTAGATGACATAATCTTTGGTTCAACTAATCCTAACTTAGTAAAAGACTTTGAAGATTGTATGAAGTCTGAGTTTGAAATGTCTATGGTTGGTGAATTAAACTATTTCTTAGGCTTGCAAATAAAACAAACATCAAGTGGTATACATATCAATCAAGCCAAATACATAAGAGATATGATAAAGAAATTCAACTTTGAAAACTTGAAACCATCTCCAATACCAATGTGTACTTCAACAAAATTAGACAAAGATGAAAATGGTGTTGCATTTGATGAAAAACTATATAGGTCTATGATTGGTTCATTGCTATATCTAACTGCTAGTAGACCTGATATTATGTTTGCAGTATGTATGTGTGCAAGATTTCAAAGTATGCCTAAGTTGTCACACTTTAAAGGTGTAAAAAGAATATTTAGATATCTTCAACATACACCAACATTAGGCTTATGGTATGATAGACAATCTAGTCTAAGTCTACATGCATATTCAGATGCAGATTATGGTGGATGTAGAGTAGATAGAAAGAGCACTAGTGGAACATGTCAATTCCTAGGAAACTCACTAATATCTTGGTTTTCAAAGAAACAATCTAGTGTTGCACTTTCTACTACTGAAGCAGAATATATGGCTTTAAGTCTATGTTGTACTCAACTATTATGGATTAAACAACAACTTTCAGACTTTGAAATACAAGTAAATAATATCCCCATCTATTGTGATAGTACAAGTGCTATAAATTTGTCTAAAAACCCTGTACTACACTCTAAGGCAAAGCATATAGAAGTACGTTATCATTTTCTCCGTGATCATGTTAATCTTGGACATATACACATTGAACATGTTAGAACTGATCAACAAGTAGCTGACATATTCACTAAACCCCTTAATCAAGCTATCTTTGAGAATTTACGTGCAAGACTTGGCTTAATTGCTTACAACTGACAATACTGTCTAGATCATTCTGGGTATTGCTAACTCGGTTCAGTCTTTTGCATAATTTACAAAATTAAGGGGGAGAGAGAAAAAAAAACAATATGTATATCATATGTGTATCATGTTAAGGGGGAGATAACACATTAAGGGGGAGATTAGGTCAAGGGGGAGATAACACATTAAGGGGGAGATTAGGGAACGTTATGAGCTTACAAAACGTTATAATGCATGACTTAAAGAAAGAAATAGTTAAACTTGTCACACACTTGATTTAGATGCTTAATATACACATATGTGGGGTAATTTTGCAAATCATCAAAAGGGGGAGATTGTTGTGATATATCATGTTTGAATGATTGCAAAATGCATATGTAAGCATGTATGTGTGTGTAACGTTTAAAGTATATGTGTGCATGAGATTGAATTTATGAGCTAAATGTGAAATTGATTGAATGAATCAAGATTGAACAAGTTTGATTAAGATCATGAGATTGAACTTGGCCAATTCAATCACATGTCTAAATCAAGATTTGTTCAAACTGATCTTAGATGATATATATGCCAATACATGTTAATTATATGATCTAACCAAGCCTTGAAGTCACATGACTTACAATATAAGGCAAATTGCTCGGTTTAGTATCCTATTGCAGGTTTTGGTTCATATCTTGGGCAAATGAACTCCAAATTGAGTGATTCAAAAGCCCACATGATCCTTATTCAATTTAGAATCTAATTGGCTGAGGAAAAGCATGCTTGACACGGATAAAAACTGACTTGACACGGTGGTGAAGCTTATTGATCTTTATAAGGGTTATTTTGGTAATTTCACCATTTGGACTTCTCATTCTTATTTGGTCTTCTTCCAACGGATTTATATGATCATATGACACATTTATAAGTCATGTCACATCATGGCAAAAATGAATCTGGAGCAGCACCATGTCTAGGTTCATCCTAGGACAAAATTCCTATTTTTGTGTTAAGGGGTATTCTGGTCTCTTCACTTGCCAATGGATCTTCTAACGTGTTATATATTGTTTATATGATGTTTATATGTGTTTATGTCACATATGGTACGTGCCCTATATTTATGGAAATGGGCAGCATGGTATCTCAAATGGAATTCTTATGGTTATCACATATATGGTTTTCTTGGAATTCTTGGCATTCTTCATATGGTATTCTATGCTACATGTTGAAGACATAAATGACTATATATTATATGTGTGCACACGGATATTGACGGATATTGGCGCACAAAACTTTCAGCTTTTGAACAAGTCAAGGCAAGTTGAAACAAACCCTATTTTGGTGCTGATTTCAAGTGACTATTCTTGAGCTGTTTTCAACGGCTATTTTGGCTCAAAAATGAAGAAAAATTTCGTATGTTATATGGTCAAGATTCAGGTTATAATGTGTGACAAAAACAAGTCCTACAATGTAGCAAATTTGAAGCAAAAATCTCTCAACCAAGAAAGCTATGCAACGGCTATGTGTTCAAAAGTTGAAGACTAATTCAAACTCAAAAGCTTGGCTGGTTTCTATCTATCTTTGAACTACTCTCCAATGCCTATCTTCTAGGCCATTCCAACGTTCATTTAGTGTTCAAAATGAGGAGATAAAATTGTGCAAAATACACGCCAATTCAGCTGCATACATGGCAAGTTATTCACACATGGACATTGCTGATTGGAGCTGCCTTTTAAACGTTCAAATGAAGCTGTTTTTCCACCTCATTTCAACGGCTATAATGGATAAGATGAAGGGTAAAAGTTCAGATTGGAAGACCATTTCAAAGCAACAAAAGATAAGCTTAAGTTTGAAAGCTAGAAAAGTGCTGAAATCTCTCCATTCTTCAACCATTCCAACGTCTACTTTGAGGAGCCTTTAGGCTGTCCTCTTGGCTATAAATAGCTCCAAAGGTGAAGAGTAAAAATATACCAACGAAAAAAAAGAAAAGCAAGCAAGACATTCAGCTCTTTGTCTCCATTCTTCTCTTCTAATCTTCTATATTGAAGAACACATTTGCAGCAAGCTTTATGATTGTATAGTTCTTCATTTCTTGTCATTTCAACACCTTTTAAACGACATATTGTAAGGGAGAAGCTGGTGTATAAAGCTTACTCCTTAGAGGTGAGCAAAAGGTGCAAAGGTGCAAAGGTGAAACAAACTAGTTGCTGTTTGTTTTGGTGAAGTCTCTTGAAGAAGTTGGTGAAAAGCTTCTTCCTTTGGCTTTGTAAGGTGACTTTGGTGTTTGGTGTTTAGTGAAATCCAAGAGAAGGTGTCTCTTGGGACTGGAGTAGGTCACATTGACCGAACCAGGATAATTCCTTGTGTTCTTTACTTATTTCCTGCACTTACTGTTTTCTGCCTGAGAATTACACTAACTTGGCACGCATAATTGAACAAGCAAACAGTCTTAGAATTGCATGAATTTTGGATATATTATACTTCAATGTGTTAGCTTTCATTAGCCGCAAGAATCACTAAATTCTAAGGAGTTTAGCATATTCAAATCGTCTTCACAAAATTGTTGCTACATTCTGTGAACAATTCTGACCAGTGTGCAAAACTTGTTCAATTTGAATAGGTTATCCTACGAATCTTGAAGTGAGCCTTATATCAAATTAAACTAGACATCGTAAGGTTTAATTTGACATAAGATTCATCAAAATAGCACGGGTAGATTTTGAGATATCATCGTTTGAAGTTAAGCTAACATTCTGCCTGAAACTGCCAGAATTGCACACTTTACTTTTCTTGCTTATTTGAACGTGCTAACTTGCTTGGAATTGATTGAATTTTTTATGACATACTATAAACATCCTAAACTTGATCTCTGCCAAGTTTGAGAGCTTGAACAGGTGTATAAGTGGTTCAACCAAAGCACTCAAAACATTGAACTGTTTCTGGAAATTCCAGAACCTGAGGCTAAAGAGGCAAAGGGGTCTTCAAACAACTTTTTGAAGGTAATTGTAGTGTAATTTCCGCTAACCCACTATTCACCCCCCCCCTCTAGTGGTGCTATACAGGTCCAACATTACTCTCATCAACTGTTTCTTCCTCTTCCTCACACGTTTTCTCAACTTCTTCATTCTCCTCCAATTCGTCCTCAGAATAGTACTCATTAGACTCCTCAATGAACATGATGCGTTTAGGGTTGGGGCATTGATTTGCAAAATGTCCTTTACCTAAGCATTTAAAACATTGAATATCACGGAATCTAGTGTTAGAAGTAGTACCTTCCACCTTTGCGTTGCCTTTGTCCACGATTGGAGAGTTGCTTGTTGTGGGACGTTTTGAAAAGCTTTGTGGAGCCTTCCCTTGAAATCCACGGCCTTGACTCTGTGGAGATCTGAAACTTGTCCTGGGCTGTACCTTGGAAAAGTTTGAAGGATTAAACCGAAAAGAAGGGATAGAGGTACGCACCTTAAGTTGCCTTTCCACTTTCTCAGCAGTGTGAACCATAGAAGCCAAATCTGAGTAGGGTGTGAGTTCCACTTTGAATGCAATTTCTTTGTTAAGGCCAGCTAAGAACCTTGCCATCGTGGCCTCCTCAGCTTCTTCTATGTTTGTCCTTGTAAGAAAATGTTCTAACTCTTTATAATATTCATCAACAGTTTTGTTACCTTGAGAGAGTTGTTGCAGCTTTTGGTAGACACTTCTTTCATAGGACTGTGATATGAACCTCTTCCTCATTTCTTGCTTGAGTTCTGCCCATGTGACAAGAGGAGGTTGCCTAGCGCGTCTTCTTGCATTTTGTAGATGTTCCCACCAAAGTAAAGCATAATCTACAAACTCAAAAGTAGCATACCGAACTTTGGCCAACTCAGAATAATCAGTACAAGAATACATATGATCTACCTTAAGTTCCCATTACAAGTATGCTTCAGCGTCACTTTTTCCTTGGAAGGGAGGTATATTCAATTTAGTTGTAATAAACTCCTCTTCATGGGGTTCATTTCTTTTAAACCCGTTGTTATAATACCTCTCTTCCTGATAACAGTCATTATAATTAGGGGGATCATCAAATCTATCCTCAAATGAAATGTTTCTATGACCACCATTTAGACCATGACTCCTACCACGTCCTCTGTTGATGAGCCCCAGCCAAGCCAAGAAGAACCAACCGCCGTGGGAGGTACGCCAATGCAAGACAAAGGCCCTATAACAAGAAGCATGGCCAATAAATTGATGCATGAAGTTGGAACCTTCCTTTACAAGCATGTTGAGGATGAACCAAGTCAAGATAGCCTACATTGAATCCATTTGCTACAAGCTTTAACTTAGTTTTTGAATCATGTTGTAATATGTTAGTCAGTCTTGTGTGTATTGTTCATATTGTTGAGTGCTTAGCTTCCTTTCCTTTATAAATTGTTGTAAACTAACCAAGACATGTCCTAGTATGTTGCATATGTTGTTTGGTGTGTGTTTGAGTTGTTTTTAGGTCAAGGAAGAATGATTGAACAAAGGCCAAACGTTCAAACACCAAGTTGAGTTGAAAGGGCAAGCTGGCAGGATGATACCTTCTTAGTATTTCAACCATAACTCATCAACCATAACTTCAATTGACGTGATTCCAGTTGGAGGTGAAAGCTAACAGGATAAGCTACAATTTTTAGGTTCATCACTTTCCCAAAAAAGGTCTGCATCAAGCTACACAATCGTTGCAACAAGCTAGCTGCTTAGTCACTGCTTCCAAAGGTCCACATCTGCAAGCAGGTCAACTTCAAACGGGCATAACTCACTCATCCCAGCTCCAAACGACGTCATTCTGGTGTCTAAACACATCTATAGAGAAGTATCTACAATTCTTATTTGAAGTAGAAGAGCTAAATCGGTCTGGAAGGTTATATTATAATTCAAAACAGAAAACTGCTCAAAAACTGGACAGATTTCAGTTTCTTGACTTTTCAAGAAGCCTTTTCAACCAATCAGCTGCAAGGGGCCAATCCAACTCATCAAGGACATCCTATATAATATTCCAAAGCAAGGAGAAGCTGGTCCAATCAAAATTCAAAGGCAAAATCAACTTGCAACCAAAAGGGAGTTTCAGCCGAAAGACAATTGCTGAAGTCATCAAAAGTTTTCCAAGTTGCACTTTGTTTAACTTTCTTTCTTTGCTCCTATTGGACCTCTAACGTTTTGTGTCTTTCTTAGAAGTCTTGTTTAGCTTATTTAAAGTATCTAAAAACATTTGTAAATGGCAGAATTCCAATATACAACAAAACAGCAACTTTGCACCAAAAACTGTTTTCAGTTTTTCCATTTGAATCATTTGATTCCCTTCAAGTTTTTGAATCATAACTTGATTGTATTGCTTCTATAGCTTGGGATGGATATTGTTTGGAAGGGTTTAGGCTTGTCCAAATAAGTTGAGATCATTTGCTGAAGCTGATTCATCTTCTCGGCTGAATTCTGGATGATTGAGTTGCTTGGTGTTCTTGGAATATTCTGCATCTTCTTCCATGGTTCCAGCTGAGTTTATTGAGTTGAAGAAAGGTCCTAAATAGCTGAGTGATTGTGCATCAAGTGGTATCAGAGCTATAAAGTGTTTCTCATCTCAAACATCGTGTGTTTCTATTTACTATTTTTGATTTTAGTTGTCCATTTGCATTCTGCTTGTGTTGTGTTGTTGCTGCACGTTTGTTTTGATATTCCAGCACCTAAACTTGGTTCAAACATACCTTTAAGGTGTTAGAAATGTTGTGTTAATGTTAGTTTGAACATTTGTTAATTGCATACAAATCAGAAAACAAAAACAGTAGCTAGTTCAAGTGTCATATTTCAGTTTTCAATTCTGTTTGTGTTTGTATGTTTCACGTTTTTCCTTGTACTTCCAGCACCTAAATTTCGTCCAAAACAGTAGTTTAAACTTGAAAGCAAACGGAAGAAACAAGTGGAGATCGTTGTGATTTGGAGAAGCATTGGCAAAACACTTTCTTAATTGATCACTTTGAATCTTATTAACTTCAGGTTGTCCAAGAAGCAAAGTGGTAAGAGAGTGGAGATTAAAGAAAGAGGAGTGCCTGTATTTTGTTTTCTTTTCCCACTAACGTAACGAAATCTCTTTCGTCTTTGTGTTAGTTTTTCCTTTCTTTGTTGCTCGATTAATTTCAGGTTACTCATGGAAGATGACATTAGAGACTTCTATCACGTAATGGTAAAAGGCTTCAATCAAGCTTATTACGAAATTGATTCGCTTGATTTTAGTGTTGGTAATGAGCATGATTCTTATGATGATGATGCTGAAATTTCGATTGATAAACATGTCGTTCATGATGCTAAAGTTGATGTGCTGAATGAACATAACTCTATGGAGTTCTTAAACGTAATGCTGACATTCGTAAGAAATTTCTAGCACAAAAAGAACGCAACTCTGAAATCCTTTTAGAAGTAGAAGAACAAAATGTACACAGATTAGACCTCCTTAATAAATTGCAAGGTCTTAGGAGACTTGTCGATGTTCATAGTTTTCATATGCATGAGACTGACTTGCGTACTGAAAGTGATGAGCATGAATCTAAAGTTGTTTGTGCTTCGCATCATCCACGTGATTTGCTTGATTTACATGCTGATTTACAAGATGATTGGAGTGACATTTCAAGTGAGAATAATGATGTCTTAGATGACAAACATGATAATGTTGAGAAGCATGAATGGGTTGTCTATAATAATCCTTTGTTTGAGTGTTTTGATAGTGACATTCCACCCCATGAAAATTCCAATTTACATGAGTATGAATATAGAATTCCACTTGACGTTACGTTGCAAACTGATTTTGAGGATAATAATCTGGAAGTTAGTACTGATTTGTGCTTTAATGAGCATGATAGTTTAAATTCACCGGATTTGGAAGTTTTAAGGAGCGTCAATGACAATAATGGCGACATGAATATCACAACTCCAAACACGCTATTTTTGTCACCACATCATGACACATCATCTGACATTCATGTGCTGACCTTGTGTGAGGATCAAATGCAGGATAACTATGAGCTTTTATTGGTTATACATCCTAAAAACACTATAAAGAAACCTCTGTTGAACACCTCTTGTCATGCACCCCCTATAGGATTTGATGATGCGTATTATCAACTAAAATTTGAAAATCAGATCCTATTGCATCCAAAACATGTGAGGAAGAGGACTTACTTATTGTTGATGCATGACCGAATCAGCTTTTATGAGTCGCGAAGAACATGTTTTGTCATTGCATTACTCATTCACCCTAAACATCTTAGGATGAAAGTGTGCATACGTGTGTGTCTTGTATCCTTAGTTGCATTATTGAGGATCTTTCTCCCGCATGACATACATGCTAAGGTTCGGGACGAATCTTTTTTAGGAAGGAGGGAATGATGCGGTCCAAGGTGTGCAAAATACAAGACAAAGTTTGTCTTAGTCTTAGGTTGCATTCCATGCATCACTTTTCATGCATATAGGCGTCTTTCAATAAAATAAACAAATGTATGTCTTGTTTTCTTGGGATCCTTGCTTCCTTGTGTTTGCTTTGCAGGTAAATTAAGTACATGAAATTTCCAAGCCAAATGGAAGCTCAAAAGGGCATTACATTTGTGTGCTTCAAAAACGGAGACAAAAGGAATGTTGTCTTGAGAAGAATGTTTGTCTCCACAAAGACAAATTCAAATGTGTCCAAGATGGAATTCCATTTTCAAAATCCAGCTCAAATTATCTCCATAGTGGCGCCCAACTTGAAGTTCAAAGATGGAGATTAAATCGCATTCAAACTTGAAGACAAACTTGAATTTAAATTCAACCATTATTTGAATTCAAGTTTCATCCAATTTGAGATTTACATTTCAATAAATTCTCAGCCTTATCTTGGTCCATTCCACACGCCATCTTGGAGGTTAAGAGGAAGATGAGTCTACAATTCAAAGTTGAACCCAAATTTAAATTCAAATTCAAACTCAATTTGAATTCAAACTTCAACCAACATTTGAATTCAACATCTTAGCCACCTTGAAGCCATCTACACGTCATCCTTGAAGCAAGGAGGAGATGAGATCACAATTCAAAGTTAAACCTAAATTTGAATTCAAATTCAAACTCAATTTGAATTCAAATTTGAACCAACCTTTGAATTCAAATCCAACCACCTTATCATCATCAAATCAGGTCTCAAACACCTCCATTTAGTCATCATACACGGCTGGAAGAGAGAAGTTGGCATTCTACAAGCAAATTCAAGTTTTAGCTAGAATTTATCTTGGTTTGAATTTCAACCAGATTTTAAATTTAAACATTTGGTAGCTAGCATTATTTGAAATAATTTCTAGCCATTCTAAGGCTTGAGGAGCACTTTTTTAGTGTATAAATAGGGCCTTTTGGTCGAATGTTAGGAACACCTTTTGATGAATAAGAATCCTTGATATTTCTTTCACTTTGTGTGAGACTTTGTTTTCTTGGTTTTGCATTAAAAACCTAGGTTAAGATCCTTCAAAGTTGAGCATATTGAAGGTATTGCCATTGCTTAAAGGTGCCGTCCAGGAGGGCCGTTTTGGTTTGCCTGATCAACGACCATCTTGAAGTGTTGGTCTTGCTCATTCGTTTAATCCACATGTTTTTAATCACTAAGGAAGCAAGGGGAAGTCTTCTTCCTTGTGCCTAACCCTTTGTGAAGGACATTTGGAAGGTGGAATCGTTGGAGCCCACGAGTTGCACGCATCAGTTTAAGGAACAAGGATCAGAGTTAACTAAAGATTGCCCACGACAACCCCTAGTTATTCTTTGGTTCAGTTTCTTACATATTTTTGGGCTCATTTCTTCTTGAATCTTAGTAAAAATGTTCAAGGCTTTATTGGTATCATTTGGAACTGATTTGATGTGAATTGGTACAAATTCAGTGCAAAACGGATGCTGATTATTGCTCTCGGATTCTTCCATTGTTGAGTACTGTTTGCACGTCTTTTTGAGCATATTTAAAGGTTATAAACGTGTTATACTAACTTATTTTTGACCAACAATTTGCTCAAAGGAATTTGAGTTGATTTGAAGCCGAAAAGGTAAGAAAAGTGCACACGGGTTTTGTTGGAAAAAGATTGGCATACACCTATATTATTTTCTCTCTTGATCCTTATTAACCTCAGATTGGTCAAGAAACAAGGTGGTAAGAGAGGAAAGAAAAATTAGGAGTGTGCAAATACTTTGTTTTCACTAATCCACTCACTTTGCTTGTTTTTGTCTTAGTTTTGCATTTTCTTTGATTTCTGTTTTTTATTGCTGTTTCAGGTATAAAATGGAGCCTAACTCCCAAAGTTTAGCTAGCAGATCAAAGGAGGTTGAAGGCATGATCCTTCAACGCAACAGATTACGGACATGCTAAAGACAATCTTAAACAACCAAAGCATGTACAGGACTGAGTTTGACGAATTAAACCAACATTTAGAAAAAAGTGATGACGAGGATCGGAGATCCCATCAAGAGGTCATGGGTCCTATGACAAGAAGGAGGGCAAGAGAACTTGGACATCAAGTTGGAACCTTCTTGTACAAGCATGTTTAAGATGAACCTAAGGTTCGTTAGGTTCACTTCATTGAACTTTGAGCGTTTATGAGTGTGCGTGTGTGAGTGTATTCTTTATTTTGAATTTTGTCTTGTGTTCTTTGTTTTATGTGTTTGCTTTGTAGGTAAATTAGGTACATGGAATTTCCAAGCCAAATGGAGGTTCAAAGTGGCATTATAGGCGTGTGCTTCAAAAAGGGAAACAAAAGGAATGTTGTCTTGAGAAGAATGTTTGTCTCCACAAAGACAAATTCAAATGTGCCCAAGATGGAATTCCATTTTCAATTGAACTCAAAATTATCTCCAATTTCAAATCATGGTTGAATTTAAATTCAAGTTTCAACCAATTGGAGACTTAAATTTCAAGAAGATTTCAGCCACTATCTTCAGCCATGTACACGCCATCTTGGAGGTTAAGAGAAGGGTAGATCACAATTCAAATTGAATCCAAGTTTGAATTCAAATTCAAACTCAATTTGAATTCAATCTTCACCACTCTTTGAATTCAACCCCAAACAGTTTATCGTCATCAAGTCAGATTTCAAAAACCTCCCTTACTCATCAAAATCGGCTAGAAGGATGATGGAAAGGATATGCAAGAACCAAATTCAAAGTGCACTCAAATTCAAACTCAACTTGAATTCAAGCTTCACCCAACTTTTGAATTCAATTTCAACCTCATCCTACTTATCAAATCAGCTTCTCCAACGCCTCATTTGATCATCATACACAGCTGGATGGCAGCCTACAGGCATTGCAAATATTAGCTAGAATTTGTCTTAGATTTGAATTCAAACAATTTTCAAATTTCAAGTTCATTTCAAATGCTTTCTAGATACCTTCTTTAGAGATAACATCTGGTTATCCCCATAGTCTTAGGCGTCTGTAAATAGGGCCTTTTGGCCGAGTTTTAAGATCAACTTTTGATGAAATGAAATACTTGATATTTCCTCCTATTCTTGTGAGACTTTGTTTTCTTGGTTTTGCATTAAAACCCTAAGTTAAGATCCTTCAAAGTTGAGCCTTTTGAAGGTGTTGCCATTTCTTAAAGGTGTCGTCCAGGAGGGCCATTGTGGTTTGCCTGATCAACGACCATCTTGAAGTGTTGGTTCTTGCTCGCTTGAACCATACATTTATCTCACTAAGGAAGCAAGGGGAAGTCTTCTTCCTTGTGCCTAACCCTTTGTGAAGGACGTTTGGAAGGTGGAATTGTTGGAGCCCACGTCTTGCATGCATCAAATTGGTATCAGAGCCAGGTTACTCTATTCCACCACTATCATTTCTTTTCGTTTGAGTCTATTCGTTTCAAGTTCAGTTGTGTCCTTCTTCTACCCCAATTCTTCACGTCATTTGTCTTCAATACATATAAAAAAAAACGTCCAAGATTGCTTTGAGTCTTTGCATTTTGTTGAGTCTTGTTATTCTCATTCTAGCATCTTTGTTGATTCTTGTTCTAGTGTCACGTCTTATCCATCTTGGGCATCAAAAATCTGAATTTTATCAATCAAAACTTGAACAAAGTATGGTTCGTTGCATCTAGGAATATTCAGCCTTAAATCGCGCTACTAGCCTATAAAGCTACCTCGGTTTCAAATCATCTTGTTGCTACCGAAGCTTTTAGTTGATGATGATTGTGTGCATCTTATGATTCATATTGTGATTGATTTCATGCTTCAATCTTGCTGATCCTACGTGTGAACACCATTTTCAAACCAAACGCAAAAGCTGAAAAAAAAGCCAACTCAAAACCCTAATTTTTGAATACCCCAGTTTCGGGTAAATGATGAGGATCAAGGGTCCGATGAGGATCAAGGGCCCTATCAAGAGGTCAAAGGCCCTATAACAAGAAGGAGGGCAAGAGAACTTTTTCATCAAGTTGCCACCTTCTTGTACAAGCATGTTCAAGATGAATCTAAGATTCCTTGGGTTCACTTCATTGAACCTTCACCTTGAGCGTGCGTAAACATGCGTGTGCTTTCTTTATTTTTGAAATTTATTTTGTTTCTTGTGATCTTTGTTTTATGTGTTTTCTTTGTAGGTAAATTAGGTACATGAAAGATCAAAATGAAATGAAGGTCCAAAAGAAGCAAGATAAGCATGTGTTGCAAAAAGGGGGACAAAAAGAATGTTGTCTTGAAGAGATTGTTTGTCTCCACAAAGACAAATTCAAATGTGTCCAAGATGGAATCTCTTGTTCAAATTGAAATCAAAAATCATCTACAACATACAACAAGGGCCGGCCATCTTTGAAGCAAATGGATAATGATCAATTGAGTTTAAGTTCAAAGCTAGACTTGAACTTAAATTCAACCATGATTTGAATTCAAGTCTCAACCAATTGGAGACTTAAAGTTCAAGAAGATTTCAGCCTAATCTCCATCCATTCTCACGCCAACATGAAGGATAAGAAAGATGAGATCACAATTCAAATTTGAATCCAAGTTTAAATTCAAATTCAAGTTCAATTTGAATTCAATCTCCAACCAACATTTGAATCCAACATCTCAACCACTTGGAGACCTTATCACACGCCATCTTCTATGTTTCCACGCCAACTTGGAGATCAAAAGAGGAGAGATCAAAATTCAAAGATTAAATTCAAGTTTGAAGTCAAGTTCAAATTCAATTTGAACTCAATCTTCAACCAACCTTTGAATTCAAACCCAACCACCTCACCTACGTCAAGATCAAGTCTCCAATGCCAAGTTCATCTTCAAACACGACCAGATTCATTGAAGATAATGTCCTGCAAGATTTTAAGATTTTAGCTAGAATTTGTTTTAATTTTGAATTCAAGTAATTTTCAATTTTCAAACATTGCTGGCTAGCTTTATTTTGAATTAGTTCTAGACATTTTAAGGCTCAAGCTCAGCCTATAAATAGAGCCTTAGGGGACGCATGAAAGAACAACTTTTGATGAATAAGAATTCTTGATATTTCTTTCACTTTGTGTGAGACTTTGTTTTCTTGGTTTTGCATTAAAAACCTAGGTTAAGATCCTTCAAAGTTGAGCATTTTCAAGGTGTTGCCATTGCTTAAAGGTGCCGTCCAGGAGGGCCTTATTGGTTTGCCTGATCAACGACCATCTTGAAGTGTTGGTCTTGCTCGTTTTAATCCATACGTTTTATTCACTAAGGAAGCAAGGGGAAGTCTTCTTCCTTGTGCCTAACCCTTTGTGAAGGACGTTTGGAAGGTGGAATTGTTGGAGCCCATGAGTTGCACGCATCAGTAAACAACTAAACCTAACATAAATTTATCACCTTCAGATTTACTTTGCATATTATATTGCATACTTGAAGGTACCTTGGCGGAGATTGAAAGTTCTTTGCACGTTTTCTTGCCTTTGATAAAAAAAAGGAATCTGAACTTGCTGACATTGAAAAAAGCAAGAAGGGAAAGAAAAACAAAAGAAAAAGTGAATAGAAAAGGGGGAAAACATTTGTGCATTATTTGAAATTTTTTGGTGCAATTTGGCAACCTTGGATACCATCTCTTATTTTACTATACCCCAACCGCCCTTCCACATTCATTTTCCTTCCATTGCTCTTCTTGAACCAATCACACACTTGGATACTTGATTATTGCATGACCTGAATCATATCGTGGATAATAAGTGCATAGAATCAAACTTAACTAAAGATTTCCCACAGCAACCCTTAGTTCATCTTTGGTTCAGCCTTATACATAAATTGTGGTTGCTTACTTTCTTTGAATCTTAGTAGAAAATTTCAAGTTTGTATCTATTTCTCTTATTCTTTTTTGATACTGTTGGTACAAACTGCAAGGGAGAAACAAGTGGAGATCGTTGTCATTTGGAGAAGTGATGAGCCAAATAAAGGCTAGAAAAACGTTCCTAGGACTTTGTCTTCTACTCCAAACTGATTTGAACCTCGGCTATGGCAAAGAACATCCCAATGACACCCCTTGAACTGTAACCGTTTGTTCTTGGCTCAATTTATGCCAACACCTCTTCCTCTTTGGCATTCGAACACATCTAAAACCTCATTGAGACCCTAAGATGCTGTAAACCAAAAATGAAGTAAAATACTAACAAGTTCTAGGCTATGAACTTGAAAGAAACCATTAAGTGGTTTTAACTTCAACTAGAAAGTTGAGAACTCCTTAAAGGAAAATCTGATTGAAATGTGTTTGAAATTGTGTTTTTTGTACATTCAGCTTCCTATGATACTTATAACAAACGTAAATTACAAGGTACAAGGTTTAAAGTACAAAGTACAAGACTAAAAATAAGATGCTTGCTTTTGAACAATTTTTGGTTCCAAGAAGCTGGTTGCTTTGCCGTGTATTCCTTGCTAGTTTTCAGCCAAAGTTTTGATTGGATAATACATTGAGCAGCTTGCTTTGGATTGCCTTTGATTGGTTGTAAGTTAGGCTTTGAATTTTCAAACCAATTAGCCATAAACTAGCCGTCCTTCTTCAAAGAGTTTGATTGGATCATTTGTTGTGCAGCTTGCTTGCTTTTCTTCAACTTTGTTTTGATTGGTTTGAACATTTGCAAGACTTCTTCCAATTTGTTCATGATTTGAGCAGCTTGTACATCCTTGTTTGCGTGGAGAAGAATTCCGATTTTGACATGGGTGCTTGTCACCTCCTTGCTTGTAAGCTACTTGCTTATCACCTCCTTGCTTGGACAAAAATTCAGGTTCTAATTGCATTTTCAAGCTAAGCACGTGTACCTGAAAGACAAGGCAATAATACAACACAAACTATCCTAAAACAAGGTTAACCAATCAACAATATTAAAAAGAACAACTAAAGATATGTACAACATGTTTTTGATACAACTAGATCAAAGCTTGTATCATATAAACCCAATGGACATCATCTTTGCTTGGTTCATCCTCTTCATGCCTATAAAGAATTGATTCAACACAATGTAACAACTTCTTAGCCATACTCCTGGTTATGGGACCTGTGCGGGGCAGTGAGGTGTCATCATCAGTGTTTGTATCCACAAGGTTAGGCTGTAGCTCATCATTCCCTCCCACTTGAGAAGGATTCGTCCTCGAATCTGAATCGATACTAAATGGAGAAAGGTCAGCAACATTAAAAGTTTTAGAGATAGGACCATACCCTTCTTCAGGAAGATCGAGAACATAGGCATTATCACCAAGACGTTTCAACACTTTGAACGGTCCATCGCCTCTTGGCTTCGACTTTGTGTTGGACCTGTATAGCACCACTAGAGGGGGGGGGGTGAATAGTGGGTTAGCGGAAATTACACTACAATTACCTTCAAAAAGTTGTTTGAAGACCCCTTTGCCTCTTTAGCCTCAGATTCTGGAATTTCCAGAAACAGTTCACTGTTTTGAGCGCTTTGGTTGAACCACTTATACACCTGTGCAAGCTCTCAAACTTGGCAGAGATCAAGTTTAGAATGTTTATAGTATGTCATAAAAATTTCAGTCAATTCCAAGTAAGTTTGCACGTTCAAATAAGCAAGATAAGTAAAGTGTGCAATTCTGGCAGTTTCAGGCAGAATGTTAGCTTAACTTCAAACGATGATATCTCAAAATCTACTCGTGCTATTTTGATGAATCTTATGTCAAATTAAACCTTACGATGTCTAGTTTAATTTGATATAAGGCTCACTTCAAGATTCGCAGGATAACCTATTCAAATTGAACAAGTTTTGCACACTGGTCAGAATTGTTCACAGAATGTAGCAACAATTTTGTGAAGACGATTTGAATATGCTAAACTCCTTAGAATTTAGTGATTCTTGCGGCTAATGAAAGCTAACACATTGAAGTATAATATATCCAAAATTCATGCAATTCTAAGACTGTTTGCCTGTTCAATTATGCGTGCCAAGTTAGTGTAATTCTCAGGCAGAAAACAGTAAGTGCAGGAAATAAGTAAAGAACACAAGGAATTATCCTGGTTCGGTCAATGTGACCTACTCCAGTCCCAAGAGACACCTTCTCTTGGATTTCACTAAACACCAAACACCAAAGTCACCTTACAAAGCCAAAGGAAGAAGCTTTTCACCAACTTCTTCAAGAGACTTCACCAAAACTGAAAAATAGCAACTAGTTTGTTTCACCTTTGCACCTTTGCACCTTTTGCTCCTTTTGCTCACCTCTAAGGAGTTAGCTTTATACACCAGCTTCTCCCTTACAATATATGTCGTTTAAAGGTGTTGAAATGACAAGAAATGAAGAACTATACAATCATAAAGCTTGCTGCAAATGTGTTCTTCAATATAGAAGAATAGAAGAGAAGAATGGAGACAAAGAGCTGAATGTCTTGCTTGCTTTTCTTTTGTTTTTCGTTGGTGCACTTTTACTCTTCACCTTTGGAGCTATTTATAGCCAAGAGGACAGCCTAAAGGCTCCTTAATGTAGACGTTGGAATGGTTGAAGAATGGAGAGATTTCAGCACTTTTCTAGCTTTCAAACTTAAGCTTATCTTTTGTTGCTTTGAATTGGTCTTCAAACTGAACTTTTATCCTTCATCTTATCCCATTATAAACGTTGGAATGAGGTGGAAAATGACTTTATTTGAACGTTTAAAAGGCAGCTCCCAATCAGCAATGTCCATGTGTAAATAACTTGCCATGTGTGCAGCTGAATTGGCATGTATTTTGAACAAATTTGGCTCCTCATTTTGAACATTAAATGGCCGTTGGAATGTAGCTAAAAGATAGAGAGAATTCAGCTAAGCCTTTGAATTTGACTTGGTCTTCAATCATATAGCCGTTGCATGGCATTGGTTGAGAGACTTTTGCTTCAAATTTGCTACATTGTAGGACTTGTTTTTGTCACACATTATAACCTGAATCTTGACCATATAACATACGAAATTTTTCTTCATTTTTGAGCCAAAATAGCCGTTGAAAACAGCTCAAGAATAGTCACTTGAAATCAGCACCAAAATAGGGTTTGTTTCAACTTGCCTTGACTTGTTCAAAAGCTGAAAGTTTTGTGCGCCAATATCCGTCAATATCCGTGTGCACACATATAATATATAGTCATTTATGTCTTCAACATGTAGCATAGAATACCATATGAAGAATGCCAAGAATTCCAAGAAAACCATATATGTGATAACCATAAGAATTCCATTTGAGATACCATGCTGCCCATTTCCATAAATATAGAGCACGTACCATATGTGACATAAACACATATAAACATCATATAAACAATATATAACACGTTAGAAGATCCATTGGCAAGTGAAGAGACCAGAATACCCCTTAGCACAAAAATAGGAATTTTGTCCTAGGATGAACCTAGACATGGTGCTGCTCCAGATTCATTTTTGCCATGATGTGACATGACTTATAAATGTGTCATATGATCATATAAATCCGTTGGAAGAAGACCAAATAAGAATGAGAAGTCCAAATGGTGAAATTACCAAAATAACCCTTATAAAGATCAATAAGCTTCACCACCGTGTCAAGTCAGTTTTTATCCGTGTCAAGCATGCTTTTCCTCAGCCAATTAGATTCTAAATTGAATAAGGATCATGTGGGCTTTTGAATCACTCAATTTGGAGTTCATTTGCCCAAGATATGAACCAAAACCTGCAATAGGATACTAAACCGAGCAATTTGCCTTATATTGTAAGTCATGTGACTTCAAGGCTTGGTTAGATCATATAATTAACATGTATTGGCATATATATCATCTAAGATCAGTTTGAACATATCTTGATTTAGACATGTGATTGAATTGGCCAAGTTCAATCTCATGATCTTAATCAAACTTGTTCAATCTTGATTCATTCAATCAATTTCACATTTAGCTCATAAATTCAATCTCATGCACACATATACTTTAAACGTTACACACACATACATGCTCACATATGCATTTTGCAATCATTCAAACATGATATATCACAACAATCTCCCCCTTTTGATGATTTGCAAAATTACCCCACATATGTGTATATTAAGCATCTAAATCAAGTGTGTGACAAGTTTAACTATTTCTTTCTTTAAGTCATGCATTATAACGTTTTGTAAGCTCATAACGTTCCCTAATCTCCCCCTTAATGTGTTATCTCCCCCTTAACATGATATACATATGATATACATATATGTTTTTTTTTCTCTCTCCCCCTTAATTTTGTAAATTATGCAAAAGACTGAACCGAGTTAGCAATACCCAGAATGATCTAGATAGTATTGTCAGTTGTAAGCAATTAAGCCAAGTCTTGCACGTAAATTCTCAAAGAGAGCTTGATTAAGGGGTTTAGTGAAGATGTCAGCTACTTGTTGATCAGTTCTAACATGTTCAATGTGTATATGTCCAAGATTAACATGATCACGGAGAAAATGATAACGTACTTCTATATGCTTTGCCTTAGAGTGTAGTACAGGGTTTTTAGACAAATTTATAGCACTTGTACTATCACAATAGATGGGGATATTATTTACATGTATTTCAAAGTCTGAAAGTTGTTGTTTAATCCATAATAGTTGAGTACAACATAGACTTAAAGCCATATATTCTGCTTCAGTAGTAGAAAGTGCAACACTAGATTGTTTCTTTGAAAACCAAGATATTAGTGAGTTTCCTAGGAATTGACATGTTCCACTAGTGCTCTTTCTATCTACTCTACATCCACCATAATCTGCATCTGAATATGCATGTAGACTTAGACTAGATTGTCTATCATACCATAAGCCTAATGTTGGTGTATGTTGAAGATATCTAAATATTCTTTTTATAGCTTTAAAGTGTGACAACTTAGGCATACTTTGAAATCTTGCACACATACATACTGCAAACATAATATCAGGTCTACTAGCAGTTAGATATAGCAATGAACCAATCATAGACCTATATAGTTTTTCATCAAATGCAACACCATTTTCATCTTTGTCTAATTTTGTTGAAGTACACATTGGTGTTGGAGATGGTTTCAAGTTTTCAAAGTTGAATTTCTTTATCATATCTCTTATGTATTTGGCTTGATTGATATGTATACCACTTGATGTTTGTTTTATTTGCAAGCCTAAGAAATAGTTTAATTCACCAACCATAGACATTTCAAACTCAGACTTCATACAATCTTCAAAGTCTTTTACTAAGTTAGGATTAGTTGAACCAAAGATTATGTCATCTACATATATTTGTATTACAAGCAAATCTTTGTCTTTCTTTTTCAAGAATAAGGTACTATCTATGGTTCCTCTTTGAAAGTTGTTACTTAGTAAAAAGTTGGCAAATCTTTCATACCATGAACGGGGGGCTTGTTTCAAACCATATAAGGCTTTCTTAAGTTTATATACATGATTAGGGTTCTTTGGATCTTCAAAGCCTGGTGGTTGTTTAACAAAAACTTCTTCTTGGATATAGCCATTTAAGAATGCACTCTTAACATCCATTTGGAATAGTTTGATGTTATTATAACATGCAAAAGCTAATAAGAGGCGTATGGATTCTAATCTTGCTACGGGGGCAAATGTTTCATCGTAATCAATACCCTCTTCTTGATTATATCCTTGAGCTACAAGTCTTGCTTTATTTCTTACTACAACCCCTTGTTCATTCATTTTGTTCCTAAACACCCATTTAGTTCCAATGATTGATTTATCCTCGGGTTTAGGTACTAAATCCCACACATTGTTTCTTTCAAATTGGTTTAACTCTTCATGCATTGCATCTATCCAATATGCATCGTTTAAGGCATCATTCACATTCTTAGGTTCAATTTGGGATATAAGTGCATGCCATTGATCATATTCATTAGGATCTATTTGCCTACGTGTTTTAACCCCTTGATTTACATCTCCTATGATAAGTTCTTGAGGATGCTTTTGTTTATCTCTTATTTGCCACCAATTACTTGGTTGTGCATCTTCAATAGGCTCATGATGTTCAATAGGTTGGTTAGGCACATTATGTTCTTGTGTAGGGGGAGTTTGAACTTCATGCATTTCAAGAGTTTGATTTGGTGTTTCAATTTGATCATTTGTAGGTGGTAGGATAAGTTCATCTTCATCATGAAGTATTTGATCATTTGGTACATAGATTTCATGTTGATTACTTGTTTGGAGATATGCATTTTCATTGAACTTCACATGTATAGATTCAACTATCTTTCTTGTTTGTGTATTATAACATCTATATGCTTTAGAGTTCATTGAATATCCCACAAATATATGTTCATCAGACTTAGGATCAAACTTATCTAAGTTATCTTTTGTGTTCAATACAAAGCATTTACAACCAAAGACTTTTAGATAGTTTACTTTTGGGAGTCGTCCATTTAAGATTTCATATGGTGTTTTGTTCAATTTCTTTCTTATTGATAGTCTGTTGATCATATAACTTGAAGTGTTTACTGCTTCAGCCCATAAGAATTTAGGTACTTTGTTTTCTACCATCATTGTTCTTGCTACTTCTTGAATAGTCCTATTCTTTCTTTCAACTACACCATTAAGTTGAGGAGTTCTTGGTGGGGAGAATTCATGTTTTATACCCTTTTCATTACAGAATTTGATTAATTCACTATTTTTAAACTCACCACCTCTATCACTCCTTATCTTAATAACATGTGATTCATGTTCATTTTCAAGTTGTCTAATTAGATTAGCTATAGATGATGCACTTTCATCTTTTGAAGCAAGAAACAATGTCCAAGTATATCTTGAGAAATCATCAACTATTACACATACATAATAACTTCCACATAAGTTTCTTGTTCTACATGGACCAAATAAGTCTATATGCAAGAGTTCTAGTATTCTTGATGTTGTGACCTCGGTTTTAGGCTTAAGGGATTCTCTAACATGTTTGCCTTTGATACAAGATTCACATAGTTGAAAATCATTCAAGTTAAGTTTAGGCAATCCTTTAACAAGACTTTTAGCGTGTAGTTTTTCTAAGGTTGATATACCAATGTGTCCTAAACGTCTATGCCAAAGATTGGGATCAGATTCATGTGAAACAAGACATTTTGTGTTACTACTTAGCATATCATCCATGTTAAGCACATATATGTTTCCTTCACGTTTTCCTTTTAACACAACTTGATTGTTTTTATCCATTATCTTACAAGAAGTGGAGGAGAAGAGAACATTCAAGTTGTTGTCACATAGTTGAGAAACACTTAAAAGCTCAAAGGTTAAGTTACTTACAAGTAGGACGTTTTTGATCTCAAACTTGTTTGGATCACCAACCTTGCCTTTGCCAATTATTTGGCCTTGGTTGTTGTCTCCAAAGGTAACTTTGCCACCTTTTGCAACGTTCTTAAGTGTGCTAAACAAATTTTTGTTGCCCGTCATATGTCTTGAGCAACCACTATCAACTATCCAATTGGTTTTGTTCTTTTCATCTTCTTTGTTGTTATAACCAGCAACTTGTCTTTCTTTGATGTTATGTACCTACAAATGTAAATAACAACTTAGGTACCCTTTGATTTTGGGTCCTTTCAAGGTTAGACAAGTTAAGTTCATGTTAGTGTACCTTTAGGTACCCAAACTTGAACAACCTTTCTTGGTTTTGAAATGTTAAAATCATGTTGCATATAATGAACAAATAGTGGATTTTGATACATAGAATATGATGGAAAAGGGGCTGCACATTTATGTCTAGTTGGATAAGCATTGTAAGTTCTATATGCATTTGAATGTTGCCATGTATATGAGTTATATCTTGGCCGTGAGTTATCATAGTTTCTAGGCCGTGTGTTGTAAACTGATTTAGGCCGAGAGTATGTCATGTTCTTCACATAAGCATGTTGTTGCATATAAGGCATAACTTGAGCAGATTGCATACTACTTTGTTTAGGCATTCTTGTATACATGTAAGCATGGTTTCTAGGTGTATTTATCTTCCTATATGTTGATGCATTTTGCAACCTTTGTGATGAAGGTGGTGTGGGCAGAATAGGTTCATTTCTAAATGCATTTGGCCTATATTTCATGTTGGTTGAAGATGATACAAATGTTGTTTCCTTAGGTGTGTATTCAGCTTCTTTAACATATCCAAGACCTTGTTTGTCATTTCCATGCTTTTGAGATGCAATAAGAGTGTCTAACATGTTGGAACCATTCTTAAATTGTTCTAAAGATTTGTTCAAGTCTAGGTTGCATGCTTTTAATGATTCAAATTCAGTTTGTATTTCATGTAATTTAGACTTTAAAACGTTGTAATCAACACATTGCACACATTGCACATTTTCATGTTTGTTCTTAAGTTCCTTAATCTGATTTTGCATTGAACTAATAGTGTTAGATGATTCAAGTTGAAGAACTTCTAGTTGAGAAGTTAGATTCAAGTTAGACGTCTCCAACTTGTTCTTCTCCTCAACTATTCTTTTCTTCTCCTTGGATAGCTTCTTATATCTATCATGCAACTTTTCTAATTCATCCAACAATTCATCTTGAGTAAAATCACATTCAGAGTCAGAATCGAATGTTACCTCATTTGTAGACTTTGAAGCCAAACATGTTTGTGCAACTTCAGGTTCCTCCTCGGATTCGGATGAAGATGTGTCATCCCAAGTGCTTGCCTTAAGAGCTTTCTTCCTCCTTTGCTTAGGTTCTACTCTAGTTTGTGTCCTTGTCTTTTCATCCATTTCACGGTTTTTGTTCTTGTTTGGACAATCATATGAGATGTGTCCTTGTTTGCCACATTCATAACACTTAAGTTCTTTATCATACCATTTACCATCTTGTTTGTTAGATTTCACATTGATAGGGGCAGCTAATTTTGCTTGTCTTTTAGTTGGTCTTTTCTTGAAAAACTTCCTTAAACGCCTAGCTAACAACATTATGTCTTCTTCATCACTTTCATCATCACTTTCATACTCGGCTTGATTAGATGATTCGGGTTCATTTGTTACAAATGCAAGTGATTTAGACTTGTTACTAGTTTCAGCCTTTCTTATATTCAACTTGTTTTCATAAACTTTTAAAGAGCCTATCAATTCATCAAGTTTTATTTGAGAAAGATCTTTGCTTTCTTCAATGGCACTAACTTTGGCATCCCATTCAATTGGCAAACTTCTCAAAACTTTTTGCACTTTTTCTTTCATCAAAAACGTTTTACCAAGGGATTCAAGTGAGTTGTATAAGTTTGTAAGCCTTAAATCCATATCAACAATTGATTCATTAGGCAGTAAATGGAATGATTCAAGTGTAGTCATTAACATGTTAATCTTTGATTCCTTTACTTGATTAGTTCCTTCATGCTTCATATCAAGACATTTCCACATATCCTTTGCACTTAAACATGAAGAGACATAGGCAGATTCACTCCTACTTAAACCATTCAACAATAATTGCATTGCTTTAGCATTAAGACTCATTTTCTTTTTATCTTCATCACTCCAATCTTTTCTATATTTCTCAACTTCTTGTGATAAGCCATCAATTATAACATGCTTAGTAGGCACATAAGGTCCATCTTCAATGATGGACCACAAGTCTATGTCAATAGCCATTAAGAACAATTTCATCCTAAGTTTCCAATGACTAAAGTTTTCTCCATCAAAAAGAGGTGGTCTTTGTGTGGACATGCCTTCTAATTCTATTTTCATGTGTGACTTAGACATGCTTCTTAGTGTGTGAGAAAACGTTTAAAACACTTATAAGAAGGAAAGAAAGTGTCACCTTGTTGTAGATACCAAATATGAAGAATATAAGAAAACCAGAAAATTTCCAGCAACTTTGCAACTTGGAGTGTAAACTGTTTTCAGCTCAAATAAGAATATGGTGCTCAACCTTGCTCTGATACCACTTGTTGGACCTGTATAGCACCACTAGAGGGGGGGGTGAATAGTGGGTTAGCGGAAATTACACTACAATTACCTTCAAAAAGTTGTTTGAAGACCCCTTTGCCTCTTTAGCCTCAGATTCTGGAATTTCCAGAAACAGTTCACTGTTTTGAGCGCTTTGGTTGAACCACTTATACACCTGTGCAAGCTCTCAAACTTGGCAGAGATCAAGTTTAGAATGTTTATAGTATGTCATAAAAATTTCAGTCAATTCCAAGCAAGTTTGCACGTTCAAATAAGCAAGATAAGTAAAGTGTGCAATTCTGGCAGTTTCAGGCAGAATGTTAGCTTAACTTCAAACGATGATATCTCAAAATCTACTCGTGCTATTTTGATGAATCTTATGTCAAATTAAACCTTACGATGTCTAGTTTAATTTGATATAAGGCTCACTTCAAGATTCGCAGGATAACCTATTCAAATTGAACAAGTTTTGCACACTGGTCAGAATTGTTTACAGAATGTAGCAACAATTTTGTGAAGACGATTTGAATATGCTAAACTCCTTAGAATTTAGTGATTCTTGCGGCTAATGAAAGCTAACACATTGAAGTATAATATATCCAAAATTCATGCAATTCTAAGACTGTTTGCCTGTTCAATTATGCGTGCCAAGTTAGTGTAATTCTCAGGCAGAAAACAGTAAGTGCAGGAAATAAGTAAAGAACACAAGGAATTATCCTGGTTCGGTCAATGTGACCTACTCCAGTCCCAAGAGACACCTTCTCTTGGATTTCACTAAACACCAAACACCAAAGTCACCTTACAAAGCCAAAGGAAGAAGCTTTTCACCAACTTCTTCAAGAGACTTCACCAAAACTGAAAAATAGCAACTAGTTTGTTTCACCTTTGCACCTTTGCACCTTTTGCTCCTTTTGCTCACCTCTAAGGAGTTAGCTTTATACACCAGCTTCTCCCTTACAATATATGTCGTTTAAAGGTGTTGAAATGACAAGAAATGAAGAACTATACAATCATAAAGCTTGCTGCAAATGTGTTCTTCAATATAGAAGAATAGAAGAGAAGAATGGAGACAAAGAGCTGAATGTCTTGCTTGCTTTTCTTTTGTTTTTCGTTGGTGCACTTTTACTCTTCACCTTTGGAGCTATTTATAGCCAAGAGGACAGCCTAAAGGCTCCTTAATGTAGACGTTGGAATGGTTGAAGAATGGAGAGATTTCAGCACTTTTCTAGCTTTCAAACTTAAGCTTATCTTTTGTTGCTTTGAATTGGTCTTCAAACTGAACTTTTATCCTTCATCTTATCCCATTATAAACGTTGGAATGAGGTGGAAAATGACTTTATTTGAACGTTTAAAAGGCAGCTCCCAATCAGCAATGTCCATGTGTAAATAACTTGCCATGTGTGCAGCTGAATTGGCATGTATTTTGAACAAATTTGGCTCCTCATTTTGAACATTAAATGGCCGTTGGAATGTAGCTAAAAGATAGAGAGAATTCAGCTAAGCCTTTGAATTTGACTTGGTCTTCAATCATATAGCCGTTGCATGGCATTGGTTGAGAGACTTTTGCTTCAAATTTGCTACATTGTAGGACTTGTTTTTGTCACACATTATAACCTGAATCTTGACCATATAACATACGAAATTTTTCTTCATTTTTGAGCCAAAATAGCCGTTGAAAACAGCTCAAGAATAGTCACTTGAAATCAGCACCAAAATAGGGTTTGTTTCAACTTGCCTTGACTTGTTCAAAAGCTGAAAGTTTTGTGCGCCAATATCCGTCAATATCCGTGTGCACACATATAATATATAGTCATTTATGTCTTCAACATGTAGCATAGAATACCATATGAAGAATGCCAAGAATTCCAAGAAAACCATATATGTGATAACCATAAGAATTCCATTTGAGATACCATGCTGCCCATTTCCATAAATATAGAGCACGTACCATATGTGACATAAACACATATAAACATCATATAAACAATATATAACACGTTAGAAGATCCATTGGCAAGTGAAGAGACCAGAATACCCCTTAGCACAAAAATAGGAATTTTGTCCTAGGATGAACCTAGACATGGTGCTGCTCCAGATTCATTTTTGCCATGATGTGACATGACTTATAAATGTGTCATATGATCATATAAATCCGTTGGAAGAAGACCAAATAAGAATGAGAAGTCCAAATGGTGAAATTACCAAAATAACCCTTATAAAGATCAATAAGCTTCACCACCGTGTCAAGTCAGTTTTTATCCGTGTCAAGCATGCTTTTCCTCAGCCAATTAGATTCTAAATTGAATAAGGATCATGTGGGCTTTTGAATCACTCAATTTGGAGTTCATTTGCCCAAGATATGAACCAAAACCTGCAATAGGATACTAAACCGAGCAATTTGCCTTATATTGTAAGTCATGTGACTTCAAGGCTTGGTTAGATCATATAATTAACATGTATTGGCATATATATCATCTAAGATCAGTTTGAACATATCTTGATTTAGACATGTGATTGAATTGGCCAAGTTCAATCTCATGATCTTAATCAAACTTGTTCAATCTTGATTCATTCAATCAATTTCACATTTAGCTCATAAATTCAATCTCATGCACACATATACTTTAAACGTTACACACACATACATGCTCACATATGCATTTTGCAATCATTCAAACATGATATATCACAACACTTTGAGTCCCTTTCCTTAGGGAATCTTTCTTTCCTCAAGTGTAACCAAACAAGATCACCAGGGTCAAATATAACAACTTTACGATTCCTGTTGGCTCTATTGACATACACTTTATTCTTAGCTTCAAGTTGTGACTTAACCTTTTCATGCAATTCTTTCACAAGTTTTGCTTTTCGTTCACCATCCAAACTAACACGTTCATGAACAGGTATGGGAACAAGATGAAGCGGGGACAAAGGGTTAAAGCCATAAACAACTTCAAAAGGAGAATGCAATGTTCCACTATGAACAACTCTATTGTATGCAAACTCAATATAAGCTAAGCAGTCTTCCCAATTCTTTAAGTTCTTTTGAATGACAACACGTAACAGTTGAGACAAAGTTCTATTAATAACTTCAGTTTGACCATCGGTTTGTGGGTGAGCAGTTGTAGAAAATAACAATTTAGTGCCAAGTTTACTCCACAAAACAAGCCAAAAATGACTTAGAAACTTTGTATCTCTATCACTAACAATTGTACGTGGCATGCCATGCAATCTAACAATCTTCTTAAAGAACAAATCAGCAATATGAATAGCATCATCAACTTTCTTACATGCAATGAAATGTGCCATTTTGGAAAATCTATCAACAACAACAAAGATGCTATCTTTACCAGTTTTGGATCGAGGCAATCCCAATACAAAGTCCATAGAAAGATTAGTCCAAGGTGAGCTTGGAACAGATAAGGGAGTGTACAATCCATGTGGTTGTGTTCTAGATTTTGCTTGTTTGCAAGTAATACATTGGTCACATACCTTATCAACATGTGCTTTCATATGCGGCCAGAAGAAATGCTCCTTAAGTGTTTCCAAAGTTTTTAACGAGCCAAAATAACCCATTAAACCTCCTCCATGAGCTTCTTTTATCAACAACTCTCTTAATGAACATATTGGTACACATAACTTATGTTCTTTAAACAAATAACCATCATGCAAGTAATATTTAGCAAAAGGTGAATCAATGCATGCTTGATAGATAGAACTAAAGTCATGATCAGAATGATACATCTCTTTGATAGACTCAAAACCAAACATGTTACATGAAAGAGTAGTAATCAAAGTATAGCGACGAGATAATGCATCAGCAACAACATTTTCTTTTCCTTGCATATACTTGATCACATAAGGGAATAGTTCAATGAATTCAACCTATTTGGCATGTCTTTTGTTCAATTTTCCTTGACCTTTTAGATACTTAAGGCTCTCATGATCAGTATGAATCACAAATTCCTTAGGTTGCAGATAATGTTGCCAAGTTTGTAAAGAACAGACAAGGGCATACAATTCTTTATCATAGGTTGAATAATTTATGGAAGCTCCTTTCAATTTCTCACTAAAGTAGGCAACAGGTTTGTTACCTTGATGCAATACAGCTCCAATGCTAACTCCACTGGCATCACATTCAACTTCAAACATTTCATCAAAGTTGGGCAATCTCAGGATAGGTGCAGAAGTTAGACGTTTCTTAAGTTCCTCAAAGGCTTGTTGTTGTGATTCTCCCCATTCAAAACTTACGTCTTTCTTGACTAACTCATTCAAGGGTGCAGCTATGGTAGAGAAATCCTTCACAAAACGTCTATAGAAGCTAGCTAATCCATGAAAACTCCTAACATCTCCAGCAGACTTAGGGGTTGGCCACTCAGTTATGGATTTAACTTTCTCTTGGTCCATTTCAATTCCTTCAGCACTAATCACAAATCCAAAGAATGTAACCTTCTCCAGACAGAAAGAACACTTCTTGAAATTAGCATAAAACTTTTCTTTCTGTAAGGCGACAAAAACAGCTCTAAGATGGATCAGATGTTCACTTAGGGTTTTGGAGTAGATAAGAATGTCATCAAAGTAGACTACTACAAATTTCCCTATGAATTTCCTTAAGACCTCATTCATTAACCTCATGAAAGTACTAGGGGCGTTGGTTAAACCAAAGGGCATAACTAACCATTCATACAATCCAAATTTAGTCTTAAAGGCAGTTTTCCATTCATCACCTTCCCTAATTCTCACTTTGAAATAACCTTGTTTAAGATCTACTTTGCTAAAGCATCTAGACCCATGTAACATATCCAACATGTCATCCAACCTAGGAATAGGGTATCTATACTTCACAGTGATCTTATTGATGGCTCTACAATCATTACACATTCTCCAAGTTCCATCTTTCTTAGGGACAATGATAACAGGAACAGCACAAGGACTCATACTCTCTTTTACTTTACCTTGGGTCAATAATTCCTCAACTTGTTTTTGGATTTCCTTAGTTTCCTCTGGATTGGCTCTATAGGCAGGTCTGTTTTGTAGAACAGCTCCTCGAATGAAATCTATTTGATGCTCAATGCCTCTTAGAGGTGGTAAACCTGGGGGATCTCCTTCAGGAAACAAGCTAGAAAATTCTTGAAGTAAAGATGCAACTTCACTTGGTAAAGTAGATGGTATTTCAGATGAAGAGAACAGAGTTTCTTTGTAAAGCAAGATATAAACAGTTTTGTTTGAATTGATAGCATGGAATACCTCGCTTTGAGATGCAAAGAACGCACTTTTCTTAAGAGATGGTTCAGCAGAAACTTTGATTTCTTTCGGTTCAATTTTAAGATGAGAAGTTTTCAGTTGGTTTTCTTTGATGAAAATCCTTTCCAATTCCTTTTCTTTTGGATCATTATGGCTTTTTAACATTCGTTGTTGATCCTCAAAGACTTTGTGCGGGGGCAAGGCATTTAATTTGAACAGTTTGTTGTTTTGCCTACAGGAATATCATTCAGGTAACCATCATATGTAACCTTGTTGTCAAATTGCCACGGTCTACCTAATAAAATATGACTTGATTGCATAGGGGCTACATCACATAACACCTCAGCAGAATACCCACCAATTGATAAAGAAACTAGGACTTGCTTTGTTACTTTAACTTCACCACATTCATTAAGCCACGTAAGTCTATAAGGACGGGGGTGATTAATTAAAGGTAACTCAAGTTTCCTAACAAGTTCAAAACTTGCAACATTGGTACATGAACCGGAGTCAATGATTAAAGTGCTGACTTTCTTTTTAACCATACAGTGAATGTGGAATATGTTCTCTCTTTGCATTTCAGGTTCTTCAGTTTTAATTTGGGCACTTAGAGCTCGACGGACAACTAAGAACTCTTTTGTTTCACACTCATCAATCTCTCCACTAAGCTCTTCTTCTTCCTCACATGTTTGTTCAATTTCATTGTTTTCTTCACTCTCCTTTAATTCTTCCTCAGAATAATACTCATTAGACTCTTCAATAAACAAGATGCGTTTAGGGTTGGGACATTGATTAGCAAAATGACCTTTTCCTAAGCATTTAAAACATTGAATATCACGAGTCTTAAAATTAGGCGTACCTTCCACCTTGGCTTTGCCTTTATCAGTGATTGGAAGCTTTGGACGATTTTGGATGTTCTGGGTTGATTTTCCTTGGAATCCACGGCCTTGACCTTGTTGTGGACGGAATGGCGTCCTGGGCTGTGTTCTAGGAAAACTCAAAGGATTAGTCCGAAAAGAAAGGTTAGAAGTTTTTACCTTCAATTGTCTTTCCACTTTCTCAGCAATGTGAACCATAGAAGCCAGATCAGAGTAAGGTGTAAGTTCTACCTTAAATGCAATTTCTTTGTTCAAACCAGCTAGAAATCTAGCCATTGTGGCTTCCTCAGCTTCTTCTATGTTAGCCCCGGTAAGCAGATGTTCTAATTCTTTATAAAATTCATCAACATATCTATTACCTTGAGAAAGTTGTTGCAATTTCTGGAAAATGCTTCTTTCATAGGAAGGAGATATGAATCTCTTCCTCATCTCTTGTTTCAGCTCGGACCAAGTAACAACAGGGGGCTGTCTTGTTCTTCTCCTGGTGTTCTTCAATTGTTCCCACCAAAGTAAAGCATAATCTACAAATTCAAAAGTTGCATACCGCACTTTGGCCAATTCAGAATAGTTAGTGCAAGAATACATATGATCTACCTTTGTTTCCCATTGCAGATATGTTTCAGGATCATTTTTCCCTTGGAAGGAGGGTATTGTCAGTTTAGTAGTAATGAACTCTTCTTCAAGATGTTCATCTCTTTCAGGCTGACGTTCATCATACCGTTCTTCCGGATAGGGTTCTTCATTGTACTCAGGGAGATAGTCAAATCTCTCCTCAAAAGAAATGTTCCTACGACCACCATTACTACCTCGACCTCTACCTCTATCTCTAAGTGATGTGACTTTTCTACGTTCAACATGAGACTCATTACCATAAGAGGTGCCTTCTTGAAAGGGTATACTAGGTTCCTTTTGATCTGAGGTTGGCTTTTCTACTTTGCTTATCCTCTGTTTGTTATCCTCTATGTCACTTCTCATTAAACCAAACTGATTAACAAGGAAAGTGAGTGTTTGCTGTATATTTTCTAGGGTAACAGGGACTGGGGATGGGACAGGAGTAGATGGGGACGGGGATGGTGCATTATCTTTCTGTTGGGGACCCATGATTCGGAAAAAAATCTCAAAAGCCAATTAAAATATTGACAAGATGCAAATACTCTACTTTATGTTGACAATTGTTCAAAACAGAAATTTGGACTATTTCTCCTAAGGATTCAAGAAAATCACAGAAGTCAAATTGTTGTTCGGGCTGAATGAAATCTAAGGGGTTGTTTAAGACAATCCCTTAATTTACTTTATAGCATATGCGATTATCAATTGAAGTAAAGTGAAAGTAAAAGCACACAAACAAAGTGTCAGCAAGAGTTTGCTTTAGAAACTTTCAATATTTCAAAACTACCAAGTTGAGGAATTATTGACCCAAGGTAAAGTAAAAGAGAGTATGAGTCCTTGTGCTGTTCCTGTTATCATTGTCCCTAAGAAAGATGGAACTTGGAGAATGTGTACTGATTGTAAAGCCATCAATAAGATCACTGTGAAGTATAGATACCCTATTCCTAGGTTGGATGACATGTTGGATATGTTACATGGGTCTAGATGCTTTAGCAAAGTAGATCTTAAACAAGGTTATTTCCAAGTGAGAATTAGGGAAGGTGATGAATGGAAAACTGCCTTTAAGACTAAATTTGGATTGTATGAATGGTTAGTTATGCCCTTTGGTTTAACCAACGCCCCTAGTACTTTCATGAGGTTAATGAATGAGGTCTTAAGGAAATTCATAGGGAAATTTGTAGTAGTCTACTTTGATGACATTCTTATCTACTCCAAAACCCTAAGTGAACATCTGATCCATCTTAGAGCTGTTTTTGTCACCCTACAGAAAACTCAAAGGATTAATCCGAAAAGAAAGGTTAGAAGTTTTTACCTTCAATTGTCTTTCCACTTTCTCAGCAATGTGAACCATAGAAGCCAGATCAGAGTAAGGTGTAAGTTCTACCTTAAATGCAATTTCTTTGTTCAAACCAGCTAGAAATCTAGCCATTGTGGCTTCCTCAGCTTCTTCTATGTTAGCCCCGGTAAGCAGATGTTCTAATTCTTTATAAAATTCATCAACAGATCTATTACCTTGAGAAAGTTGTTGCAATTTCTGGAAAATGCTTCTTTCATAGGAAGGAGATATGAATCTCTTCCTCATCTCTTGTTTCAGCTCGGACCAAGTAACAACAGGGGGCTGTCTTGTTCTTCTCCTGGTGTTGTTCATTGTTCCTACCAAAGTAAAGCATAATCTACAAATTCAAAAGTTGCATACCGCACTTTGGCCAATTCAGAATAGTTAGTGCAAGAATACATATGATCTACCTTTGTTTCCCCCGTTTGCAATGTTCAACTTTGGGCTTTTCCTCACTTTCTTTCTTGTGCAATTCTCTCTTGTCTTGCCTCTTACTTGTTGACAAATATTTGCTTTTCTCTCGTGTATTTCTCAATCAAGCTTAATTTTCTTTCTTTGGAGGGGTTTGCTTGATTGTTGTGAGACTACTCCTCACGGCCTACATGAGTCATTGCTCATGGCCTTTAATTGCACAAGGTTTGTTGTATTTGGAATTTGAAAGTTTCTCGTACACAACACGGCTAAACACTATGTAGTGAGAATTCAATTCACAATTACAATAAGTTCAAATTGAATATAGTGCAAGGTAAGTTCAGAAATTGATCTAAAACAACAATTGGATAGCTCTTTAACAGTGTGGGGCTTAAACAATTCCTAACTTCCAGAATGTATCTAAGTCCAACAAGTTGTTTGAAACAATTGAAATCAACAAAAAGATAAAGCTATTAGCATTCACCAGGATTTCAAATGAGCTTTAAAGAGTTGTTCTAAACACACGGTTTTGGCAAGTGTCCTTTTTTTCTTTTTCTGTTTTTGATGCAAATGATCTAACTAATCTTAAGATAGCTAAATGCAACTTAGTTGTTTCTAAATGCAATTTATAAGGGCTGATTACTATAACACTAATGGAAATCAGTTTTGATGCAAACTAACTAACTTGTTTTGTTTTGTTTTTAAATTATCTATTCTACTTGTTTTTGTTTTGGTTTTCGTTTGTAATATGCAATCAGTTTCTAAGCTAGATGATACTAGATGCAAGTGTTTATGTATTCAACACAATAAACGTGTATCAACTAGAGACTAGGCAGCATACATAGCTAACGAAAACTACCCTTTTTTTGTTCTTAGTTTTCGAATTTGCTTGTGCTAAACTAAACAACCAACTAACCCTTTTAAGTACGTTGTAAACTAGTCTAACCAAGCTAAATAAGGCAGCAACTACAACGCCTAAACAGTTTGCACACAACTACTAAAAAACAGAATTTAACAACTTGATTACAAACTAAACTATCAACTATTCTAATTTTGTGTTCAAGTTTTCTGTTTTAAGGACTTATCTAAACTACCATTTAAACTTCTAGATTAGGACCTAATGAACATTGTCTAAGCTAGATTGAACAAGAACAATCAGGTTACACACGGTTTTTAATCAAAACTACACAAAGGGATTCTAACACACTTAAGTCTAGTCTAAGTTCTTTTTGTGATGGTTTTCGGTTTTGCTACTTAAAACTAATTTACCAAACTATTGTAAACCAACTAATAAACACTTTAAAACATAAACTAACTATCTAAATAAACAGATTCTAAATGAACAACAAAACAGTCTACTACACGATTTTGGGCAGCATCATTATTGTGCAAGTTTAAACAATGTAAACATGAATAGAAGACTAACCAACGCTCTGATACCGATTGATGAGCTAAATAAAGGCTAGAAAAACGTTCCTAGGACTTTGTCTTCTACTCCAAACTGATTTGAACCTCGGCTATGGAAAAGAACATCCCAATGACACCCCTTGAACTGTAATCGTTTGTTCTTGGCTCAATTTATGCCAACACCTCTTCCTCTTTGGCATTCCAACACATCTAAAACCTCATTGAGATCCTAAGATGCTGTAAACCAAAATGAAGTAAAATATTAACAAGTTCTAGGCTATGAACTTGAAAGAAACCGTTAAGTGGTTTTAACTTCAACTAGAAAGTTGAGAACTCCTTAAAGGAAAATATGATTGAAATGTGTTTGAAATTGCGTTTTTTGTACATTCAGCTTCCTATGCTACTTATAACAAACGAAAATTACAAGGTACAAAGTTTAAAGTACAAAGTACAAGACTAAAAATAAGATGCTTGCTTTTGAACAATTTTTGGTTCCAAGAAGCTGGTTGCTTTGCCGTGTATTCCTTGCTAGTTTTCAGCCAAAGTTTTGATTGGATAATACATTGAGCAGCTTGCTTTGGATTGCCTTTGATTGGTTGTAAGTTAGGCTTTGAATTTTCAAACCAATTAGCCATAAACCAGCCGTCCTTCTTCAAAGAGTTTGATTGGATCATTTGTTGTGCAGCTTGCTTGCTTTTCTTCAACTTTGTTTTGATTGGTTTGAACATTTGCAAGACTTCTTCCAATTGGTTCATGATTTGAGCAGCTTGTACATACTTGTTTGCGTGGAGAAGAATTCAGATTTTGACATGGGTGCTTGTCACCTCCTTGCTTGGACAAAAATTCAGGTTCTAATTGCATTTTCAAGCTAAGTACGTGTACCTAAAAGACAAGGCAATAATACAACACAAACTATCCTAAAACAAGGTTAACCAATCAACAATATTAAAAAGAACAACTAAAGATATGTACAACATGTTTTTGATACAACTAGATCAAAGCTTGTATCATATAAACCCAATGGACATCATCTTTGCTTGGTTCATCCTCTTCATGCCTATAAAGAAATGATTCAACACAATGTAACAACTTCTTAGCCATACTCCTTGTTATGGGACCTGTGCGGGGCAGTGAGGTGTCATCATCAGTGTTTGTATCCACAAGGTTAGGCTGTAGCTCATCAAGAAGCATTGGCAAACACTTTCTTAATTGATCGTTTTGAATCTCATTAACTTCAGGTTATCCAAGAAGCAAAGTGGTAAGAGAGTGGAAAGAGGAGTGTTCATATTTTGTTTTTACTAATCACTTAAAGTTTGCTTGTCTTTATGTTAGTTTGGTTCTTTAGGTAAAACATGGAGAGCAGCACTCATTTCGCATCTAGCAAGTCAAAGGAGGCCGAGACTGTTGACAATACTCACAACAAATGCTGGAGATGTTAAAGAAACTCATGCATGACAACGAGGTAATCAAACATCGATTGGAGGATGTTGAACGAGCTACAAGACGAGTGATGGACAAGGCACGAGCAGGGCCGTTCCCATACGACAATCAAGGCATCATCCCCTAGAAGAAGTTGAGGATGAAAACCTTAGATCACCACATATCGAGCCAAGAAGGTTTGTTCCTCCAACGGAACCAAGAAGGTATGCTCCAAGAAGGTACAATGATGATTACATTCCATTTGAGCATAATGATTATGACTTTAATGACCATCCTCCCCGTGGTTACCAAAGAGGCCAAAACCCTCTTTTCCCACAAGATGACGATTTTCTCAAAACAAAAATAAATATTCCAACGTTTTATGATAAAAGAAATACGGAGGAATATTTGGAATGGGAAACGAAAGTGGATCTAATCTTTTCTTGTACCAACTACAGTGAATTACAAAAGGTGAGATACGCTTGTATAGAGTTTTCTGGTTATGCACTAAATTGGTGGACAAATTTGTGTAGAAATAGGACTAAGACAAGACAACCTCCAATTGTCACTTGGGAAGAAATGAAATTTGAAATGAGACAACGTTTTATCCCAAATAATTTTGAGAGTTCTATTTTCACAAGTTTGCAAAACTTAAGACAAGGTTCCAAAAGTGTGGACGAATATTACAAAGAGTTAGAAATCTTGTTGGAAAGGTCTAACGTGCAGGAACCCGAAGAAGCAGCCAAGGCTTGTTTCTTACATGGTCTAAATAGGGAGATTGCGCAAAGGGTTGAGCTTCAACCTCACCTAGACCTCACAACCATGGTCCATATGGCTGAGAAGATTGAACACAACTAAAGGTGCGTAGTTCCTCCAATTTAATTTCCACTTATCATACTAGTCAATCTTCATCAAGGTTTTCAAGCAAGCCTTCAAGAACAGGAAGCTCACGACCTACAGGAGGCCAAGCACGTGACCAAGGTGCGTCACAAAGGATGGACAACCATGTGCAGTCCACACGAAAGCGAGATGACCGAACACAATAAAAGGCTCCTACAGGGAATTCTTCCAATCTCTCAAATAGGTTTAGGGACATTAAATGCTATAAATGTCAAGGACGTTGTCACATAGGAAAAGAGTGTCCTAATACAAAATGAATCATGTTAATTGAGGAGACTAATGAATATGTGACTGAATCCGAACATGAAAACGAATCTGAACATGATAATGAAACTGAAACTGAAGAGGATCTAGGCGCACTAGATGATTTTGACACTAAGGAATTTCTTGTTGTGCGTAGAGCTTTGAATGCATATCCGAAATTAGATGATCACGAACAACATAGAGAAAACATTTTCCATATTCATTGCATGACAAATGGTAAAGTGTGCACCATGATCATTGATTTCGGTTCTTGTGCGAATGTGGCTAGCATCGAATTGGTAAGAAAACTGAATTTGCCTATGACTAATCATCCGCATCCTTACAAACTTGCATGGTTAAATGATTGCGATGAAGTTAGCGTCAGTAAGCAAGTTTTGATTTCTCTTAGCACTGGTAATTACAAAGATGATGTTTTATGTGATGTTGCACCATGCATGCTAGTCATATCTTACTTGGTAGGCCATGGCGATTCGATCGACATATGACATATGATGGGTATTTCAATCGTTATTCTTTCACGTTGAATGGCAAACTTTACAAATTGCATGCACTTCCACCCCACAAAATCCACGAGGATCACCAACACATGTCTAGGTCTAAGGCCGATCCTAAATAAAAAGAAGCTGAGAAAAAATTCGTGGAATGCATGAGAAGTGAGAACAAAAAACAAGAGAGTAAGGGAAAAGAAGTAGTGCCCGTAAGTGTCAACGATTCCAAAAAGAAGTGTGGATGTTTTGCAAAGAAAAGAGAGGTCACACGAGCCCTTTTTAGCAACCAAACCATTCTCATTCTCATTCCCAAGGCGTCACCTTTCAATAGAAGAACTTCCACCAAATTTACCTACCTCTGTTGCATCCCTTATCCAAGAGTACGATGTTCTGTTTCCCACCGAGCCAACATCTGGATTACCACCTATTAGAGGGATAGAACACCAAATTGATTTTGTCCCAGGAGCCGTTTTACCAAATCGACCAGCCTATCGAGCCAACCCGAAAGAAACCAAGGAAATCCAAAGGCAAGTCGAGGAACTCCTAGCAAGTGGACAAATCCGAGAGAGCCTAAGCCCGTCAGTCGTTCCTGTCATTCTAGTACCCAAAAAGGATGGAACTTGGAGAATGTGTACCGATTGCCGTGCCATAAACAAAATTACCATCAAGTATAGGTACCCCATACCTAGGCTGGATGATATGTTGGATATGTTGCATGGATCTAGATATTTCACCAAAATTGACCTTAAGCAAGGGTACTTTCAAGTGCGGATAAGAGAAGGGGACGAATGGAAGACTGCATTCAAAACCAAGTTTGGGCTCTACGAGTGGTTAGTGATGCCCTTCGGGCTCACCAACGCACATAGCACCTTTATGAGGCTAATGAATGAAATCTTACGAGCGTTAATAGGACAGGACAATTTGTTGTTGTTTACTTCAACGATATTTTCATCTATTCCCGAACCATAGAAGACCACCTTAACCATATTAGGGCCGTTTTTGACAAACTTAAGCAAGAACAACTTTACGCCAACTTTAAGAAGTGCTCTTTTTGTTTGGAATGAGTAGTCTTCCTAGGATTTATCATTTCGGCTGAGGGAGTAGAGATGGATGAGGAGAAGGTTAGGTCAATTGTGGAGTGGCCTACACCTAAGAATGTAGGGGAAGTTCGCAGTTTTCATGGACTTGCAAGTTTTTATAGACGTTTCACCAAAGATTTTTCATCCATAGCTGCACCCCTAAATGAGATTGTAAAAAAAGATGTGCCTTTTAGGTGGGAAGAGCCATAACAACAAGTATTTCATGAGCTAAAACAGAGGCTAACCACTGCACCCACACTTAGGTTACCAAATTTTGACGAAACATTTGAGATTGAGTGTGATGCAAGTGGAGTGGGTATTGGAGCGGTATTGACCCAAGGGAAGAAACCCATAGCCTACTTTAGTGAGAAGTTGAAAGGTGCTGCATTGAACTACTCTACCTATGACAAAAAAATTTATGCCTTTGTGAGATCCCTACGAACTTGGCAACACTACCTTCAACCTAGAGAGTTTGTGATCCACACCGACCATGAAAGCCTCAAGTACCTTAAAGGGAAAGAAAAGTTGAACAAAGGACATGCCAAATGGGTAGAGTTCATAGAGCAATTCCCTTACGTGATTAAGTACAAACAAGGAAAGGACAATATAGTTGCTGACGCCCTCACCTAACACTCTCTAGGAGAGACACGTTAGTGACTACATTATCCTCACGGTTCTTAGGATTCGAATCACTTAAGGACTTGTACCCCAACGACCATGATTTTGGCACCATTTTCGAGGCATGTAAATAGGGACCATTCGGAAAATTCTACATGCATGAGAAATACCTTTTCAAAGAGCATAAATTGTATGTTATCCAATCGTCCCTACGAGAAGCATTGACTAGAGAAGCCCATGGGGGAGGGTTAATGGGTCATTTCGGAGTGTTCAAAACCCTTGAAACCCTTAAGGAACATTTCTATTGCCCCAGATGTGCGTAGACGTCGAGAGGTTATGTGGTAGTTGCAGCACTTCCAAACAAGCCAAATCAAAGTCCCAACCACACGGCCTTTACACGCCATTACCCGTCCCTGATTCCCCTTGGATTGACATTTCCATGGACTTTGTCTTAGGACTTCCTAGGTCTCGAGGAGGATGCGATAGCATTTATGTTGTGGTAGATCGATTTTCAAAAATGGCACACTTCATTACATGTAGGAAATTTGATGACGCCACACATGTTGCTGACTTGTTCTTTAAAGAAATTGTGAGATTGCATGACATGCGATGTACAATTGTAAGTGATAGAGATACGAAATTTTTGAGTCATTTTTGGCGTGTTTTGTGGGCTAAACTTGGTACTCAATTATTGTTTTCTACCACAGCTCACCACAAATTGGGGATCCCATCAAGAGGTCATGGGTCCTATGACAAGAAGGAGGGCAAGAGAACATGGACATCAAGTTGGAACCTTCCTGTACAAGCATGTTCAAGATGAACCTAAGGTTCCTTGGGTTGACTTCATTGAACTCACCCTTTGAGCGTTTATGAGTGTGCGTGTGTGAGTGCATTCTTTATTTTGAATTTTGTCTTGTTTTCTTGTGATCTTTGTTTTATGTGTTTGCTTTGTAGGTAAATTAGGTACATGGAATTTCCAAGCCAAGTGGAGGTCCAAAGTGGCATTATAGGCGTGTGCTTCAAAAAGGGAAACAAAAAGGAATATTGTCTTGAGAAGAATGTCTGTCTCTCCAAAGACAAATTCAAATGTGTCCAAGATGGAATTCCTTTTCAAAATGAACACAAAATCATCTCCAACTAAAAACAAAAGGGCCGGCCATTTGAAGTGCAAGGATGAAGATCAAATTGAATTTAAACTTGAAGTTAAACTTGAATTTAAATTCAACCATGATTTGAATTCAAGTTTCAACCTATTGGAGACTTAAATTTCAAGAAGATTTCAGCCACTATCTTTAGCCATGTACACGCCATCGTGAAGGTTAAGAGAAGGGTAGATCACAATTCAAATTTGATGAGCTACAGCCTAACCTTGTAGATGCAAACACTGACGATGACACCTCATTGCCCCACAATGGTCCCATAACAAGGAGTATGGCTAAGAAATTGTTACATTGTGTTGAATCATTCCTTTACAGGCATGAAGAGGATGAACCAAGCAAAGATGACATCCATTGGGTTTATATGATACAAGCTATGATCTAGTTGTATCAAATGCATGTTGTACATATCTTTAGATGTTCTTTTGATAGTGTTAGTTTGTTAACTTTGTTTTAGGATAGTTTGTGTTGTATTCTTGCCTTATCTTTCAGGTACACGTTTTTAGCTTGAAGATGCAAATCAAACCTGAATTTTTGTCCAAGCAAAGAGGTAAAATGCAAGTAACTTACAAGCAAGGTGGTGACAAGCACCCATGTCAAAAACCTGATTGTTTTTCACGCAAGCAAGGAAGAAACAACCAGCTCAAGCCTTCAACCAATAGAAAGGAGTCTTCTAAATGCTTGATCCAATCATGAACAACTAAAGAAAGTTCAACAAGCTGCTCAACCAAGGATCCAATCACAAAACATCAAGAAGGGCGGCTGGTTCATGGCTATTTTGTTTGAATATTCAAAACCGAAGTAAGAACCAATCAAAGCCAAGTTTTAAGCAAGCTGCACACTCCATAAACCAATCAAAACTTTGGCTGAATTCAAGCAAGGGAATGTACGGTTGTCTAAGGGAAATTCTTTGAAGATTCAAGCTACAACTCACAACCAATCAAGGCCAAGATCCAAGCAAGCTGCTCAATGTTTAAACCAATCAAAATTATGGGTGAAGACAAGCAAAGAAGGAAGGAGAAGCAACCAGCTTCTTTTCAACCGAAAGTTGCTCCAACTTGTTCAAAAAGAAAGCATGTTATTCCTAGACTTGTACTTTGTATTTTAAACTTTGTACCTTGTTTATTTTCGTTGGTTATAAGTAGTTTAAGAAGCTGAATGTAAAGAACAACCATTATCAAATACAATTCAATCACATTTCCTTCAAGGAGTTCACAACTATTTCTTAGTTGAGGTTTGAAACCACCAACGGTTTTCTTGCAAGTTCCAGCCTAGAACTTGTTAGTATTTGCTTCATCATTTGGTTTACAGCATCTTAGGGTCTCATAGAGGTTTTAGATGTGTTGGAGTGCCAAAGAGGGAGAGGTGTTGGCATAAATTGAGCCAAGAACAATGGTTAAAGTTCAAGGGGTATCTTGGAGATGTTCTTTGACATAGCTTGTGTTCAAATCAGTTTGGAATAGGAGACAAAGTCCTTGGCAACGTTTTCTAGCCTTCGTTTGGCTCATCAATTGGTATCAGAGCCTTGGTTAGTCTTCTATTCATGTTTACATTGTTTAAACTTGCATATGAATGTTGCTACCCAAACCGTATGTTGAACTGATTTGCGTTTTTGTTGCTGATTGTTTAGATACTTAGTTTATGTTTTAAAGTGCTTGTTAGATAGTATACTATAGTTTGGTAACTTAGTTAAGTAGGCAAAACGAAAACACCCCACAAAAACAACTTAGACTAGACTTAAGTGTGTTAGGAGTTGATTGTGTAGCTTGAAACAAAAACCGTGTGTGACCAGCTTGTAATTGTTCAATCTAGCTTAGATATTGTTCATTAGACCCTAATCTAGAAGTTTTAAATGGTAGTTAATTGACTTCTTAAATCAGAAAACTTTGAACACAAAAATAGATTAGTTGATAGTTTATCAAATTGTAGTAGTTGAAATTCTGTTTTTTAGCTCTTGTGTGCAATCTATTTAAACGTTTTATGTGCTGTCTTATTTAGTTTAGTTGATCTTCATTAGACCTTAATCTAGTAGCTTAAGTGTTAGTTTAGTTGTGTCCTTAAAAGAGAAAACTTGAACACAAAATAGATTGGTTGGTAGTTAGCTTGTAATCAAGTAGTTAAAATTCTGTTTTAGTAACTTGTGTGCAAACTGTCCAAAACATTTTAGTGCTGCCTTATTTAGCTTAGTTAGACTAGTTTACATCATAGTTTAAGTGTTTTAGTTGGTTGATTAGTTTGGCACAAGAAAACCGAAAGCAAAGATCAAAACAAGTAGTTTAACTAAATAAAGAGTGCTGCCTAGTCTCTCTAGTTGATGTACGTTTGCTAGGTAAAACACAAAGAGCTGCATCTAGTATCATTTAGTCTAGAATCTGATTGCATCATACAAACAAAAACCAAACAAAAACAAGTAGTATAGATAACTTAAAAACAAAACAAAACAAGTTAGCTTAGTTGCACCAAAACTGATTTTCCATTAGTTGATATAGTAATCAGCCTTATAGATTGCATTTAGAAACAACTAAGTTGCATTTAGCCATCTTAGAATTAGTTAGATCACTTGCATCCAAAAACAGAAAAAGGAAAAAAGAACAACCTGCCCAAAAACCGTGGGATTAAAACAACTTTTAAAGCTCATTTGAAATCTTGGTACATGCTAATAGCTTTATCTTTTTGTTGATTTCAATTGTTTCAAACAACTTGTTGGACTTAGATATATTCTGAAAGTTAGGAATTGTTTAAGCCCCACATTGTTAAAGAGCTATCCAATTGTTGTTTTAGATCAATTTCTGAACTTACATTGCACTGTATACAATTTGATCTTGTTGTAATTGTGAATTGAATTCCCACTACATAGTGTTTAGCCGTGTTGTGTACGAGGAACTTTCAAATTCCAAATACAACCAATCTTGTGCAATTAAAGGCCGTGGGCAATGTCTCATGTAGGCCGTGAGGAGTAGTCTCACAACAATCAAGCAAACCATCCAAAGAAAGAAAATTAAGCTTGATTGAGAAATACGCGAGAGAAAAGCCAATATTTGTCAACAAGTAAGAGGCAAGACAAGAGAGAATTGCACAAGAAAGCCAAGTGAGGAAAAAGCCCAAAGATAAACGTTGCATAAAAGGAAAATCCCGTGCAAAGCTCAAAAGAAAGAAAGTGCCCAAACCAAACCCCAAAGTGTTGTAGTTTTGAAATATTGAAAGTTTCTAAAGCAAACCCTTGCTAGCACTTTGTTTGTGTGTCTTTACTTTCACTTTACTACCATTGATAATTGCATATGCTGTAAAGTAAATTGAGGGATTGTCTTAAAACAACACCGTAGATTTCTTTCTGCCCGAACAACAATTTGACTTCTGTGATTTACCTGAATCTTTAGGAGAAATAGTCCAAATTGTTGTTTTGAACAATTGTCAACATAAAGTAGAGTATTTGCATCTTGTCAATATTTTATTTGGCTTTTGAGATTGTTTTCTGAATCATGGGTCCCCAACAGAAAGATAATGCATCATCCCCGTCCCCATCTACTCCTGTCCCATCCCCAGTCCCTGTTACCCTAGAGAATATACAGCAAACACTCACTTTCCTTGTTAATCAATTTGGTTTAATGAGAAGTGACATAGAGGATAACAAACAGAGGATAAGCAAAGTAGAAAAGCCAACCTCAGATCACAAGGAACCTAGTATACCTTTTCAAGAAGGCACCTCTTATGGTAATGAGTCTCATGTTGAACGTAGAAAAGTCACATCACTTAGAGGTAGAGGTAGAGGTCGAGGTAGTAATGGTGGTCGTAGGAACCTTTCTTTTGAGGAAAGATTTGATAGTCTCCCTGAGTACAATGAAGAACCCTATCTAGAGGAAAGATATGATGAACGTCAACCTGATAGGGATGAACATCTTGAAGAAGAATACATTACTACAAAACTGACAATTCCCCCCTTCCATGGAAAAAGTGATCCTGAAACATATTTGCAATGGGAAACAAAGGTAGATCATATGTATTCTTGCACTAACTATTCTGAATTGGCCCCCTGTTGTCACTTGGTCTGAGCTGAAACAAGAGATGAGGAAGAGATTCATATCTCCTTCCTATGAAAGAAGCGTTTTCCAGAAATTGCAACAACTTTCTCAAGGTAATAGATCTGTCGATGAATTTTATAAAGAGTTAGAACATTTGCTTACCAGGGCTAACATAGAAGAAGCGGAGGAAGCCACAATGGCTAGATTTCTAGCTGGCTTAAACAAAGAGATTGCATTTAAGGTGGAACTTACACCTTACTCAGATCTGGCTTCTATGGTTCACATTGCTGAGAAAGTGGAAAGACAACTGAAGGTGAAAACTTCTAACCCTTCTTTTCGGACTAATCCTGTGAGTTTTCCTAGAACACAGCCCAGGACGCCATTCCGTCCACAACAAGGTCAAGGCCGTGGATACCAAGGAAAACCAACCCAGAACATCCAAAATCGTCCAAAGCTTCCAATCACTGATAAAGGCAAAGCCAAGGTGGAAGGTACGCCTAATTTTAAGACTCGTGATATTCAATGTTTTAAATGCTTAGGAAAAGGTCATTTTGCTAATCAATGTCCCAACCCTAAACGCATCTTGTTTATTGAAGAGTCTAATGAGTATTATTCTGACGAAGAATTGGAAGAAAGTGAAGAAAACAAAGAAATTGAGCAAACGTGTGAGGAAGAAGAAGAAATTAGTGAAGAGATTGATGAGTGTGAAACAAAAGAGTTCTTAGTTGTCCGTCGAGCCCTAAGTGCCCAAGTTAAAACCGAAGAACCTGAAATACAACGAGAGAACATATTCCACATTCACTGTATGGTTAAAAAGAAAGTCTGCACTTTAATCATTGACTCCGGTTCATGTACAAATGTTGCAAGTTTTGAACTTGTTAGGAAACTTGAGTTACCTTTAATTAATCACCCCCGTCCTTATAGACTTACGTGGCTTAATGAGTGTGGTGAAGTTAAAGTAACAAAGCAAGTTCTAGTTCCTTTGTCAATTGGTGGGTATTTTGCTGAGGTGTTATGTGACGTAGCCCCTATGCAATCAAGTCATATCTTATTAGGTAGACCGTGGCAATTTGACAACAAAGTTACTTATGATGGTTACCTGAATAGATATTCCTTTAGGCATAACAACAAACTGTTCAAATTAAACGCCTTGCCCCTGCACAAAGTCTTTGAGGATCAACAACGAATGTTAAAAAGCTATAATGATCCAAAAGAAAAGGAATTGGAAAGGATCTTTATCAAAGAACACCAACTGAGAAGTTCTCATCTTAAAGTTGAACCGAAAGAAAACAAAATTTCTGCTGAACCATCTCTAAAGAAAAGTGCATTCTTTGCATCTCAAAGTGAGGTATTCCATGCTATCAATTCAAACAAAACTGTTTATATCTTGCTTTACAAAGAAGCACTGTTCTCTTCATCTGAGATACCATCTACTTTACCAAGTGAAGTTGCATCTTTACTTCAAGAATTTTCTAGCTTGTTTCCTGAAGGAGATCCCCCAGGTTTACCACCTCTAAGAGGCATTGAGCATCAAATAGATTTCATTCCAGGAGCTGTTCTGCCTAACAGACCTGCCTATAGAGCCAATCCAGAGGAAACTAAGGAAATCCAAAAGCAAGTTGAGGAATTACTGGCTCAAGGTAAAGTAAGAGAGAGTATGAGTCCGTGTGCTGTTCCTGTAATCATTGTCCCTAAGAAAGATGGAACTTGGAGAATGTGTACTGACTGTAGAGCCATCAATAAGATCACTGTGAAGTATAGATACCCTATTCCTAGGTTGGATGACATGTTGGATATGTTACATGGGTCTAGGTGCTTTAGCAAAGTAGATCTTAAGCAAGGATATTTCCAAGTGAGAATTAGGGAAGGTGATGAATGGAAAACTGCCTTTAAGACTAAATTTGGATTGTACGAATGGTTAGTTATGCCCTTTGGTTTAACCAATGCCCCTAGTACTTTCATGAGGTTAATGAATGAGGTCTTAAGGAAATTCATAGGGAAATTTGTAGTAGTTTACTTTGATGACATTCTTATCTACTCCAAAACCCTAAGTGAACATCTGATCCATCTTAGAGCCGTTTTTGTCACCCTACAGAAAGAAAAGTTGTATGCTAACTTCAAGAAGTGTTCTTTCTGTCTGGAGAAGGTTACATTCTTAGGATTTGTGATTAGTGCTGAAGGAATTGAAGTAGATCAAGAGAAAGTTAAATCCATAACTGAGTGGCCAACCCCTAAGTCTGCTGGAGATATTAGGAGTTTTCATGGATTAGCTAGTTTCTATAGACGTTTTGTGAAGGATTTCTCTACCATAGCTGCAGCCTTGAATGAATTAGTCAAGAAAGATGTAAGATTTGAATGGGGAGAAACACAACAACAAGCCTTTAAGGAACTTAAGAAACGTCTAACTTCTGCACCTATCCTGAGACTGCCCAATTTTGATGAAATGTTTGAAGTTGAATGTGATGCCAGTGGAGTTGGCATTGGAGCTGTATTGCATCAAGGTAACAAACCTGTTGCCTACTTTAGTGAGAAATTGAAAGGAGCTTCCATCAATTATTCAACCTATGATAAAGAATTGTACGCACTTGTCCGTTCCTTACAAACTTGGCAACATTATCTGCAACCTAAGGAATTTGTGATTCATACTGATCATGAAAGCCTGAAGTATCTAAAGGGTCAAGGAAAATTGAACAAAAGACATGCCAAATGGGTTGAATTCATTGAACAATTCCCTTATGTGATCAAGTATAAGCAAGGAAAAGAAAATGTTGTTGCTGACGCCTTATCTCGTCGCTATACTTTGATTACTACTCTTTCATGTAACATGTTTGGTTTTGAGTCTATCAAAGAGATGTATCATTCTGATCATGACTTTAGTTCTATATATCAAGCATGCGTTGAGTCCCCTTTTGCCAAATATTACTTGCATGATGGTTACTTGTTTAAAGAACATAAGTTATGTGTACCAATGTGTTCATTAAGAGAGTTATTGATTAAAGAAGCTCATGGAGGAGGTTTAATGGGTCATTTTGGCTCGTTAAAAACTTTGGAAACACTTAAGGAACATTTCTTCTGGCCGCATATGAGAGCACATGTTGATAAGGTATGTGACCAATGTATTACTTGCAAGCAAGCAAAATCTAGAACACAACCACATGGGTTGTACACTCCCTTATCCGTCCCAAGCTCACCTTGGACTGATATTTCTATGGACTTTGTATTGGGATTGCCTCGTTCCAAAACTGGTAAAGATAGCATCTTCGTTGTTGTTGATAGATTTTCCAAAATGGCACATTTCATTGCATGTAAGAAAGTTGATGATGCTATTCATATTGCTGATTTGTTCTTTAAGGAAATTGTTAGATTGCATGGCATGCCACGTACGATTGTTAGTGATAGAGATACAAAGTTTCTAAGTCATTTCTGGCGTGTTTTGTGGAGTAAACTTGGTACTAAATTGTTATTTTCTACAACTGCTCACCCACAAACCGATGGTCAAACTGAAGTTGTTAATAGAACCTTGTCTCAACTGTTACGTGTTGTCATTCAAAAGAACTTGAAGAATTGGGAAGATTGCTTAGCTTACATTGAGTTTGCATACAATAGAGTTGTTCATAGTGGAACATTGCATTCTCCTTTTGAAGTTGTTTATGGCTTTAACCCTTTGTCCCCGCTTGATCTTGTTCCCATACCTGTTCATGAACGTGTTAGTTTAGATGGTGAACGAAAAGCAAAACTTGTGAAAGAATTGCATGAAAAGGTTAAGTCACAACTTGAAGCTAAGAATAAAGTGTATGCCAATAGAGCCAACAGGAATCGTAAAGTTGTTATATTTGAACCTGGTGATCTTGTTTGGTTACACTTGAGGAAAGAAAGATTCCCTAAGGAAAGGGACTCAAAATTGAAGCCAAGAGGCGATGGACCGTTCAAAGTGTTGAAACGGCTTGGTGATAATGCCTACGTTCTCGATCTTCCTGAAGAAAGGTATGGTCCTATCTTAAAAACTTTTAATGTTGCTGACCTTTCTCCGTTTAGTGTTGATTCAGATTCGAGGACGAATCCTTTTCAAGTGGGAGGGAATGATGAGCTACAGCCTAACCTTGTAGATGCAAACACTGACGATGACACCTCATTGCCCCACAATGGTCCCATAACAAGGAGTATGGCTAAGAAATTGTTACATTGTGTTGAATCATTCCTTTACAGGCATGAAGAGGATGAACCAAGCAAAGATGACATCCATTGGGTTTATATGATACAAGCTATGATCTAGTTGTATCAAATGCATGTTGTACATATCTTTAGATGTTCTTTTGATAGTGTTAGTTTGTTAACTTTGTTTTAGGATAGTTTGTGTTGTATTCTTGCCTTATCTTTCAGGTACACGTTTTTAGCTTGAAGATGCAAATCAAACCTGAATTTTTGTCCAAGCAAAGAGGTAAAATGCAAGTAACTTACAAGCAAGGTGGTGACAAGCACCCATGTCAAAAACCTGATTGTTTTTCACGCAAGCAAGGAAGAAACAACCAGCTCAATCCTTCAACCAATAGAAAGGAGTCTTCTAAATGCTTGATCCAATCATGAACAACTAAAGAAAGTTCAACAAGCTGCTCAACCAAGGATCCAATCATAAAACATCAAGAAGGGCGGCTGGTTCATGGCTATTTTGTTTGAATATTCAACACCAAAGTAAGAACCAATCAAAGCCAAGTTTTAAGCAAGCTGCACACTCCATAAACCAATCAAAACTTTGGCTGAATTCAAGCAAGGGAATGTACGGTTGTCTAAGGGAAATTCTTTGAAGATTCAAGCTACAACTCACAACCAATCAAGGCCAAGATCCAAGCAAGCTGCTCAATGTTTAAACCAATCAAAATTATGGGTGAAGACAAGCAAAGAAGGAAGGAGAAGCAACCAGCTTCTTTTCAACCGAAAGTTGCTCCAACTTGTTCAAAAAGAAAGCATGTTATTCCTAGACTTGTACTTTGTATTTTAAACTTTGTACCTTGTTTATTTTCGTTGGTTATAAGTAGTTTAAGAAGCTGAATGTAAAGAACAACCATTATCAAATACAATTCAATCACATTTCCTTCAAGGAGTTCACAACTATTTCTTAGTTGAGGTTTGAAACCACCAACGGTTTTCTTGCAAGTTCCAGCCTAGAACTTGTTAGTATTTGCTTCATCATTTGGTTTACAGCATCTTAGGGTCTCATAGAGGTTTTAGATGTGTTGGAGTGCCAAAGAGGGAGAGGTGTTGGCATAAATTGAGCCAAGAACAATGGTTAAAGTTCAAGGGGTATCTTGGAGATGTTCTTTGACATAGCTTGTGTTCAAATCAGTTTGGAATAGGAGACAAAGTCCTTGGCAACGTTTTCTAGCCTTCGTTTGGCTCATCAAAATTGAATCCAAGTTTGAATTCAAATTCAAACTCAATTTGAATTCAATCTTCAACCACTCTTTGAATTCAACTCCAACCACTTTATCATCATCAAATCAGATTTCAAACACCTCCCTTACTCATCAAAATCAGCTGGAAGGATGACGGAAAGGATATGCAAGAACCAAATTCAAAGTGCACTCAAATTCAAACTCAACTTGAATTCAAACTTCATCCAACTTTTGAATTTAACTTCAACCTCATCCTACTTATCAAATCAGCTTCTCCAAGGCCTCAATTGATCATCATATGCACGGCTGGATGGCAGCCTACAAGCATTGCAAATATTAGCTAGAATTTGTCTTAGATTTGAATTCAAACAATTATCAAATTTCAAGTTCATTTCAAATGCTTTCTAGATACCTTCTTTAGAGATAACATCTGGTTATCCCCATAGTCTTAGGCGTCTGTAAATAGGGCCTTTTGGCCCAGTTTTAAGAACAACTTTTGATGAAATAAAATACTTGATATTTCCTTCTATTCTTGTGAGACTTTGTTTTCTTGGTTTTGCATTAAAAACCTAAGTTAAGATCCTTCAAAGTTGAGCATTTTGAAGGTGTTGCCATTGCTTAAAGGTGCCGTCCAGGAGGGCCATTGTGGTTTGCCTGATCAACGACCATCTTGGAGTGTTGGTTCTTACTCGCTTGAACCATACGTTTATCTCACTAAGGAAGCAAGGGGAAGTCTTCTTCTGATGAGGATCAAGAGTCTGATGAGGATCAAGGATCCCATCAAGAGGACAAGGGCCCTATGACAAGAAGGAGGGCAAGAGAACTTTGTCATCAAGTTGGAACCTTCTTGTATAAGCATGTTCTAGATGAACCTAAGGTTCCATGGGTTCATTTCATTGAACGCACCCTTTGACCATTTATGCATGTGCGTGCGTGCGTTCCTTATTTTTGAATTTTATCTTGTTTCTTGTGATCTTTGTTTTATGTGTTTTCCTTGTAGGTAAATTAGGTACATGGAAGATCCATATAAAATGGAGATCCAAAAAGAGTATTGTAGGCATGTGCTACAAAAGAAGGAGACAAAAGGAATGTTGTCTTGAAAAGAATATTTGTCTCCAAAAAGACAAATTCAAATGTGTCCAAGATGGAATTCCTTGTCCAAATTGAAATCAAAATCATCTCCAAAGATCACAAAAAGGGCCGGCCACTTTGAATGCAAGGATGAAGTTCTACTTGAATTTGAACTTGAGGATAAACTTGAATTTAAATTCAACCATGATTTGAATTCAAGTTTCAACCAATTGGAGACTTAAATTTCAAGAAGATGTCAACCTATATTCCCAGCCTTGAACACGTCATCTTGGAGGATAAAAGACGGATAGATTCCAATTCAAATTGAATCCAAGTCTGAATTCAAATTCAAACTCAATTTTGAATTCAAACTTCAACCATCTTTTGAATTCAACCCCAGCCATATTATTATCATCAAATCAGGTTTCAAGACACCTCTTGGATATGTTGAACATGGATGGAAGGAGTGAGGAAGGGGATTCAACAACCAAATTCAAAGTGCACTCAAATTCAAACTTAACTTGAATCCAAACTTCACCAAACCTTTGAATTCAAGTTCAAGCACCTCCTACTTATCAAATCAGCTCCTTCAAGACATTATTTGGACATCAAACACAGCTGGATACATTGAAGATAACATCTTGCAAGATTTTCAGATTTTAGCTAGAATTTGTTTTAGTTTTGAATTCAAACAATTTTCAATTTTCAAACAATTGTTAGCTAGCTTATTTGAATAATTTTTGGTCATTTTAAAGGCTGATAGGACAACCACTGTAGCCTATAAATAGAGCCTTTGGCCGATTGGAAAGATCAACTTTGGATGAATAAAAATTCTTGATATTTTCTTCACTTATTGAGAGACTTTGTTTTCTTGGTTTTGCATTAAAAACCTAAGTTAAGATCCTTCTGTTGAGCATTTTGAAGTGTTTCCATTGCTTAAAGGTGCCGTCCAGGAGGGCCGTATTGGTTTTCCTGATCAACGACCATCTTGAAGTGCTGGTTTTGCTCATTGCTCCACACGTTTTTATCACTAAGGAAGCAAGGGGAAGTCTTCTTCCTTGTGCCTAACCCTTTGTGAAGGACGTTTGGAAGGTGGAATTGTTGGAGCCCACATCTTGCACGCATCAAATTGGTATCAGAGCCCAGGTTACTCTATTCCACCGTACTCTATCCTTTTCTTTTCATTTGAGTCTCTTCGTTTCAAGTTCAGTTGTGTCCTTCTTCTACCCTTCATTCTACACGTCATTTGTCTATCATTCAAAAAGAACGTTCTAGGGTTTCTAAGTGTTTGTCATTTGTTGCATCTTGTCATTCATCATTTGATTTGAGTCCTTCAAACTTGAACAAATTAGGGTTCGTTGCATTTAGTCCCATTCAGCTTTCTTTTAAACATTACAACCATCAGCCTATAAAGCTACCTTGGTTTTAATCATCTTGTTGCTACCGAAGCTTTTAGTTGGTGATGATTGTATGCATCTTGTGATTCGCATTGTGATTGATTTCATGCTTTACATCAAGTTAGTCCTACGTGTGTTTATCTTCACAAGCCATTTTCAACACCAACAAAACCCTAAATCCACCCCAATACCCACGGCTCAACCAACCAACACCCAAACCCGACCCTAAAACTCACCAATCAGATTCCAAACTACCTTATTTAAACTCTTAACAAAAAGCTCCAACCCAATTTTACCAAACGAAATCAGCATCAAAAGTTCCCAACTCATTCAAAAAACTCTAACCCTAGAGTTTGAATTTTGGTTCAATTCTGTCCTACACTCATCCATTATCCAAATTGACCACACAAATCATCAATTAACAACCCAAATAGCCATATATACCGAACAGTCAATTCCCAAAACCCCAATCCTGCAAATATCCAAAACGTCCAAAAAACCCTAAATTGTAAAAACCCTAACCCTAATCCCAATTCCGCCCAACACCAATTTCCCTCACTTTCCAAGGTTATTTTGTTGCAATTCAAGGTTGCAAACTACAATTTAAAGTCATTGCACTATTTTGTCCAAAAGCGAAAGTTCTGAGTTCAAAACGCATGAAATTCCAATTATGCCCCTGGTCAAAAAAGAAGAAGAATCTGAACCTTGCTCACATTGAAATCGCAAGGAAGGAAGAAAAACAAAAGAATAAGAGAAAAGAAAAAGGGCAACATGTTTGTGCATTACTTGAAAATTTTTTTGGTGCAATTTGAAAACCTTGGATACCATATTTCGTTTTTGCAACATACAACCGTCCTCCCACATCTTATTCTCCTTATCCTGCTCTTCTTGACCCAATCACACGCTTGGTTGCTCGATTATTGCATGACTTATACCATTTTGTGGATAGTAAGTGCATATAATCAAAATTAACTAAAGATTGCCTACGGCAACCCTTAGTTCATCTTTGGTTCAGCCTTCTACATCAATTTTGGTTGCTTACTCTCTTTGAATCTTAGTAGAAAAGTTCAAGTTTGTTTCCATTTCACTTGATTCTATTTTGATACTATTTGGTGCCAACTTGAAAGCAAAAGGGATAAACAAATATAGACCGTTGTGACTTGGAGAAGCATTGGCAAAACACTTTCTTAATTGATCGCTTTGAATCTTCTTAACTTCAGGTTATCCAAGAAGCAAAGTGGTAAGAGAGTGGAAAGAAAATAAAGAGGAGTGTTCATATTTCGTTTTCTACTAATCACTTAACGTTTGTTTGTCTTTGTGTTAGCTTGGTTCATTTCATTTCTTTTTGTTTTCGTTAAAGTTCTTTAGGTCAAACATGGAGAGCAGCACTCATTCCGCTTCTAGCAAGTCAAAGGAAGCCGAGACCGTGGACAACACGCAACAACAAATGCTGGAGATGTTAAAGAAGCTCATGCATGACAATGAGGTAATCAAACATCGATTGGAGGATGTTGAACGAAGCTACAAGACGAGTGACGGCCAAGGCACGAGTAGGGCCGTTCCCGTACCACAACCAAGGCGTCACCCCCCAGAAGAAGTTAAGGATGACAACCTTAGACCACCACACATCGAGCCAAGAAGGTTTGTTCCTCCAACACAACCACGAAGGTACGCTCCAAGAAGGTACAATGATGATTACATTCCATTTGAGCATGATGATTATGACTTTGATGACCACCCTCCCTGTGATTACCAAAGACGCCAAAATCCCCTTTTCCCGCAAGATGACGATTTTCTCAAAACAAAAATAAATATTCCAACGTTTTATGGTAAAAGTAATACGGAAGAATATTTGGAATGGGAAACAAAAGTGGATCTAATCTTTTCTTGTACCAACTACAGTTAATTACAAAAAGTGAGGTACGCTTCTATTGAGTTTTCTGGTTATGCACTAAATTGGTGGACAAATTTGTGTCGAAATAGAACTAAGACAAGACAACCTCCAATTGCCACTTGGGAAGAAATGAAGTTTGAAATGAGACAACGTTTTATCCCAAACAATTTTGAGAGTTCTATTTTCACAAGTTTGCAAAACTTACGACAAGGTTCCAAAAGTGTAGACGAGTATTACAAAGAGTTAGAAATTTTGTTGGAATGGTCTAACTTGCAGGAACCCGAAGCGACCAAGGCTCGTTTCTTACATAGACTAAACTGGGAGATTGCGCAAAGGGTTGAGCTTCAACCTTACCTCGACCTCACAACCATGGTCTATATGGCTGAGAAGATTGAACACCAGCTAAAGGTACGTAGTTCCTCCAATTTCAATTCCACTTATCGTACTAATCAGTCTTCATCGAGGTTTTCCAGCAAGCCTTCAGGAACAGGAAGCTCACAGCCTACAGGAGGCCACAAACGTGACCAAGGTGCGTCACAAAGGATGGACAACCGTGTGCAGGGCTCACACAAACGAGATGAACGTGTCCAACAAAAAGCTCCCACAGGAAATTCTTCTGATCTTTCAAACAGGTTTAGAGACATTAAATGCTATAAATTTCAAGGACGTGGTCACATATGAAAAGAGTGTCCTAATGCAAAACGAATCATGTTAATTGAGGACACAAACGAATGTGTCTGAGTCCGAGCATGAAAACGAATATGAGCATGATAATGAAATTGAACCTGAAGACGATATAGGCGCATTAGATGATTTTGACACAGGAGTTTCTTGTCGTGCGTAGAACTTTGAATGCATACCCGAAATTAGATGATCACGAACAACATAGAGAAAACATTTTCCATATTCATTGCATGATAAATGATAAAGTATGCACCATGATCATTGATTCCGGTTCTTGTGCGAATGTGGCTAGCATCGAATTGGTAAGAAAACTAAATTTGCCTATGACTAATCATCCGCATCCTTACAAACTTGCGTGGTTAAATGATTGCGGTGAAGTTAGCGTAAGTAAATAAGTTTTGATTTCTCTTAGCATTGGTAGTTACAAAGATGATATTTTATGTGATGTTGCACCAATGCATGCTAGTCATATTTTACTTGGCAGGTCATGGCAATTTGATCGACATGTGACATATGATGGATATTTGAATCGTTATTCTTTCAAGTTGAATGGCAAACTTTACAAATTGCATGCACTTCCACCACACAAAGTCCAAGATGATCACCAACGCATGTCTAAGTCTAGGGCCGATCCTAAGGAAAAAGAAGCTGAACGAAAATTCGTGGAATGCATGAAAAGTGAGAACAAAAAACAAGAGAGCAAGGGAAAAGAGGTAGTACCCATAGGAGTCACTGAGTCCGAAAAGAAGTGTAGGTATTTTGCAAAGAAAAGAGAGGATTTTGGTGTCTTGCGGATAATGTGAGTTGTACAAACTTGTGAGGAGTTAAGTAAAACTGATTTAAGCATTGAGGATAATGCCTTTGAGCTTAACTCCTATGATAGTGCTTTAGTTTTGAATGAAAATATGGAAGCTTTACAAGATGATTTACAGGAGGTAGAAAGTGAACCTTTTCCTTGGCTTACATTGATGTGTGACACTTATTATTTGCATAACACATTTATTTAGTCATACAAAATTTTCAACCGAAGAACAGCCTATGAGAGTCATTAAATACATGTGTAAAGAACAAAAAAATGATGAAAACGTTGTCACAACATACTGTGTCGTTTTTCAAATCTTATTGGCTTGTGATAATTTTGAGCATCTGATTTCTTTGATATCTACCTTACATTGGATCACATGTGTACGACCCTGGTGGTTACATGTTTGTATTCAAGTGTCTAAGGTCTGAAAGTTGTATGGATGATAAGTTAGACATAGTATGCCTGAACTAAGATATTAATCTAATCTTGTGCATTGAAGATGTCTATCTTACTTTGGATTTAAAGATGTTGAATGGTGTATTTTCACGTGTTATTGGGTGCTCCTATAGTAACTATGTTTTATTCAGATTAATGATGCATCTAAGACAACATTTTATAGCATCATCATCTTTACCATACTACTTTGTTATACACAATGCTTTTCATTGCATACCATCTTCACCGTATTGCTTTGTTGTCTTATCTTTGATTCAGGTGGAGCTCGTCAATTGTGTATATCCTTGTAAGCTAACCCTTACGCATGTTTAAGATTCAAGGACAAATCATTTCGAAGGGGGAGGGAATGATGCACTCCCATGAGGCATCAAACACGTCACCATGTTTTGTTAGTTCTTTAGGACATGCAGAACTTGTATGAATGTTTAAGGGTCGTCTGACTATTCATATCTGCAAGTATATGACTCTTATAGCCTAACACACATTAGGACATGTTGTATATTGTGTATGTGTTGTTTTTGGATGTGTTTGAGCAGATTTTACGTCAAGGAAACATGCACCAACGTTCAAACACAAAGCTGAAGTGAAAAGTCAAGCAGGCAGGTTGACACCCTCCTAGTATTTCAGTCATATCGAACCAACCACAACTCCAATTGACGTGATTCGAGTTGGAGGTGAAATATAAGAGTATAAGCTACAATGTTGATACCCAGCACTTGCCTAGAAAAGACCTGTATCAAGCTACACAATCGTTGAAACAAGCTGGCTGCTTAGTGACCTGCATCCAAAGATCCACATCCGAAGCAGGTCAACTTCAAACAGGCATAACTCACTTATTTCAGCTCCAAACGACGTCATTATGGTGTTGTATGTGCAAGAGCTAAATCTGATTGGACGATAGAGTTATATTGCAAAACAATTCAGGGGTCAAATCTGGACAGATTTTGCCTTCTTGATTGTTCAAGTGGGATTCTCAACCAATCAACTGCAAGGGACCAATCCAACTCATCAAGGACATGTCAAATGATATTCCATATCAGGGAGGAGCTGAACCAATCACAAATCAAAGGCAAAACAACTTGCAAGGCAAAAAGAACTTTCTTCTGAGAAGACTTTCCTGAAGTTGTCAATCTTATTCCAAGTGTTTAACTTTCTTTCTTTGCTCCTACTGGACCCCAAACATTTGTATCTGCCCTAAGAATCCTTGTTTGGATTATTTAAACATATCTTAGGACAATGTAAAGGGACATTCTGAATATACAAATCTCTCGGCAGTTTTTTGCTCCAAAACATATTTCGGTTTCTCTTTGAATCTTTTGATTCCCTTGAAGAAACCTGAACAAATTCTTGATTGTATTACTTCATATGCTTGAGATGGATATTGTTTGAGAGGGTTTAAGGTTTGCTCAATCAAGTTGAAGTCATTTGCGAAGTGTTCATCAAACTCGACTGAAATCCACACGGTTTGAAGTGTTAGGTGTTCTTGGAATGTTTTGCGCCTTCATCCTTTGCTCCAACTGGTTCCTTTGAGTTGAAGAAAGGTCTTTTCAATAGCTGAACGTGTGTTCATCAATGAGGGAGATGTTAGTTAGAGAAGCCCATAGGGGAAGGTTGATGGGACATTTAGGTGTCTTCAAGACCTTAGAAACCCTTACAGAGCACTTCTAGTGACCCCACATGCGTAGATGTAGAGAAGTTGCGTAGTAGTTGCATCACCTGCAAACAAGCCAAGTCCAAGTCCCAACCATATGGCATTTATACACCCTTACCTGTCCCTGAATCACCTTGCATTGACCTTTCCATGGACTTTGTTTTAGGCCTCCCTAGGTCTAAAAGTGGCAAGGATAGCATTTATGTTGTGGTTGGTAGGTTTTCTAAAATGGCACATTTCATTGCATGCAAGAAGGTAGATGATGCCACACATGTTGTTGATTTATTATTTAGGGAAATTGTTCAATTGCATGTCATGCCACGTACTATTGTAAGTGACAGAGATACTAAATTTTTGAATCATTTTGGCATGTTTTGTGGGCTAAACTTGGTACACGCTATTTTCCATCACTGCTCACCCACAAACTGTTGACCAAACAAAGGGGTCAATCGTACTCTGTCTCAACTCTTG
>AP025074.1:7940355-7979820 GCA_036186865.1 Eustoma russellianum | reverse complement strand
TTCCGCTAATCCACTATTCACCCCCCTCTAGTGGTGCTATACAGGTCCAACAATTGGTATCAGAGCAAGGTTGAGCACCATATTCTTATTTGAGCTGAAAACAGTTTACACTCCAAGTTGCAAAGTTGCTGGAAATTTTCTGGTTGTCTTATATTCTTCATATTTGGTATCTACAACAAGGTGACACTTTCTTTCCTTCTTATAAGTGTTTTAAACGTTTTCTCACACACTAAGAAGCATGTCTAAGTCACACATGAAAATAGAATTAGAAGGCATGTCCACACAAAGACCACCTCTTTTTGATGGAGAAAACTTTAGTCATTGGAAACTTAGGATGAAATTGTTCTTAATGGCTATTGATATAGACTTGTGGTCTATCATTGAAGATGGACCTTATGTGCCTACTAAGCATGTTATAATTGATGGCTTATCACAAGAAGTTGAGAAATATAGAAAAGATTGGAGTGATGAAGATAAAAAGAAAATGAGTCTTAATGCTAAAGCAATGCAATTATTGTTGAATGGTTTAAGTAGGAGTGAATCTGCCTATGTCTCTTCATGTTTAAGTGCAAAGGATATGTGGAAATGTCTTGAAATGAAGCATGAAGGAACTAATCAAGTAAAGGAATCAAAGATTAACATGTTAATGACTACACTTGAAACATTTCATTTACTGCCTAATGAATCAATTGTTGATATGGATTTAAGGCTTACAAACTTATACAACTCACTTGAATCCCTTGGTGTTAAAATTTTGATGAAAGAAAAAGTGCAAAAAGTTTTGAGAAGTTTGCCAATTGAATGGGATGCCAAAGTTAGTGCCATTGAAGAAAGCAAAGATCTTTCTCAAATAAAACTTGATGAATTGATAGGCTCTTTAAAAGTTTATGAAAACAAGTTGAATATAAGAAAGGCTGCTGAAACTAGTAACAAGTCTAAATCACTTGCATTTGTAACAAATGAACCCGAATCATCTAATCAAGCCGAGTATGAAAGTGATGATGAAAGTGATGAAGAAGACATAATGTTGTTAGCTAGGCGTTTAAGGAAGTTTTTCAAGAAAAGACCAACTAAAAGACAAGCAAAATCAGCTGCCCCTATCAATGTGAAATCTAACAAACAAGATGGTAAATGGTATGATAAAGAACTTAAGTGTTATGAATGTGGCAAACAAGGACACATATCATATGATTGTCCAAACAAGAACAAAAACCGTGACATGGATGAAAAGACAAGGACAAAAACTAGAGTAGAACCTATGCAAAGGAGGAAGAAAGCTCTCAAGGTAAGTTCAAGCACTTGGGATGACACATCTTCATCCGAATCCGAGGAGGAACCTGAAGTTGCACAAACATGTTTGGCTTCAAAGTCTACAAATGAGGTAACATTCGATTCTGACTCTGAATGTGATTTTACTCAAGATGAATTGTTGGATGAATTAGAAAAGTTGCATGATAGATATAAGAAGCTATCCAAGGAGAAGAAAAGAATAGTTGAGGAGAAGAACAAGTTGGAGACGTCTAACTTGAATCTAACTTCTCAACTAGAAGTTCTTCAACTTGAATCATCTAACACTATTAGTTCAATGCAAAATCAGATTAAGGAACTTAAGAACAAACATGAAAATGTGCAATGTGTGCAATGTGTTGATTACAACGTTTTAAAGTCTAAATTACATGAAATACAAACTGAATTTGAATCATTAAAAGCATGCAACCTAGACTTGAACAAATCTTTAGAACAATTTAAGGTTCCAACATGTTAGACACTCTTATTGCATCTCAAAAGCATGGAAATGACAAACAAGGTCTTGGATATGTTAAAGAAGCTGAATACACACCTAAGGAAACAACATTTGTATCATCTTCAACCAACATGAAATATAGGCCAAATGCATTTAGAAATGAACCTATTCTGCCCACACCACCTTCATCACAAAGATTGCAAAATGCATCAACATATAGGAAGGTAAATACACCTAGAAACCATGCTTACATGTATACAAGAATGCCTAAACAAAGTAGTATGAAATCTGCTCAAGTTATGCCTTATATGCAACAACATGCTTATGTGAAGAACATGACATACTCTCGGCCTAAATCAGTTTACAACACACGGCCTAGACACACACAACATCTTGCGTATACACGGCCTAAATTCAATGCTTATACACGGCCAAGATATAACTCATATACATGGCAACATTCAAATGCATATAGAACTTACAATGCTTATCAACTAGACATAAATGTGCAGCCCCTTTTCCATCATATTCTATGTATCAAAATCCACTATTTGTTCATTATATGCAACATGATTTTAACATTTCAAAACCAAGAAAGGTTGTTCAAGTTTGGGTACCTAAAGGTACACTAACATGAACTTAACTTGTCTAACCTTGAAAGGACCCAAAATCAAAGGGTACCTAAGTTGTTATTTACATTTGTAGGTACATAACATCAAAGAAAGACAAGTTGCTGGTTATAACAACAAAGAAGATGAAAAGAACAAAACCAATTGGATAGTTGATAGTGGTTGCTCAAGACATATGACGGGCAACAAAAATTTGTTTAGCACACTTAAAACGTTGCAAAAGGTGGCAAAGTACCTTTGGAGACAACAACCAAGGCCAAATAATTGGCAAAGGCAAGGTTGGTGATCCAAACAAGTTTGAGATCAAAAACGTCCTACTTGTAAGTAACTTAACCTTTGAGCTTTTAAGTGTTTCTCAACTATGTGACAACAACTTGAATGTTCTCTTCTCCTCCACTTGTAAGATAATGGAAAAAACAATCAAGTTGTGTTAAAAGGAAAACGTGAAGGAAACATATATGTGCTTAACATGGATGATATGCTAAGTAGTAACACAAAATGTCTTGTTTCACATGAATCTGATCCCAATCTTTGGCATAGACGTTTAGGACACAGGTATATCAACCTTAGAAAAACTACACGCTAAAAGTCTTGTTAAAGGATTGCCTAAACTTAACTTGAATGATTTTCAACTATGTGAATCTTGTATCAAAGGCAAACATGTTAGAGAATCCCTTAAGCCTAAAACCGAGGTCACAACATCAAGAATACTAGAACTCTTGCATATAGACTTATTTGGTCCATGTAGAACAAGAAGCTTAGGTGGAAGTTATTATGTATGTGTAATAGTTGATGATTTCTCAAGATATACTTGGACATTGTTTCTTGCTTCAAAAGATGAAAGTGCATCATCTATAGCTAATCTAATTAGACAACTTGAAAATGAACATGAATCACATGTTATTAAGATAAGGAGTGATAGAGGTGGTGAGTTTAAAAATAGTGAATTAATCAAATTCTGTAATGAAAAGGGTATAAAACATGAATTCTCCCCACCAAGAACTCCTCAACTTAATGGTGTAGTTGAAAGAAAGAATAGGACTATTCAAGAAGTAGCAAGAACAATGATGGTAGAAAACAAAGTACCTAAATTCTTATGGGCTGAAGCAGTAAACACTTCAAGTTATATGATCAACAGACTATCAATAAGAAAGAAATTGAACAAAACACCATTTGAAATCTTAAATGGACGACTCCCAAAAGTAAACTATCTAAAAGTCTTTGGTTGTAAATGCTTTGTATTGAACACAAAAGATAACTTAGATAAGTTTGATCCTAAGTCTGATGAACATATATTTGTGGGATATTCAATGAACTCTAAAGCATATAGATGTTATAATGCACAAACAAGAAAGATAGTTGAATCTATACATGTGAAGTTCAATGAAAATGCATATCTCCAAACAAGTAATCAACATGAAATCTATGTACCAAATGATCAAATACTTCATGATGAAGATGAACTTATCCTACCACCTACAAATGATCAAATTGAAACACCAAATCAAACTCTTGAAATGCATGAAGTTCAAACTCCCCCTACACAAGAACATAATGAAGAAAATGTGCCTAACCAACCTATTGAACATCATGAACCTATTGAAGATGCACAACCAAGTAATTGGTGGCAAATAAGAGATAAACAAAAGCATCCTCAAGAACTTATCATAGGAGATGTAAATCAAGGGGTTAGAACACGTAGGCAAATAGATCCTAATGAATATGATCAATGGCATGCACTTATATCCCAAATTGAACCTAAGAATGTGAATGATGCCTTAAACGATGCATATTGGATAGATGCAATGCATGAAGAGTTAAACCAATTTGAAAGAAACAATGTGTGGGATTTAGTACCTAAACCCGAGGATAAATCAATCATTGGAACTAAATGGGTGTTTAGGAACAAAATGAATGAACAAGGGGTTGTAGTAAGAAATAAAGCAAGACTTGTAGCTCAAGGATATAATCAAGAAGAGGGTATTGATTACGATGAAACATTTGCCCCCGTAGCAAGATTAGAATCCATACGCCTCTTATTAGCTTTTGCATGTTATAATAACATCAAACTATTCCAAATGGATGTTAAGAGTGCATTCTTAAATGGCTATATCCAAGAAGAAGTTTTTGTTAAACAACCACCAGGCTTTGAAGATCCAAAGAACCCTAATCATGTATATAAACTTAAGAAAGCCTTATATGGTTTGAAACAAGCCCCCGTGCATGGTATGAAAGATTTGCCAACTTTTTACTAAGTAACAACTTTCAAAGAGGAACCATAGATAGTACCTTATTCTTGAAAAAGAAAGACAAAGATTTGCTTGTAATACAAATATATGTAGATGACATAATCTTTGGTTCAACTAATCCTAACTTAGTAAAAGACTTTGAAGATTGTATGAAGTCTGAGTTTGAAATGTCTATGGTTGGTGAATTAAATTTCTTAGGCTTGCAAATAAAACAAACATCAATGGTATACATATCAATCAAGCCAAATACATAAGAGATATGATAAAGAAATTCAACTTTGAAAACTTGAAACCATCTCCAACACCAATGTGTACTTCAACAAAATTAGACAAAGATGAAAATGGTGTTGCATTTGATGAAAAACTATATAGGTCTATGATTGGTTCATTGCTATATCTAACTGCTAGTAGACCTGATATTATGTTTGCAGTATGTATGTGTGCAAGATTTCAAAGTATGCCTAAGTTGTCACACTTTAAAGCTGTAAAAAGAATATTTAGATATCTTCAACATACACCAACATTAGGCTTATGGTATGATAGACAATCTAGTCTAAGTCTACATGCATATTCAGATGCAGATTATGGTGGATGTAGAGTAGATAGAAAGAGCACTAGTGGAACATGTCAATTCCTAGGAAACTCACTAATATCTTGGTTTTCAAAGAAACAATCTAGTGTTGCACTTTCTACTACTGAAGCAGAATATATGGCTTTAAGTCTATGTTGTACTCAACTATTATGGATTAAACAACAACTTTCAGACTTTGAAATACAAGTAAATAATATCCCCATCTATTGTGATAGTACAAGTGCTATAAATTTGTCTAAAAACCCTGTACTACACTCTAAGGCAAAGCATATAGAAGTACGTTATCATTTTCTCCGTGATCATGTTAATCTTGGACATATACACATTGAACATGTTAGAACTGATCAACAAGTAGCTGACATATTCACTAAACCCCTTAATCAAGCTATCTTTGAGAATTTACGTGCAAGACTTGGATTAATTGCTTACAACTAACTACCTGGGTATTGCACAATTCAGTCTTTTGCATAATTTACAAAATTAAGGGGGAGAAATAAATGTGTATATAATCATGTTAAGGGGGAGATAACACATTAAGGGGGAGCAGCTTAACTTGATTTAAGAGCAGCTTACACTTGATTTAGATGCTTACTTGATTAACAGATTACAACACTTGATTTAGATGCTTACTTGATTACACAGATTACAACACTGATTTAGATGCACACTTGATTTAAATGCTTAATATACACATATGTGGGGTAATTTTGCAAATCATCAAAAGGGGGAGATTGTTGTGATATATTATGTTTGAGTGATTGCAAAATGTATATGTGCATATGTGTAATTGTTGTGCAAAATGTATGTGTGCATATGTGTAATTGTTATGATGATTGCAAATAGACATATCATGTTTGAATGATTGGAAGATGCATATGTGAGCATGTATGTGTAACGTTTAAATGTGAAATTGTTTTGGCAAGGCATGAACTTATGAACTTATGAGCTAAATGTGAAATTGCTTGAATGAATCAAGATTGAACAAGTTTGATTAAGATCATGAGATTGAACTTGGCCAATTCAATCACATATCTTAATCAAGACATGTTCAAACTGATCTTAGATTATAATGCCAATACATGTTGTTCAAACTGATCTTAGATTATATGCCAATACATGTTGTTCAAACTGATCTAGATGATATATATGCCAATACATGTTAATTATATGATCTAACCAAGCCTTGAAGTCACATGACTTACAATATAAGGCAAATGTTCGGTTTAGTATCCTATTGCAGGTTTTGGTTCATATCTTGGGCAAATGAACTCCAAATTGAGTCATTCAAAAGCCCACATGATCCTTATTCAATTTAGAATCTAATTGGCTGAGGAAAGGCATGCTTGGCACGGGTTAAAACTGAATTGACCCGGTGGGAAGCTTATTGACCTATATAAGGGCTATTTTGGTAATTTCACCATTTGGACTTCTCATTCTTATTTGGTCTTCTTCCAACGGACTTATATGATCATATGACACATTTATAAGTCATGTCACATCATGGCAAAAATGAATCTGGAGCAGCACCATGTCTAGGTTCATCCTAGGACAAATTCCTATTTTTGTGCTAAGGGGTATTCTGGTCTTTCACTTGCCAATGGGTCTTCCAACATGTTATATATTGCTTATATGATGTTATATGTGTTTATGTCACATATGGTACGTGCCCTATTTTTATGGAAACGGGCAGCATGGCATATCAAGAGAATTCTTTATTATGGTTATCACATCTATGGTTTTCTTGGAATTCTTGGTATTCTTCATATGGTTTTCTATGCTACATGTTGAAGACATAAGTGACCATATATTATATGGTTACAAACGGATTTGGGCGCACAAATTATGTTCAAAATTCAGACTTTGAACAAGTCAAGACAAGTTGAGTTAATTCCTATTTTTGTGCTGATTTCAAAAGACTATTCTTGGCTATTCTTGAGCTGATTGTAACGGCTATGTTGGTCAAAAAGTTGGAGCAAAAATCTCTCAACCAAGGAAGCAAAACCAAACGGCTATATGTTTCAAGATTGAAGACCAAGTCAAATTCAAAGGCAAGGCTGATTTCTCTCTATCTTTGAATTGTTCTTCAATGCCTATCTTCAAGGGCTTTCCAACGTCATTTATCATTCAAAATGAGGAGAAAAAAATCTGTTCAAAACATATGCAAATTCAGCTATACACATGGCAAGTTATTTACACATGGATATTGCTTATTGGAGCTAGTTTTTAAACGTCAAATGGAGTCTTTTTCCATCTCATTCCAACGGCTTTAAGAGGATAAATATTCAGGTGGAAGACCATTTCAAAGTAGCAAAATTCAGATTTGTTTTTAAAGTCAAATGGATAGCTAAAAAGGTGCTGAATTTCTCATTCTTCAACCATGGCAACGGCTACTTTGAGGAGCCTATAGGCTGTCCTCTTGGCTATAAATAGCTCCAAGGATGAAGAAGAAATGGTATCCAACGAAAAAGAGCAAGAAAGCAAGCAAGACAATTAGCTCTTTGTCTCCATTCTTTCTCTTCTCTTCTCTATTGAAGAACACATTTGTAGCAAGCTTTATGATTGTATAGTTCTTCATTTCTTGTCATTTCAACACCTTTTAAATGACATATTGTAAGGGAGAAGCTGGTGTATAAAGCTTACTCCTTAGAGGTGAGCAAAAGGTGCAAAGGTGCAAAGGTGAAACAAACTAGTGCTGATTTTCAGTTTTGGTGCAGCCTCTTGAAGAAGTTGGTGAAAAGCTTCTTCCTTTGGCTTTGTAAGGTGATATGGTGTTGGTGATTAGTGAAATCCAAGAGGTGTCTCTTGGGACTGGAGTAGGTCACATTGACCGAACCAGGATAATTCCTTGTGTTCTTTACTTATTTCCTGCACTTACTGTTTTCTGCCTGAAAATTACTCTAACTTGGCACGTATAATTGAACAAGCAAACAGTCTTAGAATTGCATGAATTTTGGATATATTATACTTCAATGTGTTAGCTTTCATTAGCCGCAAGAATCACTAAATTCTAAGGTGTTTAGCATATTCAAATCATCTTCACAAGATTGTTGCTACATTCTGTGAACAGTTCTGACCAGTGTGCAAACTTGTGCAATTTGAATAGGCTATCCTTCGAATCTTGGAGTGAGCCTTATATCAAATTAAACTAGACATCTTGAGGTTTAATTTGACATAAGATTCATCAAAATAGCACGGGTAGATTTGAGATATCATCGTTTGAAGTTAAGCTAACATTCTGCCTGAAACTGCCAGAATTGCACACTTTACTTATCTTGCTTATTTGAACGTGCTAACTTGCTTGGAATTGACTGAATTTTTTATGACATATTATAAACATTCTAAACTTGATCTCTGCCAAGTTTGAGAGCTTGCACAGGTGTATAAGTGGTTCAACCAAAGCACTCAAAACGTTGAACTGTTTCTGGAAATTCCAGAACCTGAGGCTAAAGAGGCAAAGGGGTCTTCAAAAAGTTTTTGAAGGTAATTGTAGTGTAATTTCCGCTAATCCACTATTCACCCCCCCCTCTAGTGGTGCTATACAGGTCCAACACCAAAGTGGTAAGAGAGTGGAAAGAACCGAAAGCGGAGGAGTGTTCATAGCTTATTTTTTTTACTAATCCCTTAACGTTTGCTTGTCTTTGTGTTAGTTTGCTTCTTTCTTTTTCCTTTTTTCGTTTAATTCCTTAGGTATAATGGAGAGCAGCAATCATTCCGCATCTAGCAAGTCAAAAGAGGCCGAAACTGTTGACAACACGCAAAACAAATGCTGGAGATGCTTAAGAAACTCATGCATGACAATGAGGTAATTAAGCATCGCTTGGAAGACGTGGAGCGAAGCTACAAAACGAGTGATGGTCAAGGAACAAGCAGGGCCGTTCCTCTACCACAACCAAGGCGCCATCCCCCAGAAAAAGTTGAGGATGACAATCTTAGACCACCACACACCGAAGCAAGAAGGTTTGTTCCTCCTACACAACCAAGAAGGTACGTTCCAAGAAGGTACAATGACGATTACATTCCATAGAGCATGATGACTATGACTTTGATGACCACCCTCCCCGTGGTTACCAAAGATGCCAAATCCTCTTTCCCCGCAAGATGATGATTTTCTTAAAACCAAAATAAATATTCCCACGTTTTTTAAAAGTAATGTGGAGGAATATTTAGAATGGGAAACGAAAGTGGATTTGATCTTTTCTTGTAGCAATTATAGTGAATTGCAAAAAGTGAGGTATGCTTCTTCTATTGAGTTTTCTGGTTATGCACTTAATTGGTGGACGAATTTGTGTCGAAATAGAACTAAGACGAGACAACCTCCAATTGCTACTTGGGAAGAAATGAAGTTTGAAATGAGACAACGTTTTATTCCAAACAATTATGAGAGTTCTATTTTCACGAGTTTGCACAACTTACGTCAAGGTTCCAAAAGTGTAGACGAGTACTATAAAGAGTTAGAAATTTTGTTGGAAAGGTCTAACTTGCAGGAACCTGAAGAGGCCACCAAAGCTCGTTTCTTACATGGTTTAAACAGGGAGATTACGCAAAGGGTTGATCTTCAACCTTATCTCGACCTCACCACCATGGTACATATGGCTAAAAAGATTGAAACGCAATTAAAGGTATGTAATTCCTCCACTTTCAATTCCAATTATCATACTAATCAGTCTTCGTCAAGGTTTTCCAGCAAGCCTTCAGGAACGGGAAGTTCACGGCCTACAGGAGGCCAAGCACGTGACCAAGGTGTGTCACAAAGAATGGACAATCGTGTGCAATCCACACAAAGGAGAGATGAACGCACCTAACAAAGGGCTCCTACCGGAAATTCTTCTGATCCCTCAAACAGGTTTCAAGACATTAAATGCTATAAATGTCAAGGACGTGGTCGCATAGGAAAGAGTGTCCTAATGCAAAACGAATCATGTTAATTGACGAGACCAACGAATATGTGTCTGAGTCCGAGCATGAAAACGAGTCTGAGCATGATAATAAAATTGAACCTGAAGAGGATCTAGGCGCATTAGATGATTTTGACACTAAGGAGTTTTTGTTGTGCGTAGAGCTTTAAATGCATATCCGAAATTAGATGATCACGAACAACATAGAGAAAACATTTTCCATATTCATTGCATGATAAATGGTAAAGTATGCACCATGATCATTGATTCCGGTTCTTGTGCGAATGTGGCTAGCATCGAATTAGTAAGAAAACTGAATTTGCCTATGACTAATCATCCGCATCCTTACAAACTTGCATGGCTAAATGACGGTGCGGTGAAGTTAGCATAAGTAAACAAGTTTTGATTTCTCTTAGCATTGGTAGTTACAAAGATGATGTTTTATGTGATGTCGCACCAATGCATGCTAGCCATATCTTACTTGGTAGGCCATGGCAATTTGATCGACATGTGACATATGATGGTTATTTGAATCGTTATTCTTTCAAATTGAATGGCAAATTGTACAAACTGCATGCACTTCCACCACACAAAGTCCACGAGGATCACCAACGCATGTCTAAGTCTAGAGCCGATCCTAAGGAAAAAGAAGCCAAGAGAAAATTCGTGGAGTGTATGAAAAGTGAGAACAAAAAAACACGAGAGCAAGGGAAAAGAGGTAGTGCCCCTAAGTGTCAACGAGTCCAAAAAGAAGTGTGTGTATTTCGCAAAGAAAGAGAGGTCACACGCGCACTTTATAACAACCAAACTGCCCTCATCATCATCCCAAAGTCGTGTCACCTTGCCCTTGAAGAACTCCCACCAAACTTACCTACCTCAGTTGTGTCCCTTATAAGATAAGCAAGTAGCTTACAAGCAAGGAGGTGACAGCACCCATGTCAAATTCAGAATTGTTCTTCACGTTAACATGGATGTATAAGCTGCTCAAAGCTTTAACCAATAGGAAGAAGTCTTGCAAATGTTCAAACCAATCACAATCAAGTTGAAGACAAGTAAGCAAGCTGCACAAAGATTCATCCAATCAACTCCTTTGAAGAGGACGGCTGGTTTAAGCTTAATTGGTTTGAAAATTCAAAGCCTAACTTACAACCAATCAAAGGGAGTTCAAACCAAGCTGCTCAATGCATTATCCAATCAAAACTTTGGCTGAAAACAAGAAGGAAGAAACGGCAAGCAACCAGATTTCTTGGAACCAAAATTGTTCAAAAAGCAAGCATGTTATTCCTAGTCTTGTACTTTGTACTTTAAACTTTGTACCTTGTAATTTTCGTTTGTTATAAGTAGCATAGGAAGCTGAATGTACAAACAACCACAATTCAAACATATTTAAATCAAAAATTTCCTTTAAGGAATTCTCAACTTTTCTAGTTGAAGTTTAAAACCACTAACGGTTTTTTCCAAGTTCAAAGCCTAGAACTTGTTAGTATTTACTTCGTTTTTGGTTTACAGCATCTTAGGGTCTCAATGAGGTTTTAGATGTGTTGGAATGCCAAAGAGGAAGAGGTTTTGGTATAAATTGAGCCAAGAACAAACGGTTACAGTTCAAGGGGTGTCATTGTGATGTTCTTTGCCATAGCTGAGGTTCAAATCAATTTGGAATAGAGGACAAAGTCTTGGAAACGTTTTTCTAGCCTTTATTTGGCTCATCAATTGGTATCAGAGCTTTGGTTAGTCTTCTATTCATGTTTACATTGTTTAAACTTGCATATGAATGATGCTGCCCAAATCGTGTAGTGAATTTTTTTATGTCCGTTTAGAGCCTGTTAGTTTAGGTAGTTAGTTTATGTTTTGAAGTGTTATTAGATAGTTTACAATAGTTTGGTAACTTAGTTTTGTTGTGATATCATGTTTGAATGATTGCAAAATGCATATGTGAGCATGTAGATTGTTGTGAAATATTGCAAAATGCATATGTGAGCATGTATGTGTGTATAACGTTTAAAGTATATGTGTGCATGAGATTGAATTTATGAGCTAGAATTATGAGCTAGAATTTATGAGCTAAATGTGAAATTGATTGAATGAATCAAGATTGAACGAGTTTGACTAAGATCATGAGATTGAACTTGGCCAATTCAATCACATGTCTAAATCAAGATATGTTCAAACTGATCTTAGATGATATATGCCAATACATGTTAATTATATGATCTAACCAAGCCTTGAAGTCACATGACTTACAATATAAGGCAAATTGCTCGGTTTAGTATCCTATTGCAGGTTTTGGTTCATATCTTGAGCAAATGAACTCCAAATTGAGTCATTCAAAAGCCCACATGATCCTTATTCAATTTAGAATCTAATTGTCTGAGGAGAAGCATGCTTGACACGGATAAAACTGAGTTGACACGGTGGTGAAGCTTATTGATCTTTATAAGGGTTATTTTGGTAATTTCACCATTTGGACTTCTCATTCTTATTTGGTCTTCTTCCAACGATTTATATGATCATATGACACATTTATAAGTCATGTCACATCATGGCAAAAATGAATCTGGAGCAGCACCATGTCTAGGTTCATCCTAGGACAAAATTCCTATTTTTGTGCTAAGGGGTATTCTGGTCTCTTCACTTGCCAATGGATCTTCTACGTGTTATATATTGTTTATATGATGTTTATATGTGTTTATGTCACATATGGTACGTGCCCTATATTTATGGAAATGGGCAGCATGGTATCTCAAATGGAATTCTTATGGTTATCACATATATGGTTTTCTTGGAATTCTTGGCATTCTTCATATGGTATTCTATGCTACATGTTGAAGACATAAATGACTATATATTATATGTGTGCACACGGATATTGACGGATATGGCGCACTAAACTTTCAGCTTTTGAACAAGTCAAGGCAAGTTGAAATAAATCCTATTTTGGTGCTGATTTCAAGTGACTATTCTTGCATTATTACAACGGCTATCTTGGCTCAAAAATGGAGCAAAATTTCGTATACTATGGTCAAGATTCAGGTTATAATGTGTGACAAAAACAAGTCCTACAATGTAGCAAATTTGAAGCAAAAGTCTCTCAACCAAAGCCATATGCAACGGCTATATGATTGAAGACCAAGTCAAGCTGATTTCTCTCTATCTTTAGCTACATTCCAACGTCTATTTGACATTCAAAATGAGGAGCCAAATTTGTTCAAAACACATGCCAATTCAGCTGCACACATGGCAAGTTATTACAACATGGACATTGCTGATTGGAGCTGCCTTTTTAACGTTCAAATGAAGTCATTTTCCACCTCATTCCAACGTTTATAATGGGATAAAGTTCAGTTGGAAGACCAATCAAAGCATCAAAAGATCAACTTATTTTGAAAGTCAAATGCTGAATTGGATAGCTAGGAAAAGTGCTGATTTTTCTCCATCTCAACCCAGCTCCAACGTCTACTTTGAGGAGCCTTTAGGCTGTCCTCTGGCTATAAATAGCTCCAAAGGTGAAGAGTTAATAAAGTGCACCAACGAAAAAACAAAAGAAAAGCAAGCAAGACATTCAGCTCTTTGTCTCCATTCTTCTCTTCTACTCTTCTATATTGAAGAACACATTTGCAGCAAGCTTTATGATTGTATAGTTCTTCATTCTTGTCATTTTCAACACCTTTTAACCGACAATTGTAAGGGAGAAGTGGTGTTATAAGCTTCCTCCTTAGAGGTGAGCAAAAGGTGCAATTTAGGTTGGCAAGTGTGAAACAACTAGTTGCTGTTGTTTTGGTGAAGTCTTTTTGAAGAAGTTGGGTGAAAAGCTTCTTCCTTTGGCTGTTGTAAGGTGACTTTGGTGTTTGGTGTTAGTGAAATCCAAGAGAAGGTGTCTCTTGGGACTGGAGTAGGTCACATTGACCGAACCAGGATAATTCCTTGTGTTCTTTACTTATTTCCTGCACTTACTGTTTTCTGCCTGCGAATTACACTAACTTGGCCGCATAATTGAACAAGCAAACAGTCTTAGAATTGCATGAATTTTGGATATATATACTTCAATGTGGTTAACTTTCAGTAGCCGCAAGAATCACTAAATTCTAAGGAGTTTAGCATATTCAAATCGTCTTCACAAAATTGTGCTACATTCTGTGAAACAATTCTGACCAGTGTGCAAACTTGTTCAATTTGAATAGGTTATCCTGCGAATCTTGAAGTGAGCCCTTATATCAAATTAAAACTCGAATCTCATAAGGTTTAATTTGACATAAGATTTCATCAAAATAGCACGGGTAGATTTTGAGATATCATCGTTTGAAGTTAAGCTAACATTCTGCCTGAAACTGCCAGAATTGCACACTTTACTTTTCTTGCTTATTTGAACGTGCTAACTTGCTTGAATTGATTGAATTTTTTATGACATAATATAAACATCCTAAACTTGATCTCTGCCAAGTTTTGAGAGCTTGCACAGGTGTATAAGTGGTTCAACCAAAGCACTCAAAACATTGAACTGTTTCTGGAAATTCCAGAATCTGAGGCTAAAGAGGCAAAGGGGTCTTCAAACAAGTTTTTGAAGGTAATTGTAGTGTAATTTCCGCTAACCCACTATTCACCCCCCCCCTCTAGTGGTGCTATACAGGTCCAACAATTGTTATCAGAGCAAGGTTGAGCACCATATTCTTATTTGAGCTGAAAACAGTTTACACTCCAAGTTGCAACAGTTGCTGGAAATTTCTGGTTGTCTTATATTCTTCATATTTGGTTCTACAACAAGGTGACACTTTCTTTCCTTCTTATAAGTGTTTTAAACGTTTTCTCACACACTAAGAAGCATGTCTAAGTCACACATGAAAATAGAATTAGAAGGCATGTCCACACAAAGACCACCTCTTTTTGATGGAGAAAGAAACTTTAGTCATTGGAAACTTAGGATGAAATTGTTCTTAATGGCTATTGATATAGACTTGTGGTCTATCATTGAAGATGGACCTTATGTGCCTACTAAGCATGTTATAATTGATGGCTTATCACAAGAAGTTGAGAAATATAGAAAAGATTGGAGTGATGAAGATAAAAGAAAATGAGTCTTAATGCTAAAGCAATGCAATTATTGTTGAATGGTTTAAGTAGAAGTGAATCTGCCTATGTCTCTTCATGTTTAAGTGCAAAGGATATGTGGAAATGTCTTGAAATGAAGCATGAAGGAACTAATCAAGGTAAAGGAATCAAAGATTAACATGTTAATGACTACACTTGAAACATTTCATTTACTGCCTAATGAATCAATTGTTGATATGGATTTAAGGCTTACAAACTTATACAACTCACTTGAATCACTTGGTAAAACGTTTTTGATGAAAGAAAAAAGTGCAAAAAGTTTTGAGAAGTTTGCCAATTGAATGGGATGCCAAAGTTAGTGCCATTGAAGAAAGCAAAGATCTTTCTCAAATAAAACTTGATGAATTGATAGGCTCTTTAAAAGTTTATGAAAACAAGTTGAATATAAGAAAGGCTGATGATGATGCTTGATGATGATGCAACTCGTAACAAGTCTAATCACTTGCATTGTAACAAATGAACCGAAACATCTAATCAAGCCGAGTATGAAAGTGATGATGAAAGTGATGAAGAAGACATAATGTTGTTAGCTAGGCGTTTAAGGAAGTTTTTCAAGAAAAGACCAACTAAAGACAAGCAAAATCAGCTGCCCCTATCAATGTGAAATCTAACAAACAAGATGGTAAATGGTATGATAAAGAACTTAAGTGTTATGAATGTGGCAAACAAGGACACATATCATATGATTGTCCAAACAAGAACAAAAACCGTGACATGGATGAAAAGACAAGGACAAAAACTAGAGTAGAAACCTATGCAAAAGGAGGAAGAAAAGCTCTCAAGGCAAGCACTTGGGATGACACAATCTTCATCCGAATCCGAGGAAGAACCTGAAGTTGCACAAACTGTTTGGCTTCAAAGTCTACAAATGAGGGTAACATTCGATTCTGACTCTGAATGTGATTTTACTCAAGATGAATTGTTGGATGAATTGAAAGTTGCATGATAGATAAAGAAGCTATCCAAGGAGAAGAAAAGAATAGTTGAGGAGAAGAACAAGTTGGAGACGTCTAACTTGAATCTAACTTCTCAACTAGAAGTTCTTCAACTTGAATCATCTAACACTATTAGTTCAATGCAAAATCAGATTAAGGAAACTTAAGAACAAACATGAAAATGTGCAATGTGTGCAATGTGTTGATTACAACGTTTTAAAGTCTAAATTACATGAAATACAAACTGAATTTGAATCATTAAAAGCATGCAACCTAGGCTTGAACAAATCTTTAGAACAATTTAAGGATGGTTCCAACATGTTAGACACTCTTATTGCATCTCAAAAGCATGGAAATGACAAACAAGGTCTTGGATATGTTAAAGAAGCTGAATACACACCTAAGGAAACAACATTTGTATCATCTTCAACCAACATGAAATATAGGCCAAATGCATTTAGAAATAAACCTATTCTGCCCACACCACCCTTCATCACAAAGATTGCAAAATGCATCAACATATAGGAAGGTAAATACACCTAGAAACCATGCTTACATGTATACAAGAATGCCTAAACAAAGTAGTATGCAATCTGCTCAAGTTATGCCTTATATGCAACAACATGCTTATGTGAAGAACATGACATATTCTCGGCCTAAATCAGTTTACAACACACGGCCTAGACACACACAACATCTTGCGTATACACGGCCAAGATATAACTCAATACATGGCAACATTCAAATGCATATAGAACTTACAATGCTTATTCAACTAGACATAAATGTGCAGCCCCTTTTCTATCATATTCTATGTATCAAAATCCACTATTTGATCATTATATGCAACATGATTTTAACATTTCAAAACCAAGAAAGGTTGTTCAAGTTTGGGTACCTAAAGGTACACTAACATGAACTTAACTTGTCTAACCTTGAAAGGACCCAAAATCAAAGGGTACCTAAGTTGTTATTTACATTTGTAGGTACATAACATCAAAGAAAGACAAGTGGCTGGTTATAACAACAAAGAAGATGAAAGAACAAAACCAATTGGATAGTTGATAGTGGTTGCTCAAGACATATGACGGGCAACAAAAATTTGTTTAGCACACTTAAGAACGTTGCAAAAGGTGGCAAAGTTACCTTTGGAGACAACAACCAAGGCCAAATAATTGGCAAAGGCAAGGTTGGTGATCCAAACAAGTTTGAGATCAAAACGTCCTACTTGTAAGTAACCTAACCTTTGAGCTTTTAAGTGTTTCTCAACTATGTGACAACAACTTGAATGTTCTCTTCTCCTCCACTTCTTGTAAGATAATGGATAAAAACAATCAAGTTGTGTTAAAAGGAAAACGTGAAGGAAACATATATGTGCTTAACATGGATGATATGCTAAGTAGTAACACAAAATGTCTTGTTTCATATGAATCTGATCCCAATCTTTGGCATAGACGTTTAGGACACATTGGTATATCAACCTTAGAAAAACTACACGCTAAAAGTCTTGTTAAAGGATTGCCTAAACTTAACTTGAATGATTTTCAACTATGTGAATCTTGTATCAAAGGCAAACATGTTAGAGAATCCCTTAAGCCTAAAACCGAGGTCACAACATCAAGAATACTAGAACTCTTGCATATAGACTTATTTGGTCCATGTAGAACAAGAAGCTTAGGTGGAAGTTATTATGTATGTGTAATAGTTGATGATTTCTCAAGATATACTTGGACATTGTTTCTTGCTTCAAAAGATGAAAGTGCATCATCTATAGCTAATCTAATTAGACAACTTGAAAATGAACATGAATCACATGTTATTAAGATAAGGAGTGATAGAGGTGGTGAGTTTAAAAATAGTGAATTAATCAAATTCTGTAATGAAAAGGGCATAAAACATGAATTCTCCCCACCAAGAACTCCTCAACTTAATGGTGTAGTTGAAAGAAAGAATAGGACTATTCAAGAAGTAGCAAGAACAATGATGGTAGAAAACAAAGTACCTAAATTCTTATGGGCTGAAGCAGTAAACACTTCAAGTTATATGATCAACAGACTATCAATAAGAAAGAAATTGAATAAAAACACCATTTGAAATCTTAAATGGACGACTCCCAAAAGTAAAATACTTAAAAGTCTTTGGTTGTAAATGCTTTGTATTGAACACAAAAGATAACTTAGATAAGTTTGATCCTAAGTCTGATGAACATATATTTGTGGGATATTCAATGAACTCTAAAGCATATAGATGTTATAATGCACAAACAAGAAAGATAGTTGAATCTATACATGTGAAGTTCAATGAAAATGCATATCTCCAAACAAGTAATCAACATGAAATCTATGTACCAAATGATCAAATACTTCATGATGAAGATGAACTTATCCTACCACCTACAAATGATCAAATTGAAACACCAAATCAAACTCTTGAAATGCATGAAGTTCAAACTCCCCCTACACAAGAACGTAATGAAGAAAATGTGCCTAACCAACCTATTGAACATCATGAACCTATTGAAGATGCACAACCAAGTAATTGGTGGCAAATAAGAGATAAACAAAAGCATCCTCAAGAACTTATCATAGGAGATGTAAATCAAGGGGTTAGAACACGTAGGCAAATAGATCCTAATGAATATGATCAATGGCATGCACTTATATCCCAAACTGAACCCAAGAATGTGAATGATGCCTTAAACGATGCATATTGGATAGATGCAATGCATGAAGAGTTAAACCAATTTGAAAGAAACAATGTGTGGGATTAGTACCTAAACCCGAGGATAAATCAATCATTGGAACTAAATGGGTGTTTAGGAACAAAATGAATGAACAAGGGGTTGTAGTAAGAAATAAAGCAAGACTTGTAGCTCAAGGATATAATCAAGAAGAGGGTATTGATTACGATGAAACATTTGCCCCCGTAGCAAGATTAGAATCCATACGCCTCTTATTAGCTTTTGCATGTTATAATAACATCAAATTATTCCAAATGGATGTTAAGAGTGCATTCTTAAATGGCTATATCCAAGAAGAAGTTTTTGTTAAACAACCACCAGGCTTTGAAGATCCAAAGAACCCTAATCATGTATATAAACTTAAGAAAGCCTTATATGGTTTGAAACAAGCCCCCCGTGCATGGTATGAAAGATTGCCAACTTTTTACTAAGTAACAACTTTCAAAGAGGAACCATAGATAGTACCTTATTCTTGAAAAAGAAAGACAAAGATTTGCTTGTAATACAAATATATGTAGATGACATAATCTTTGGTTCAACTAATCCTAACTTAGTAAAAGACTTTGAAGATTGTATGAAGTCTGAGTTTGAAATGTCTATGGTTGGTGAATTAAACTATTTCTTAGGCTTGCAAATAAAACAAACATCAAGTGGTATTCATATCAATCAAGCCAAATACATAAGAGATATGATAAAGAAATTCAACTTTGAAAACTTGAAACCATCTCCAACACCAATGTGTACTTCAACAAAATTAGACAAAGATGAAAATGGTGTTGCATTTGATATGATTGGTTCATTGCTATATCTAACTGCTAGTAGACCTGATATTATGTTTGCAGTATGTATGTGTGCAAGATTTCAAAGTATGCCTAAGTTGTCACACTTTAAAGCTGTAAAAAGAATATTTAGATATCTTCAACATACACCAACATTAGGCTTATGGTATGATAGACAATCTAGTCTAAGTCTACATGCATATTCAGATGCAGATTATGGTGGATGTAGAGTAGATAGAAAGAGCACTAGTGGAACATGTCAATTCCTAGGAAACTCACTAATATCTTGGTTTTCAAAGAAACAATCTAGTGTTGCACTTTCTACTACTGAAGCAGAATATATGGCTTTAAGTCTATGTTGTACTCAACTATTGTGGATTAAACAACAACTTTCAGACTTTGAAATACAAGTAAATAATATCCCCATCTATTGTGATAGTACAAGTGCTATAAATTTGTCTAAAAACCCTGTACTACACTCTAAGGCAAAGCATATAGAAGTATGTTATCATTTTCTCCGTGATCATGTTAATCTTGGACATATACACATTGAACATGTTAGAACTGATCAACAAGTAGCTGACATATTCACTAAACCCCTTAATCAAGCTATCTTTGAGAATTTACGTGCAAGACTTGGATTAATTGCTCACACCTGACTCCTACACCGTGCACATAGTTCAGTCTTTTGCATAATTTACAAAATTAAGGGGGGAGAGACATATGTATATCATGTTAAGGGGGAGATAACACATTACACATTAAAAGGGAGAGAGATGTTACATGTTAAGGGGGAGATAACACATTAAGGGGGGAGCAGCTTAACTTGATTTAAAGAGAAGCTTACACTTGATTTAGATGCTTAATTGATTTAGATGCTTAATATACACATATGTGGGGGTAATTTTGCAAATCATCAAAAGGGGGAGATTGTTGTGATATATCATGTTTGAATGATTGCAAAATGCATATGTGAGCATGTAGATTGTTGTGAAATATTGCAAAATGCATATGTGAGCATGTATGTGTGTATAACGTTAAAGTATATGTGTGCATGAGATTGAATTTATGAGCTAGAATTTATGAGCTAAATGTGAAATTGATTGAATGAATCAAGATTGAACGAGTTTGACTAAGATCATGAGATTGAACTTGGCCAATTCAATCACATGTCTAAATCAAGATATGTTCAAACTGATCTTAGATGATATATATGCCAATACATGTTAATTATATGATCTAACCAAGCCTTGAAGTCACATGACTTACAATATAAGGCAAATTGCTCGGTTTAGTATCCTATTGCAGGTTTTGGTTCATATCTTGAGCAAATGAACTCCAAATTGAGTCATTCAAAAGCCCACATGATCCTTATTCAATTTAGAATCTAATTGGCTGAGGAGAAGCATGCTTGACACGGATAAAAACTGAGTTGACACGGTGGTGAAGCTTATTGATCTTTATAAGGGTTATTTTGGTAATTTCACCATTTGGACTTCTCATTCTTATTTGGTCTTCTTCCAACCGATTTATATGATCATATGACACATTTATAAGTCATGTCACATCATGGCAAAAATGAATCTGGAGCAGCACCATGTCTAGGTTCATCCTAGGACAAAATTCCTATTTTTGTGCTAAGGGGTATTCTGGTCTCTTCACTTGCCAATGGATCTTCTAGCGTGTTATATATTGTTTATATGATGTTTATATGTGTTTATGTCACATATGGTACGTGCCCTATATTTATGGAAATGGGCAGCATGGTATCTCAAATGGAATTCTTATGGTTATCACATATATGGTTTTCTTGGAATTCTTGGCATTCTTCATATGGTATTCTATGCTACATGTTGAAGACATAAATGACTATATATTATATGTGTGCACACGGATATTGACGGATATTGGCGCACTAAAACTTTCAGCTTTTGAACAAGTCAAGGCAAGTTGAAATAAATCCTATTTTGGTGCTGATTTCAAGTGACTATTCTTGCATATATTACAACGGCTATCTTGGCTCAAAAATGGAGCAAAATTTCGTATACTATATGGTCAAGATTCAGGTTATAATGTGTGACAAAAACAAGTCCTACAATGTAGCAAATTTGAAGCAAAAGTCTCTCAACCAAAGCCATATGCAACGGCTATATGATTGAAGACCAAGTCAAGCTGATTTCTCTCTATCTTTTAGCTACATTCCAACGTCTATTTGACATTCAAAATGAGGAGCCAAATTTGTTCAAAACACATGCCAATTCAGCTGCACACATGGCAAGTTATTTACACATGGACATTGCTGATTGGAGCTGCCTTTTAAACGTTCAAATGAAGTCATTTTCCACCTCATTCCAACGTTTATAATGGGATAAAAGTTCAGTTGGAAGACCAATTCAAAGCATCAAAAGATCAACTTATCTTGAAAGTCAAATGCTGAATTTGGATAGCTAGAAAAGTGCTGATTTTTCTCCATTCTCAACCAGCTCCAACGTCTACTTTGAGGAGCCTTTAGGCTGTCCTCTTGGCTATAAATAGCTCCAAAGGTGAAGAGTAAAAGTGCACCAACGAAAAACAAAAGAAAAGCAAGCAAGACATTCAGCTCTTTGTCTCCATTCTTCTCTTCTACTCTTCTATATTGAAGAACACATTTGCAGCAAGCTTTATGATTGTATAGTTCTTCATTTCTTGTCATTTCAACACCTTTTAAACGACATATTGTAAGGGAGAAGCTGGTGTATAAAGCTTACTCCTTAGAGGTGAGCAAAAGGTGCAAAGGTTGCAAAGGTGAAACAAACTAGTTGCTGTTTGTTTTGGTGAAGTCTTTTGAAGAAGTTGGTGAAAAGCTTCTTCCTTTGGCTTTGTAAGGTGACTTTGGTGTTTGGTGTTTAGTGAAATCCAAGAGAAGGTGTCTCTTGGGACTGGAGTAGGTCACATTGACCGAACCAGGATAATTCCTTGTGTTCTTTACTTATTTCCTGCACTTACTGTTTTCTGCCTGAGAATTACACTAACTTGGCACGCATAATTGAACAAGCAAACAGTCTTAGAATTGCATGAATTTTGGATATATTATACTTCAATGTGTTAGCTTTCAGTAGCCGCAAGAATCACTAAATTCTAAGGAGTTTAGCATATTCAAATCGTCTTCACAAAATTGTTGGCTACATTCTGTGAACAATTCTGACCAGTGTGCAAAACTTGTTCAATTTGAATAGGTTATCCTGCGAATCTTGAAGTGAGCCTTATATCAAATTAAACTAGACATCATAAGGTTTAATTTGACATAAGATTCATCAAAATAGCACGGGTAGATTTTGAGATATCATCGTTTGAAGTTAAGCTAACATTCTGCCTGAAACTGCCAGAATTGCACACTTTACTTTTCTTGCTTATTTGAACGTGCTAACTTGCTTGGAATTGATTGAATTTTTTATGACATACTATAAACATCCTAAACTTGATCTCTGCCAAGTTTGAGAGCTTGCACAGGTGTATAAGTGGTTCAACCAAAGCACTCAAAACATTGAACTGTTTCTGGAAATTCCAGAATCTGAGGCTAAAGAGGCAAAGGGGTCTTCAAACAAGTTTTTTGAAGGTAATTGTAGTGTAATTTCCGCTAACCCACTATTCACCCCCCCCTCTAGTGGTGCTATACAGGTCCAACAAGTTTTTAGTAGCAAAAAACCGAAACACCACAAAAAGAACTTAGACTAGACTTAAGTGTGATAGAATCTGTTTGTGTAGTTTAGATTAAAAACCGTGTGTAACTATTGTTCTTGTTCAATCTAGCTTAGATAATGTTCATTAGACCCTAATCTAGAAGTTTAAATGGTAGTTTAGATAAGTCCTTAAAACAGAAAACTTGAACACAAAATTAGAATAGTTGATAGTTTAGTTTGTAATCAAGTTGTTAAATTCTGTTTTTAGTAGTTGTGTGCAAACTGTTTTAGACGTTTTAGTTGCTGCCTTATTTAGCTTGGTTAGACTAGTTTACAACAATAGTTTAAAGGTTTAGTTGGTTGTTTAGTTTAGTACAAGAGAACCGAAAACTAAGAACAAAAAAAGGTAGTTTTAGTTAACTATGTTTGCTGCCTAGTTCTAGTTGATATACGTGTGTTAAGTAGAATACAAAGACTTGCATCTAGTATCATCTAGTTTAGAAACTGATTGCATCATACAAACGAAAACCAAAACAAACAAGTAGAATAGATAACTTAAAAACAAAACAAACAAGTTAGCTAGTTTGCATCAAAACTGATTTCCATTAGTTGTTAGAGTAATCAGCCCTTATAATTGCATTTAGAAACAACTAAGTTGCATTTAGCTATCTTAACATTAGTTAGATCATTTGCATCAAAAACAGAAAATTGCCAAAAAAACCGTGTGTTTAGAACAACTCTTTAAAGCTCATTTGAAATCTTGGTGAATGCTAATAGCTATATCTTTTTGTTGATTCAATTGTTTCAAACAACTTGTTGGACTTAGATACATCCTGGAAGTTAGGAATTGTTTAAGCCCCACACTGTTAAAGAGCTATCCAATTGTTGTTTTAGATCAATTTCTGAACTTACCTTGCACTATATCAATTTGAACTTCTTGTAATTGTGAATTGATTTTCTCACTACATAGTGTTTAGCCGTGTTATGTACGAGAAACTTCAAATTCCAAATACAACAAACCTGTGCAATTGAAGGCCGTGAGCAATGACTCATGTAGGCCGTGAGGAGTAGTCTCACAACAATCAAGCAAACCCCCCCCCCAAAGAAAGAAAATTAAGCTTGATTGAGAAATACACGAGAGAAAAGCCAATATTTGTCAACAAGTAAGAGGCAAGACAAGAGAGAATTGCACAAGAAAGAAAGTGAGGAAAAGCCCAAAGTTGAACATTGCAAAAGGGAAATTCCTGCGCAAAGCTCAAAAGAAAGAAAGTTCCCAAAAGAACCAAAGTGTTGTAGTTTTGAAATATTGAAAGTTTCTAAAGCAAACCCTTGCTGACACTTTGTTTGTGTGCTTTTACTTTCACTTTACTTCAATTGATAATTGCATATGCTGTAAAGTAAATTGAGGGATTGTCTTAAACAACCCCGTAGATTTTATTCAGCCAGAACAACAATTTGACTTCTGTGATTTTCTTGAATCCTTAGGAGAAATAATCCAAATTGCTGTTTTTAAACAATTGTCAACATAAAGTAGAGTATTTGCATCTTGTCAATATTTTAATTGGCTTTTGAGATTGTTTTCTGAATCATGGGTCCCCAACAGAAAGATAATGATGAGCCAAATGAAGGCTAGAAAAACGTTCCTAGGACTTTGTCTTCTAATCCAAACTGATTTGAACCTCGGCTATGGCAAAGAACATCACAATGACACCCCTTGAACTGTAACCGTTTGTTCTTGGCTCAATTTATGCCAACACCCTCTTCCTCTTTGGCATTCCAACACATCTAAAACCTCATTGAGACCCTAAGATGCTGTAAACCAAAAATGAAGTGAATACTAACAAGTTCTAGGCTATGAACATGAAAGAAAACCGTTTAGTGGTTTAAACTTCAACTAGAAAAGTTGAGAATTCCTTAAAGGAAATTTTGATTGAAATATGTTTGAATTGTTGTTGTTTGTACATTCAGCTTCCTATGCTACTTATAACAAACGAAAATTACAAGGTACAAAGTTTAAAGTACAAAGTACAAGACTAAAAATAAGATGCTTGCTTTTGAACAATTTTCGGTTCCAGAAGCTGGTTTGCTTTGCCGTGTATTCCTTGCTAGTTTTCAGCCAAAGTTTTGATTGGATAATACACTGAGCAGCTTTCTTTGGATTTGCATTTGATTGGTTGTAAGTTAGGCTTTGAATTTTCAAACCAATTAGCCATAAATCAGCCGTCCTTCTTCAAAGAGTTTGATTGGATCATTTGTTGTGCAGCTTGCTTGCTTTTCTAAAACTTTGTTTTGATTGTTTGAACATTTGCAAGACTTCTTCCAATTGGTTCATGATTTGAGCAGCTTGTACATCCCTTGTTTGCGTGGAGAAGAATTCAGATTTTGACATGGGTGCTTGTCACCTCCTTGCTTGTAAGCTACTTGCTTATCACCTCCTTGCTTGGACAAAAATTCAGGTTCTAATTGCATTTTCAAGCTAAGTACGTGTACCTGAAAGACAAGGCAATAATACAACACAAACTATCCTAAAACAAGGTTAACCAACCAACAATATTAAAAAGAAGAAACTAAAGATATGTACAACATGCTTTTGATACAACTAGATCAAAGCTTGTATCATATAAACCCAATGGACATCATCTCTGCTTGGTTCATCCTCTTCATGCCTATAAAGAAATGATTCAACACAATGCAACAACTTCTTAGCCATACTCCATGTTATGGGACCTGTGCGGGGCAGTGAGGTGTCATCATCAGTGTTTGTATCCATAAGGTTAGGTTGTAGTTCATCATTCCCTCCCACTTGAGAAGGATTCGTCCTCGAATCTGAATCAATACTAAATGGAGAAAGGTCAGCATCATTAAAAGTTTTAGAGATAGGACCATACCTTTCTTCAGGAAGATCGAGAACATAGGCATTATCACCAAGCCGTTTCAACAATTTGAAACGGTCCATCACCTCTTGGCTTCAACTTTGACTCCCTTTCCTTAGGGAATCTTTCTTTCCTCAAGTGTAACCAAACAAGATCACCAGGCTCAAATATAACAACTTTACGATTTCCTGTTGGCTCTATTGGCATACACTTTATTCTTAGCTTCAAGTTGTGACTTAACCTTTTCATGCAATTCTTTCACAAGTTTTGCTTTTCGTTCACCATCTAAACTAACACGTTCATGAACAGGTATGGGAACAAGATCAAGCGGGGACAAAGGGTTTTAAAGCCATAAACAACCTCAAAAGGAGAGAATGCAATGTTCCACTATGAACAACTCTATTGTATGCAAACTCAATATAAGATAAGCAGTCTTTCCCAATTCTTTAAGTTCTTTTGAATGACAACACGTAACAGTTGAGACAAAGTTCTATTAACAAACTTCAGTTTGACCATCGGTTTGTGGGTGAGCAGTTGTAGAAAATAACAATTTTAGTACCAAGTTTACTCCACAAAACACTCCAAAAATGACTTAGAAACTTTGTATCTCTATCACTAACAATTGTACGTAGCATGCCATGCAATCTAACAATCTCCTTAAAGAACAAATCAGCAATATGAATAGCCTCATCAACTTTCTTACATGCAATGAAATGCGCCATTTTGGAAAATCTATCAACAACAACAAAGATGCTATCTTTACCAGTTTTGGATCGAGGCAATCCCAATACAAAGTCCATAGAAAGATCAGTCCAAGGTGAGCTTGGAACAGATAAGGGAGTGTACAATCCATGTGGTTGTGTTCTAGATTTTGCTTGTTTGCAAGTAATACATTGGTCACATACCTTATCAACATGTGCTTTCATATGCGGCAAGAAGAAATGCTCCTTAAGTGTTTCCAAAGTTTTTAACGAGCCAAAATGACCCATTAAACCTCCTCCATGAGCTTCTTTTATCAACAACTCTCTTAATGAACACATTGGTACACATAACTTATGTTCTTTAAACAAATAACCATCATGCAAGTAATATTTAGCAAAAGGTGAATCAATGCATGCTTGATAGATAGAACTAAAGTCATGATCAGAATGATACATCTCTTTGATAGACTCAAAACCAAACATGTTACATGAAAGAGTAGTAATCAAAGTATAGCGACGAGATAATGCATCAGCAACAACATTTTCTTTTCCTTGCTTATACTTGATCACATAAGGGAATTGTTCAATGAATTCAACCCATTTGGCATGTCTTTTGTTTCAATTTTCCTTGACCTTTTAGATACTTAAGGCTTTCATGATCAGTATGAATCACAAATTCCTTAGGTTGCAGATAATGTTGCCAAGTTTGTAAAGAACGGACAAGGGCATACAATTCTTATCATAGGTTGAATAATTTATGGAAGCTCCTTTCAATTTCTCACTAAAGTAGGCAACAGGTTTGTTACCTTGATGCAATACAGCTCCAATGCCAACTCCACTGGCATCACATTCAACTTCAAACATTTCATCAAAGTTGGGCAATCTCAGGATAGGTGCAGAAGTTAGACGTTTCTTAAGTTCCTCAAAGGCTTGTTGTTGTGATTTTCCCCATTCAAAACTTACATCTTTCTTGACTAACTCATTCGAGGGTGCAGCTATGGTAGAGAAATCCTTCACAAAACATCTATAGAAGCTAGCTAATCCATGAACAACTCCTAACATCTCCAGCAGACTTAGGGGTTGGCCACTCAGTTATGGATTTAACTTTCTCTTGGTCCATTTCAATTCCTTCAGCACTAATCACAAATCCTAAGAATGTAACCTTCTCCAGACAGAAAGAACATTTCTTGAAATTAGCATACAACTTTTCTTTCTGTAGGGTTGACAAAAACAGCTCTAAGATGGATCAGATGTTCACTTAGGGTTTTGGAGAGTAGATAAGAATGTCATCAAAGTAAACTACTACAAATTTCCCTATGAATTTCCTTAAGACCTCATTCATTAACCTCATGAAAGTACTAGGGGTGTTCGTTAAACCAAAGGGCATAACTAACCACTCATACAATCCAAATTTAGTCTTAAAGGCGGTTTTCCATTCATCACCTTCCCTAATTCTCACTTGGAAATAACCTTGTTTAAGATCTACTTTGCTAAAGCATCTAGACCCATGTAACATATCCAAACATGTCATCCAACCTAGGAATAGGGTATCTATACTTCACAGTGATCTTATTGATGGCTCTACATAAGTACACATTCTCCAAGTTCCATCTTTCTTAGGGACAATGATAACAGGAACAGCACAAGGACTCATACTCTCTTTTACTTTACCTTGGGTCAATAATTCCTCAACTGTTTTTGGAATTCCTTAGTTTCCTCTGGATTGGCTCTATAGGCAGGTCTGTTTGGTAGAACAGCTCCTGGAATGAAATCTATTTGATGCTCAATGCCTCTTAGAGGTGGTAAACCTGGGGGGATCTCCTTCAGGAAACAAGCTAGAAAATTCTGAAGTAAAGATGCAACTTCACTTGGTAAAGTAGATGGTATTTCAGATGAAGAGAACAGAGCTTCTTGTAAAGCAAGATATAAATAGTTTTGTTTGAATTGATATAGCATGGAATACCTGCTTTGAGATGCAAAGAATGCACTTTTCTTGAGAGATGGTTCAGCAGAAAACTTTGATTTCTTTCAAATTGATTTGAACCTCAGCTATGGCAAAGAAAATCACAATGACACCCCTTGAACTGTAACCGTTTGTTCTTGGCTCAATTTATACCAACACCTCTTCCTCTTTGGTATTCCAACACATCTAAAACCTCATTGAGACCCTAAGATGCTGTAAACCAAAAATGAAGTGAATACTAACAAGTTCTAGGCTATGAACTCTAAAGGAAACCGTTTAAGTGGTCTTGAACTTCAACTAGAAAGTTGAGATTTCCTTAAAGGAAGTTTTGATTGAAATGTATATATGAATTGTGGTTTTTTTTTGTACATTCAGGTTCCTACCTTACTTATAACAAACGAAAATGACATAGGTACAAGGTTTAAAGTACAAGGTACAAGTCTAAAATAACATGCTTGCTTTTGAACAACTTTGGTTCCAAGAAATCTGGTTGCTTTTGCCGTGTACTCCTTGCTTTGTTTCCAGCCTTTTTCTTGATCAATTTGATTGGATAATACTTGGAGCAGCTTGCTTTGAATTAGGTTTTGATTGGTTGTGAGTTTGGCTTTGAATTTTCAAAGCAATCTTGCATGAGTCATGCCTTAAACTTCAAGGATCTGATTGGTTCATTGGTTGTGCAGGCTTGCCTACTTGTCTTCAACTTGATTGTGATTGGTTTGAACATTTGCAAGACTTCTTCCTATTGGTTAAAGCTTTGAGCAGCTTCTCCATCCTTGTGTTCAACGTGAAGAAGAATTCAGATTTGACATAGGTGCTTGTCACCACCTTGCTTGTAAGCTACTTGCTTATCCACCTCCTTGCTTGGACAAAAATTCATGGTTCCAATTGTGTTTTCAAGCTAAGTACGTTGTTACCTGAAAGACAAGGCAATAATACAACACAAACTATCCTAAAACAAGGTTAATCAACCAACAATATTAAAAAGAACAACTAAAGATATGTACAACATGCTTTGATACAACTAGATCAAAGCTTGTATCATATAAACCCAATGGACATCATCTCTGCTTGGTTCATCCTCTTCATGCCTTGTAAAGAAATGATTCAACACAATGTAACAACTCTTAGCCTACTCCTTGTTATGGGACCTGTGCGGGGCAGTGAGGGTCATCATCAGTGTTTGTATCCACAAGGTAGGCTGGAAGCTCATCATTTTCAATGTAAAGCTCTCTTTGACCTATCTTCAAAGAACCAAGCAACAAACACAAGATACACAACATATATGACATGTCCTAAGGGTTAGTTAAGACTATAAGGACATAAGAAGTAGCACTAGTGTGTGCGGGAGTTAACAGTGATATGCCATATCTTACAGAAACTAACATGTGACAATAAATGATACTGAAATATGTTGCGTTGACCCCATCGTGGGTCATCATTCCCTCCCTCTTTGAAAATGATTCGTCCTCGAATCTCAACATGGACAGAATAAGGGATAGGGGTTTAGGATGTACACGTATGCTCAACTACACCATAACCAAATAGGAACATGATAATACAAATGGTTGAGAGGTGAAATACCTTGGTGCATCCTTATCTTTGAAGAAAGAATAAGGTGTGTACACGCTTTCTAAAATGTTTAGGATGTATTAACAATATGATAACAAAAATTTTAGAACACATACATCCTAACAGATAAAACAACATCCAAAAACATATGCAACATGTTAACAATAAATGTACAAATCTTACAGACATGTGCAATATTTAGACAAGATGTATCAATTGAGATGACAACAGGCAGACATTCAACAAGATGAGATGAAATAGATATTTCAGAAATAGAGTCTTCATCTATACTAATATGTCATTCAATTCATTAACTAGTTCATCCAAGGAATTTATGTTCATTTGTAGCTGAATCTATTTCAATAATGACATCATGATCAAGCTCTACATCAAGTAGACAATCTAGTTCAGCTAACATCAAATCATAAGAATCTAGTTTAATCAATGTCATTTTCAACAGATTACTTACATCAATGTCATAATGAAATGTACAAGATGTAATTCAGATTGTAACCCAGAAACAAGCATCTCAGCAGAATGCAGATCATGCACAGGGATTTCATTTATATGCATGTCACAATGTAAATCATTTTCAGACAAAGTGTTTATCACAATTAACATCATCTATAAGCAAACGACTAACACTTTGGAAATCACCAACAGATTCAAGTGAAGGGTCTTCTTCAGACAGTACACAAGGTTGAACATGCAATTCAGATAAAGGAGTTCCAGTTTCAGGCATGTTGGGGCTAATTTCATACAAACCATCATTCATAGAAATGTCAGATTGCAAGTCCTTGTTCTTTTCAGATTCTATCAATACTTGCACCATGTCTCTAAGTTGAAGCAATGCATTTTCAATATTATCCATAGTCTGACTCAAATTGCTTAACTTAACTGGATTTGGTTTGTCATTTTCAAAATCACAAGATGTTCAGTTCATGCCCAAGTTGTTGATTAACTTGCCATGGGATTAGGTTTGATTGAACAATCTTTGCCTTTTTATACATGTCATAAAGTGATGAGAATTTTTCAGACAACATGCAATCAGCGATCTCTTTATCTAATCCAGCAAAGAACCTAATCATTGCTTAATTCCTCATGTTCCTTCAACATAAGCATAGTACAAATCATCAAGCATTTCATTGTAATATGCACTAACGTCTTTATTGCACTGAGAAAAAGTTTTGACATCTAGGAGTTTTACATTCCTAATATCCAACCCATAAAACCATTCTTACGACCAAAGGAGTTCATCGTTTTTCCAGTTCATCATAGTCTCTCCTATGGCATTCAACTCCCCAAATGGTTTTTAGAATCATGTTTAATCAAAACAATTCAACAAGATGGTATAAAACAATGAGATAATAAGTCAGAATACAAGCAAGTAAAGATCAAACTGTAACTTTAACAAAACGTAAATTTCTTCTTCAAATTGACAATTGAATAAACAACAATCTATGGACTATCTAAGATTCAAAGGAAAATAGAAGTCAAGTGATGTTTTTGGCTGAATCAAAGAAGCTAAGGGTTTGTACAGAACAATCCTTTAACTTACTTTAAACTTTAATTGCACATTCAATTGTAAATAAAGTGTAAAGACAGTACATACACACAAGTGTTCAACAAGGGTTTGTTCGAGGAACCTTTTACAACAGTCCAACACTTTTGGTTGTAGGTATTGCTTTTGGTTTTGCACAATTCACCTTTTGTGAACTTTGGATGGCTATATCTCACTTCTTGTGCAAATCACTCCATATGTCTTGTCTCTTGCTTTTTGACGTTTAAAAATGACTTTTCTCTTAGTTTCTTTCACAAACAAGCCTAATTATTTTTCCTTTGGATTGGCTTTGTCTGTTTTGTGAGTCTACTGCTCACTTGCCTTTATGAGACATTGCTTCACGGCTTCTTTTTCTTTGGTTTATTACTTGCACAAGTTTTGGTGTGGCTTTGTGAAACGTTCTTTGAACAACACGGAAGAACACTAATGATATGAAAACTGGTTCACAAATTTAACAACCAAATATAGATGAAGTTCAATGCAAGTTGAAGAAGTGTAAAGACAACAAGATGATAACAGGGTCGGCAATTTTAACAGTTGTAGGGATAAATATAGACAAAGTGATCCTAAGTAAGAACTTAAGTCCAATAAAGTGTTTAAACAATTGAATCAATCCCAAGTAAGATAATCGTTTAAAGCCAACGTTTAAAATTTGGAAATCAAATCTTGTTTCTCTTACAAATTACTTCACTTTTAACAAAGCTCAAGTCAATAATGTTTCAATTAAAGATTCAATCAAGTTTGTACCCAAACAATGACTTAAAGGTGTAACGGGGGGTGGGTGTAGAAATCAAATTCAACAAGTTTAAACAAATAGCATTCAAAGATTTAATCAAGTTTAAAACTAAATTGTTTCGTTTTTTTTTGATGCAAATGATCTAAACTAATCTAAGATAGCTAATGCAACTTAGTTGTTTCTAAATGCAATTATAAGGGCTGATTACTCTAACAACTAATGGAAATCAGTTTTGATGCAAACTAACTAACTTGTTTTGTTTTGTTTTTAAATTATCTATTCTACTTGTTTTTGTTTTGGTTTTTGTTTGTATGATGCAATCAGTTTCTAAACTAGGTGATACTAGATGCAAGTGTTTATATCCTACTTATCAAACGTATATCACTAGAAGCTAGGCAGCACACTTAGTTAGCTAAAACCACTTGTTTTTGATCTTTAGTTTTCGGATTTCTTGTGCTAAACTAAACAACCAACTAAACACTTAAACTATGTTGTAAACTAGCCTAACCAAGCTAAATAAGGGTAGCAAATACAACGTCTAAACAGATTGCACACAACTACTAAAAACAGAATTTAACAACTTGATTACAACTAATCTATCAGCTATTCTAATTTTGTGTTCAAGTTTCTGTTTTAAGGACTTATCTAAACTTCCATTTAAACTTCTAGATTAGGATCTAATGAACATTATCTAAGCTAGGTTGAACAAGTACAAGCAGGTTACACACGGTTCTTAAGCTACATAATCAGATTCTAACACACTTACGTCTAGTCTAAGTTCTTTTTTTGTGGGGGTTTTCGGTTTTGCTACTTTAGACTAAGTTACCAAACTATTGTAAACCAACTAATAAACACTTTAAAACATGAACTATCTATCTAAATAAACAGAATATATAACGCACATAAAATCAGTTTAATACACGATTTGGGCAGCAACATCATATGCTTAGTTTAAAAATGTAAACATGAATAGAAGACTAACCAATGCTCTGATACCAATTGATGAGCCAAACGAAGGCTAGATAAACGTTCCAAGGACTTTGTCCCCTATTCCAAATTGATTTGAACCTCAGCTATGGCAAAGAACATCACAATGACACCCCTTGAACTGTAAACCGTTTGTTCTTGGCTCAAGTTTATGCCAATACACCTCTTCCCTCTTGGCATTCCAATACACTCTAAAACTCATTGAGACCCTAAGATGCTGTAAACAAAATGAAGTGAATACTACAAGTTCTAGGCTATGAACTTGAAAGAAAACGTTAAGGGGTTTTAACTTCAATTAGAAAGTTGAGAACTCCCTAAAGGGAAGTTTGATTTGAAATGTTTCTTGAAATTGTGTTGTGTTTACCAATCTGATTCCTATGCTATTTATACAAAATGAAAATTACAAGAGTACAAGGTTTCTTAAAGTACAAAGTACAAGACTAAAAACAAGGTGCTTGTTTTTGAACAACTTTGCTCCAAGAATCTGGTTGCTTGCCGTGCTCTCCATCCTGTATTCCAGCCTTTTTCTTGATCAATTTGATTGGTTAATACATGGAGCAGCTTGCTTTGGATGACCTTTTGATTGGTTGCAAGTTGGCTTTGAATTTTCAAGGATTTAACGTTTCTTTCCATGCTTGATTTTCAGCCAAAGTTTTGATTGGATAATGTATTGAGCAGCTTGCTTGCTTTCCTTCACTTGTTTTTGATTGGTTTGTACATTTGCAAGACTCCTTCCTATTGGCTAATGATGTGAGCAGCTTGTTTCATCCATTCTTAACGTGAAGAACAAATCTGATTTTGACATGAGTGCTTATCACACCTGCTTGTAAGCTACTTGCATTTCACCTCTTTGCTTGGACAAAAATTCAGATTCTAATTGCATTTCCAAGCTATGTACATGTACCTGAAAGACAAGGCAATAATACAACACAAACTATCCTAAAACAAGGTTAATCAACCACCAATATAAAAAGATACAACTCAAGATATGTACAACATGCTTTATTGATACAACTAGATCAAAGCTTGTATCATATAAACCCAATGGACATCATCTTTGCTTGGTTCACCCTCTTCATGCCTATAAAGAAATGATTCAACACAATGTAACAACTTCTTAGCCATACTCCTTGTTATGGGACCTCTGCGAGCAGTGAGGTTTCATCATCAGTTGTTTGTATCCACAAGGTTAGACTGTAGCTCATCATTCTCCCCTCCACTTGAGAAGGATTCGTCCTCGAAGCTCTCTTTGACTATCTTCAAAGACCACCAAGCAACAAACACAAGATACACAACATATATTGAACATGTCCTAAGGGTTAGTTAAGACTATAAGACATAAGAAGTAGCACTAGTGTGTGCGGAGTTAACAGTGATATGCCATGTCTTACAGAACTAACATGTGACAATAAATGATACATGAAAATATGTTGCGTTGACCCCATCGTGGGCTCATCAGGTACGCATTAGAGAAGGGGACGAATGGAAGACTGCATTCAAAACCAAGTTTGGGCTCTATGAGTGGTTAGTGATGCCCTTCGGGCTCACCAACGCCCCTAGCACCTTTATGAGGCTAATGAATGAAGTCTTACGAGCGTTCATAGGCCGATTTGTTGTTGTTTATTTCGATGATATCCTAATCTATTCCCAAACCATAGAAGATCATCTTGACCATATTCGAGCCGTTTTTGAAAAGCTTAAGCAAGAACAACTTTACGCCAATTTTAAGAAGTGCTCCTTTTGTTTAGAACGCGTAGTTTTTCTAGGCTTTGTCATTTCGGTTGAGGGAGTAGAAATGGATGAGGAAAACGTTAGGTCAATTGTGGAGTGCCCATACCTAAGATGTAGGGGAAGTTCAGTAGTTTTTCCATGGACTACAAGCTTTTATAGACGCTTTGTCAAAGATTTTTCTTCCATAGCTGCACCCCTAAACGAAATTGTGAAAAAAGATGTGCCTTTTAGGTGGGAATAGCCACAACAACAGGCATTTGATCGAGCTCAAGTGTAGGCTGACCACTGCACCCATACTTAGGCTTACCAATTTTGATGAGACCTTTGAGATCGAGTGTGATGCAAGTGGAGTGGGTATAGGCGCAGTTTTGACCAAAGTAAAAACCCATAGCCTACTGTTAGTGAAAAGTTGAAAGGAGCAGCATTGAATTACTCTACCTATGATAAGGAAACTTTATGCCCTTGTGAGATCCCTACAAACTTGCAACACTATCTTCAACCTAAAGAGTTTGTGATCCACCACTGACCACGAAGCCTTAAGTATCTTAAAGGCAGGGAAAGTTAAACAAAAGACATGCCAAATAGGTAGAGTTCATAGAAATAATTTCCTTACGTGATTAAAGTACAAACAAGGAAAGGATAATATAGTTGCCGATGCCCTCTCTAGGAGATACACATTAGTGACTACATTATTTACACGCTTCTTAGGATTCGAATGACTTAAGGAATTGTACCCCCAATGACCATGACCTTGGCACCATTTTCGAGGCATGTAAAGACGCACCATTTGGGAAATTTTACATAATGAGGGTTATCTTTTCAAAGAACAAAATTGTGGCGTTCCCCAATCATCCCTACGAGAAGAATTGACTAGAGAAGCCCATGGGGAGGTTTAATGGGTCATTTCGGAGTGTTCAAAACCCTTGAAACTCTTAAGGAACATTTCTATTGGCCCCGACATGCGAGTAGACATCGAGAGGTTGTGTGGTAGTTGCATCACTTGCAAACAAGCCATATCCAAATCCCAACCCACATGGCCTTTACACGCCTTTACCCGTCCCTGATGCCCCTTGGATTGACATTCCATGGACTTTGTTGCTAGGATTTTCCCAGTTCTCAGGGAGGACGCGATAGCATGTATGTTGTGGTTGATCGATTTCAAAAATGGCGCATTTCATTGCATGTAGGAAAGTTGATGATGCCACACATGTTGCTGAGTTTGTTCTTCAAAGAAATTGTGAGATTGCATGGCATTCCACGTACACTGTAAGTGATAGAGATACGAAATTTTTGAGTCATTTTTTGGCGTGTTGTGTGGGCTAACTTGGTACACACCATTGTTGTTTTTTCCCACCACCGCACACCCACAAACTGATGGACAAACTGAAGTCGTTAATCGTACTCTTTCTCAACTTTTGCGTGCCATTTTGCAAAAACACATTAAACATTGGGAAGATTGGTTTACCATATATCGAATTTGCATACAATAGGAGTGTCCATCACGGTACTTTGCATAGTCCATTTGAAATCGTGTATGGCTTTAATCCCTTGTCTCCCCTCGATTTGATTCCTATTCCCGTGCATGAACGTTCTAGTCTTGATGGTAAACAAAAAGCGGAAAAGATAAAGAAACTGCATGAACAAGTTAAAACACAACTTGAAAAGAAAAACAAAGCTTATGAAAGACGAGCTAACAAACATCGGAAACGAGTTGTGTTTAAACCTGGAGATTTAGTGTGGTTACATTTGCGCAAAGATAGATTTCCCAATGAAAGAAAGTCAAAACTGTTACCTCGAGGAGATGGACCTTTTAAAGTGTTGAAACGCATAGGTGACAATGCATACATCCTTGATCTTCCCGACAGGTATGGTTCAATTTCGCCTACTTTTAATGTTGCTGACCTCACCCCTTTTAACGATGACCTTTTTGATTTGAGGACGAATCCTTTTGAGGAGGGGGGGATTGATGAGGATCAAGGGTCCGACGAGGATCAGGGGTCCCATCCAGAGGTCAAGGGCCCTATGACAAGAAGGAGGGCAAGAGAACTTTGTCATCAAGTTGCCACTTTCTTGTACAAGCATGTTCAAGATGAACCTAGATCCCTTGGGTTCATTTCATTGAACCTTCACCTTGATGTACACGTGTGTGTGCTAGGCATGTGCGTGCTTCTTTATCTTGAAGTTTGGATGAGGATCAAGGGTCCGATGAGGATCAAGGGCCCCATCAAGAGGTCAAAGGCCCTATGACAAGAAGGAGGGCAAGGGAACTTTGTCATCAAGTTGCCACCTTCTTGTACAAGCATGTTCAAGATGAACATAAGACTCCTTGGGTCATTTCATTGAACCTTCAACTTGAGCATGTATCAGCATGCACGTCTACATTCTTTGTTTTGAATTTATCTTGTGTCTTGTGATCTTAGTTTTTCTTGTATTCGCTTTTGTCGGTAACTTAGGTACAAGAGAAATGTTTGAAGAGAATGTTCTCAAGAGCTGTTTTCACGAGAATGTTTGAAGAGAATGTTTCAAGAGCATCTTCGAAGAGAATGTTTGTCTACGGCTAAGACAAAATTCAAAGGTGTCCAAGATAGGATCTCTTGATCAAATTGAAATCAAAAACATCCACAAAAACATCCACATGGCCGGCCACTTTAAGCTAAAGGATGACATCTTACTTGAATTTAAACTTGAAGATAAACTTGAATTTAAATTCAACCTTGATTTGAATTCAAGTTTCAACCAGATTAAGCCTTCAAATTCAAGATGAGTTCAGCCAAGTCTCACAAGCCAATCCACACGCCATGAAGAGAGAGAAGGAGATAAAATCCATCCAAGTTTGAATTCAAATTCAAACTTAATTTAAATTCAAACTTCAACCATCTTTTGCATTCAACATCTCAGCATTTCATTTGAAGACATCTCACACGCCTTGCTATCCTTCCACACGCCAACTTGGAGATAAGAAAAGGATGGGATCATAATTCAAAGATTGAATTCAAGTTTGAAGTCAAATTGAATCCAATCTTCAACTAGCCTTTGAATTCAAGTTCAACCACTTCATCTACATCTCCAACGCCAATTTCATCACCAAACATGACCAGATTCATTGAAGATAATGTCTTGCAAGATTTGAAGTTTTAGCTTGGATTTGTTTTAGCTTTGAATTTAAATAGTTTTCAATTTTTAAACATTGTTAGCTAGCTTTATTTGAATTAGTTCTAGATATTTTAAGGCTCAAGTTCAGCCTATAAATAGAGCCTTAGGGGACGCTTGAAAGAACACCTTTTGATGAATAAGAATCCTTGATATTTCTTTCACTTTGTGTGAGACTTTGTTTTCTTGGTTTTGCATTAAAAACCTAGGTTAAGATCCTTCAAAGTTGAGCATATTGAAGGTATTGCCACTGCTTAAAGGTGCCGTCCAGGAGGGCCGTTTTGGTTTGCCTGATCAACGACCATCTTGAAGTGTTGGTCTTGCTCATTCGTTTAATCCACACGTTTTTAATCACTAAGGAAGCAAGGGGAAGTCTTCTTCCTTGTGCCTAACCCTTTGTGAAGGACGTTTGGAAGGTGGAATCGTTGGAGCCCACGAGTTGCACGCATCAAATTGGTATCAGAGACAGGTTACTCTATTCCACCATCTATCATTTCCTTTTCGTTTCAGTCTAGTCATTTCAATTTCAGTTGAGTCCTTCTTCTACTCCTCACTCTGCACGTCTTGCATTTCATACAAAAAAAAGAAAACAAAAACGACCACATTAGCTTTGAGTCCTTGCACGTTGCTGCATTTTGCTTTTCATCATTCAAGTGTCATTTCCTTTATTTCCTTTCGCATCACAATCTGATTTTTGAGCCGTTCAAACTTGAACAAATTAGCGTTCGTTCCATTTTAGGGTACATTTAGCCTTCTTTTAAATATTCCAACCATCAGCCTAAAAAGCTACCTCGGTTTCAAATCATCTTGTTGCTACCGAAGCTTTTAGTTGGTGATGATTGTATGCATCTTATGATTCGCATTGTGAT